>VXBW01007594.1:1767677-1917622 GCA_013400375.1 Thinocorus orbignyianus
GCCCGTAGCCCGCTGCCCCCCGCCGCCGCCGCCGCCGCCGCCGCCGCCTCGCCGGGACGCGTCTTGCCGCGGGCGTTGCGCCAGATGTGGTAGCAGATGAAGCCGTAGCAGGTGACGAGGATGAGGACGGGGGCGACGAAGATGCCGCCGGTGATCCAGGTGATGTAGGCGCGGGGCCCCCAGGGCATGATGAAGTGCGCCCAGCAGTCGTAGACCTGCGAGCCCCGCTCCACCTCGCTGAGGGAGAAGATGAAGTACTGCGGGGTGCTGAGCAGCAGGCTGAGCGCCCAGGCCGCCGCGATCATCCCGTAGGAGCGCTTGGTGGGCTGCTGCAGGGTCTTCAGCGGGTGGCAGACGGCGATGTAGCGGTCGGCGGTCATGGCCACCAGCATGTACGCCGAGGCGAACATGCCGAAGACCTGCAGGTGCTTGACGACGCGGCAGAGCCCGTCGGGGCCGTGGAAGCGGTGGGTCACCTCCCAGCAGAGCTGGGGCAGCACCTGGAAGAAGGCCACCACCAGGTCGGCCAGGCTGAGGTGGCGGATGAAGAGGTGCATGCGGGACGCCTTGCGGGGCGTCCGCCGCAGGGCCAGCAGCACGCTGCCGTTGCCCACCACCGCCACGGCGAAGGTGACGGCCAGCACGGCGATCTCCAGCTTGGCCAGCTCCTCGTCCCGCCCGAAGGGGTCCCAGCCGCCCAGGCTGCCGTTGGGCGACCCCGACCACGCCTCGGGGCTGGGGCTACTCTNAGCTCCGTGCCAGTGGCTGCCCGCCGTCTGAACGCCAGCCCCCGCCTTTCCCGACCGCCTCCCCTTCTTCTTCCTCCACCCGCCGAGGGACGGGGGCCGCCCCGTCCGAAAAGTGGGGAATCAGGAGCCTTTCCCCGCCTCCGCGGGTCGGGGGAAGGAGAAGGATCTGCTGGAACAGCCTTGCTCCCGGGGAGCTCCCTCATTGCCTCTCAAAGCAGCTCTGAAAAGTTTAGTTGGGAATAAAGATGTTGCGGTAACTGTGCGGAGTAGATGCGTGTCTGTCCGTGTAGGCCCCACACGGCCAAGGGGCTGGGGGGTAAGAAGTGAGGCTTGGCTCTCGGAGGATTCCCATCTGGGCATCGCATAATTCCCAGCAGTGAATTATTATTAGAAGGATTGCACACACTTCGAAAGCAACTCGTTAAACCTATTGTCTTTAAAGATCTCAGGATTTCATCTGAGATAATAAATGCCATCCAGGAATTAGCATAGAGGTCTAAAAATCTTGTTTCTGTGAGTACAATCCAAGTTTCTTCATTTCCTAGAGAGTTCCTGGCCGTGGGTCAATTAAATCTCCGTTTTAATCATGTCTGAGCTGCAGAGTATTCCTCTTCTTAATAAGACTGGACTTGGTGAAAATTCTGGTCCCATTGCCGAGAGTGTGGATTTGCACCCTGATCAGAACCTGAATTTGACCCTTTGTTTAGAAACTGTTTCCTTCAGTTACACAAAAAATGCATAAGATTACAATGAAGAAATATTACCTTAGATGCCAATCCTACTTTGTTTTTAATAAAACTCTCTGGGTTTGCTCATATGTGATTGCAGTTACATTTAGTTGAAAAAAAAAAGTGGGGCTTTTTTTCCTTCTGGTTTTACAGGGAGAAGGAAAAAGGGTGAAGAATTAAGGATTAATTCATACTTCTTTGATTAAAAAGACGTTTCCAGAAGTTTTGACTTCAGACTTCCAGCTTAAAATACAAGAAGATGATATTCTAAAACTGTTCAGGCTTTTTGCCTTTTGCGAGGGGCTTGTTAGCCTGTGAGAGGGCACATGCACCCACACCTGCCTGCCACTATCCTTCCTTTGCTCGGGAGCTGGTGGCAGTAGTTTAGGAGGACGCCTGCTCTGACAATGCAAATAATTGGCATGAGCTTTTCTGTAAAAAGCTGCAAAAAAATCTCACCCCAAAACCTAGAATACAATCAAAAAAACCTGTGGCTGTGCAAAGTTTCCAATAAAATTCTTTCCTTAAAAGTGCCTTTGTTCCAAAGCCTAATTTTTATGAACAGTTCAGTGCGTTATTCACAGCTCAGTGCCTATTCCATTTTGTGTTGTGGACGTTATTGAAGGGACAGGTGAGAAATTAAAACTTTGTGGAGTCAGACTCACATTCTCTCCCTCTCACACACACACATGCAGACACACACAATCACAGAGTCCCAACTTTCCAACACCAGATCTACAACGCTGCCTGAGCCATACATGGTGTTAGACCTGGGGAACCATATGAACCACACAACACACCAGTGTGTGTGGCAACAGTGTGTGGCTGTAGGTTTCAGGTCAAATACAGAGGGAACTTAAATCCACGTATCACGAATCTCACACTACCGCACAGCCACCAAGGCTTCTTTCACATCCAAAGAATCATTTCCAGCTGTGAGAAGATTTCCTTGTCTGTCTCTCTGTTGTGCTTTACAGGAGCTGAACGCTGCCTAAATTTATGGTGTTACTCAGGGAACTCTGCTACCAGGTTCTCTGCCGTGCAAATCATGTGAGGATCATAAAACTCTATTCACTACGGGGTCTGTATGTCGTCCGTTAACAGAAGAGGTGAAACTTCAGGTGTGACAAAGACTGTATTTATAACAGCCAGACGGTAATATAAGGGTGATTGTGCTAGTTCAGTGTGCTGACACTCTGGCAAGCCCACATCATCTCAGATATAACCTTTGCAACCCATACTTGGTTTCTCTGAACTGAGCAAAGGGCTGGAAACTGGCCTCAGCATCATTGCACAAGGCTGCACCTGGTGATTACATGCAATGTTAAGCATGAAATTGATACTGATTTTTGCTGCATTGTTCTCCATCAGACAGAAGCTACCCAGGGCTAGTTTTTATGCCTTTTTTTTTCCCATCCCCAGATTAATCAATATTTATGTTTTTATAGATAAGATGCCTAACCAGACTGTTGCAAATTTGTTTATTTCAATAGGTCTAGGGAATTCACTGGGGGATTGTATTTGTATCTAGTACTTCAAAAATGTCCTCCTGCTCTAGATACTAAGTAAATTCTGGGCTCTTGAGGTGTCTGTACTAGTTTAACTGGGATCTAGTCTGATCTTGTTTACTCCATTCTTACAGTACCAGTGTGTAGACAGGGCGAGCCTTACACAAAACGCTGCTGTTCAAATTAGTCAGTATAGTTCTCAGTTTTCCAAGTGTCCTTTATCAAGCTGAACAAGTAACACTCTCCTATCTGACCAGAAGTGGAGAGGGTTCCTCTGCCCACAGAAAGCTGTAACACAGGGACCAGTTTTGGGGAAAAACAGTTCACAGAAAGTTGCTGGGAAGGCTGCTAGAGAAAATGAATATCTTGCTCTGTGATTCACCTGGAGCTCAGCTTGGAGCTGAAGTCCCAGTAAAGAAGATTGAGGTTGCTGTTACAAGAAGCCTTTATTTGTTCTCCCTAGGCATGCAGCTTCCTGTGAAAACGTCTAAGGATGGCAAGGGTTTCTAACGTATTCTTTGCTGGCCTATGGCTTTCTGTAGAAGTGGTTAAAGGTTGCCAGATATCTTTCTGTAGCTTGAATTCATTGATGACTGAGTGGCTTCTGTAAAATACTCAAAAAAATCTAATTGGAACATGGCCCGGTTTGCTGCCAAATGCAGCTGTTTTCCATTCATCCCTTTCTGTTGTGGCGGTGGCTTTTGCTGCCTCTAGACAGTCTCAGTCTCTTCTTCCACGGCTGAAGAAAGGCTTTGAGCAAACCAAAGGCTCAGGATTTTAATCCTGGAAAATTGATGATGATTTGTATTCTGCAAGATAACTTCTCACCAAAAAGTGGGGAGCTTTCAGCATAATCTTCTTCAGGAAAACTGACAGTATTGAATTGTAGCTACTCATAGTCAAAACATGATTGTCTGCCAGGTTTTTTAAAGAGTTGCTCTAGTGATTAGAGTTGCAAAAAAGCAATATAAGCAAAAGAGGAAGATCAGGCTTATTTATAAAAAAAAAAATCCTCATGCAGGATCAGAGTTAAAGAACTACTAAAAAAAGAGGCCTGTTTATTTGTAGAGGATCTGTCTGTCTTATTAAATAGCACATAAACCATCTACATAGATAGGAACGGTTGTGTCCTGTGATCTGCCTCCAAGTTCAAAGTATCTGCACTGCTCCCTTCCACAGACACTGTTTAGGAAGCAAAGCTGCGTTTGATAGCCCTTCCCAGAGAGTCAAAAGGCTTAGTGCAGAACCCAACCTTTAAAAATCACAGCTAAGGGAACCAAGTATGGGAGAAAGGCCGTGTGCTCAGTGAGGAACTGCTGGAAGCTGGGGATGCCAGGGAGGCAACAAGCTACCACATTCATTTCCCATCCCAGGGAAGGAAATGTCATCTGAAGGCAGGCAGGAGGACATCTGGGACTCAGTGCAGTCTCCTGAAAAAATGCCTTTTTTACAAGATGTATTTGTCTAGCTAGAGGAGAATTGTCCCCAGATCATGCTCAAAACAGATTACAAATCTGAATTCAGGGTTCTGAAAAGGTTGCGGTACAAGACTGAGAAATGAGTAAGACTGAGAACAAACTCCCACTCTGGAAATCATGGAATTAAGAAACCCACTGTAGAAGACTGGCCTTCAGGATTAGCCCCCAGCATTCAGTTTGCAGGAGTCCGATTCATTGTCTGGAAAT
Organism: Thinocorus orbignyianus; assembly: GCA_013400375.1. Lineage (NCBI taxonomy): Eukaryota > Metazoa > Chordata > Aves > Ciconiiformes > Thinocoridae > Thinocorus > Thinocorus orbignyianus. Next base: position 1,772,348 of record VXBW01007594.1, read on the forward strand.
GTCTAAAAGTGGCCAGGAAACACAAGACCCTTAAAGTTATGCTCCAAGTTTTCCTTGTTAACTGAACCCACATCCAAATCCCCATTCTAGTATTATTTTTCACGCAGGAAATTGTATCTGACCATCCCTGTCTTACTGCTTTTCTGTCTTTCCGTGCTGAAGCCTGGGTGTGTTATTTGCAGCAGTACCTCAGAGCAGCCTATACCGTTAAATGTCACCAGAAGCAGCAGCACGTTGCCCTTCTTCTCCTTTGTGGCAGCCTTGCTGACGCGGCTGGTAGCGATCAGGGCCTTTGGGAATCAGAGAGTTCAACCATTCTCTTGCAAAAATATTAACACAGCAGCTTCCCAGCCTGTCCAGATTTCTAGGTAGTAAAGGAAATGGGCATTTAGAGGCGCCTTTGCACGTCTATAAACTTGTGGAGGGAAAGTACCAAGATCCACAGTGAAAGCTCCTGCCTTTCCCTGTGGCGTCATGTTATTCAGACTTCCAGCACACCTAAGGCACAATGAAACTTGTCGGAGACAGTTTAACTAGACCCTCAGCCGGCAGTCTCTCATTTTATCTGAAGGATTAAAGTCATTGGAGCGTAAATCCACGGATTGGTTCAATGCTGGCATTGGCAGAAAATGAAAAGTTTAGAACTGAGCTTCCTTATGTTGCATCTACCTTGTGAAATGGTATAGCCTCAGGCTTTCCAGACCTGAAAGAGGCTTAATAAACATTTTGCACTTCTCCAGACACAACATCAGTGTTTTTGCTTTAAGCACGTAATTGGTAGTCGTCTCTCTCAGTTCTCTTCAGATAACTTAAAAGCTCCTGTTGATAACCCTTGAGCCAGTTTTTCAAGTACTCCTGTCTGAGTTTCATTCTATCTGTAACTTACTGTTTATATCACTGTGTTAACACCTGCCTGATGCCTTTTACAAGTTTTGATTCATCTAGAGGCAATTTAATAACGATTTTTGTGTTCTCTCCCAGTTAACATACACTAAGCCAAACCAAAGGAAAATTTGTGGTGAGTTTGGGGGCAAGAGCAATCAGCAAAAATGAAGTGAAATGAACGCTTATGGTTATTCATGTGATTTCTTCTTAGAAAGCACTTGACACAGCAAGTTGTAATTCTCTTATAAAAATATTTCATTCTAGTAAAAATTCTCTTCAGGCATTGAAAGCAGTAAAAAGGAACACAGACAATCTATGCATAACAATTTTTCTGAGGGATTTAACTGCAACTGACAACTGAATCAACTGATTCTAGGACATGGTCCCAAATGTTTGTGTAAAAGCTAGTCATTGTACACAAGTGCCATATTTATCCCGGAACTGTGCCAAGAACTGAAAGCATACTGTATTTGAGAATATACTGCTTCATAATTCTAATTGAAAAACAGAGCCACTTAACATTTGCAGGGTAAGTGGAATAATGCTTCCGATTATGACAAAATTTATTTTACTAGCTATTCTTAAGAAACACTCTCTAAAGCATTTTAAAAGTAACTGATTTTGAAACAGTGTATGAGAACAAGCTCGTGGCAATCGTTTCGAAGGCTCTGCCAATGTGGGATGTTGGTGATTGATCCAGAATACTGATGCAACCATTCACGTAGAGAAAATGCCAGGCAAATAATCTGCACTGAAAACACTGAGGCAACTGCATTCTCACAAGCTTGGTCATTCAGGGTGCTATCATCACAGTCATTTTATCGCTGCTTTACTGGGAAATAGGATCCAGTAAATTCTTACAGGCTAGAGGAGGTCTAAATGCCAGCAAGTTTTATGGATGCTTATGGGAGATTCATTGTTCCAATTTCCATGGGACTATTCTCTGTGAAAATGTCCTCTCAGTCTGAAGCCCAATCCTCTCTGGAACAGAACCAGCTAAAAATGTTTTAATCAAAATGCTTTTTCATTAGAATGTCACTTTGTCAAAATGGCGGTTATTCATGGGAGTCTGTGCAATGGCTTTGGGAAAAACCCTTTTTTCATTCCAACATGTATCACTGGTCAAAATTTAAAAGGTTGAGGGAGATGGAAAGAGGTCTTGATATGCCCAAGGGCAATTTTTTTTATCATTTCCATATTGTGGGCAGAATTTTCTGATGCTGTTTTATTAGCATCGTGCTTTGCATCGCTGCCTGAGGAAATCTCTAGGGAGGAACAGAGTGTGCAGTCCAACTGGCTCAATGTTATCCAGGTTTTGCTCATGGTGACCATTGTGTCTCCTAACGGGTCCCCAAAAGAAAACGGCTCTAATCCATCGTTACCACAGCTATTCACATAACTTTGATAATTGTTAGGACTGGCACAGGCTTCTTCAAATGTATATGTAATGTGTGATGTATAATCTTTGCAGCCGTGTGATAAATTCTTTGTATGGATGAGACCTGGGATTACAAAGTGTGTTTCGTCCTTGTGTTAACACACAAGTTTAGGATCCTGAAGGTTGCAGGAGCATTGCACTCTTTAACCCGAGCTGTGGCACGCAGCATGCTCAACGGCCAGAAGCAGCTGCCTGCTTCCAGTGTGTCCTCTCTCGCCACATCTGCCATCCCTGTCTGAGCAGCAGCAAGCTGGCAATGCAGGCAGCACAGGCTTTCCTTTGCTCAGGTCTCTCCAGAGATAAAACAAAATGAATAGTGGTATTGGGGAGGGAAGAGAAGGATCAGACACTGAAAGTCAGAGAGAAGAAAGCTGGGATACAGGGCAAGGAGGCAGAGAGACCTTGGAGCAGAGTCTGTAGACAGCACATGAGACTGTGAAAGGAGAATCCGAGCAGGGGGATGAGAGGTGGCCCTGTGTTTCAGGCACAGGCACAGCAGTGATACCCTGGTGCCTGGACCTTAGTTTGTCCCACTGCTGAGGTAGATTTGGAGATTGAAGAAGAAGCAGCAGAGAGGAAAAGGGGGAATGATTAATGGTATTTAGATGGTGCTTCAAGTATCTTGGCTGCTGATTTCCTTAGGTTTTTTTAGTGCATGTGGGTGGAGAATGGTACTTGGCAGCCCTAGATCAAACATGGCGAGACTTTTGTGTAGGTATGCAAATTGCTGTAAGTTAAATAGCATCATGGTGAGTACCTAGACTGAGGGAACTTCCTGATGTTAATTACTGCAGCTTCAGGGCCCTTTGAGGCATTCTCACTTAAGCTAGTACAGTTTCTCATTTTCACACCAACAAGTTGTCTACCTGACAGTTTTAGGCAGTCTCTTTGCATTTCTCTCATCATCATATTTAGCAGCTCTGTATCATACAACATTTTATTTGCTCCTTTTATGTCTAGAGGAAAATTTATGTGCTTCTAGGACAAAGAAGGATAATAAAGCAATAAATTTTAAGAGATAGGAGATACTAATGAACGAACTAGTGTGGCAAGAGAGGAAAAGCACTCCCATGAAATACAGCCAAGCTATAAGCCAAAGTATATAATTTTATGCCCAGTGAATAAACATTTTTTAACGGTTTCTTAGTAAGTTTTGTCATTACCTTGCTTACGCTTAGTATGTCAACAGCAGGGTAAGTGAACCATGTGAAGTGGCTTATCTGCAGAAAATAGGTTTTATAACTCTATTTTTCTGTCAGCTGTACAAGGAGGAACAGAGGTGATACTAGTAGTGTATCTAGATCCAGATCACATACAGATAGTGCAGAGGAGTAAGGATAGTCTGAAACAGAATTCTGGAGTTAGAAGCCAGCACATGGAGAATTCCTGAAATTTTTTTAGGCTTCTACGAGGATTTATATACGAACCTTTTCAAGAGCAAAGGAGAAGACTTTTAATTGCAGTTGTCCAAAACTAAAAAGGTAATCTTCCCAGGACTGACCCTTACGGAAAGCTTCCATCAGTGTTCACTCCCAGTGGCCTCTCACGAATGCCGTACTGTTACTGAAGAGTAAGTGGCACTATTTTATACTGATTGTAATTTTCTCTGCATTTTTTCTGACTGGTAGGGAAATCACTGTGCTACATATTTTGTGTAAGGAAGCCCTGGGAATTACCAGGAGAGTTCGTATAAGGAAGAGTTGTGTACAAATATAATAGCAATGTCATCCAAAGCAAGCCTTCAAACATTGCACTAGTTCATTTCAAGACATTGCAACTGTAGGAATGGTACTAAAATATGTGAGCTAAACCCACATTTGTACTCAAGTTCTTCGAGAGGTCAGAGCTTGAATAAATTGGATATGCCACATGAAATAAAGTTCTTTAACATTATGGACTTCATGTTTAAATCAGCTGCTGTTGCTTTAGTTCCGTCCTTCCTGCCTCCTGTCTACCGCATTGCAACAGAGCCTTGTCTTTGATTTTTAACGCTTGTGCCCTACTTAAGAGAATCCTGATTTTCTCTACTTTTTTCACTCTGAATAATACGGGTCATCACTATCTTATTATCTCAAGTGAGTTCAAGGAAGTGTCTGTTCCTGTTTTGAACAAGTCATCTTGTTCATCTCTTCCTGCTACCGTCACCACCACCATCATGACACGAGATCCGGTTAAGGAGACATGATCTGATCTTCCCTGGGCAGCTGAGTCTGTTATTTTGAGGGGCAAGTGTGTCCTTACAGCTGCCACAGGATACACCTATTCTCTTGCCTATGCTAGTAATTAAACTGCCTATTACATTAATACTTTCAATTTAATATTTATAATACATTTCTGGTTAAAATTCATGTTGATTTGTACTAATATTACTAACTTATTAATTCCTTCAATTAAGATGAGTAGAGTGCCATTTTCAGTTCCTGGACCTGGTTCAATGTTTTCAGCCCTTGTAAGATCACAGCTTCTGCTGGAGTGTGACTTAGTGCAGCACCCTTCTAATGGAGTTTCCTCTTCCGCTGCTTCACTATTGCCTTGTGTATAACAAACATTTCTGGGTCATGAAACTAGCAGGGCATCTTACCAGCAGAAATAAGAAGCTTTGCAGAGAAGTCCTTTCCGGTCCACTCACTAGAGAAACCCTAAACTTTGAGGGTAGCCACAGGAGATAATGAAATCAGCAAGTAGAAAGGAAAAGTTGCTTAAAAAGAATTTTCAAGGAATTTAGAACTGTCCAGCCACCACCTTATGGGCTGGAGCAATAAAATAATCATGGTCCAAATTAATTTTGGGTCATTATAACCAAAGAAATTAGCACAACAAGTAATGAAGTGATTTAAGCCTACATTCTCTTGGCTTAATGATTAGTGAAGGGGCTTCAGAAGATTTTTTTCCAAATTGTAAATTATGGCAGCTTTCAGATTCACAGAAGAAAACTTGGGAAACTCTTTGAAATTAGGAGAGCTAAATCTAGCAAACTAAAGAACAAAGAGCTGACAATGCAAGAACTGCACATTAATTTACCTGGTAATTCCAGAAAAAGGCTTGATCAGCCTACTCACAAGTTATTCAGTATATTCAACAGGTTCAGGAAAATAAAGGCAAGGAGAGCACAATCCCAAGTTTAGGAAGCCTCCCAAGGCTTAGCACTATCTTAGTCTTCAATGAGACACTAGAAGACTAACTGAAGACCTTGGAAAACAGTATTTTACCTCTGCCAGTACTTTTGGATTAGTATCACAATAGAACAATAAAACTCAAACAAAGTAATGTGATAAAGTTGTGAAAAGACTCCGTGATTTCCTGAAGCAACAGACTGAAAGATGATCCAGGCAGCTACTTCTAGCCCCATACACTGTGTCCCAGAAACACCTTTTGTTGACAGCTCTAGGATGTATTCAAACACGAAGATGCTGCTTAGGGTTAATGGATTTAGATACCATCCATAGTATTAAACTAGTCCAGATTAGAAATTCTAGGAATTGGCACACACAACTGTCAGTGGTTGCTAGAGATATGACTGGCAACTCAAATGTACAAATCATGTAAAGAAATTAATCACTAGGGGGTGATTCTGGACAAAACACTGGTCACATACTTTGGACACAAGAAATGCTGTGAAAGACTGCCTGAAATACTGAGAAATCTTCATCCCAATTCCTTCTTGATCCTCAAAGACTGGCCCAATCAATCTTAAAATACCTTACAGCTTTTCAAGGTCCATCATGCCATCTACTGCTCATCCTCATATGCCATTTGGTAAGCAAGAGCATTCAAGGTTTATAGCACCCTGCCCACATTATTATCTGAAGTGTTTGTAACTTGGGTGTTGCCTACAGCAAATTTATGTTTGTCATAACTACGTTGCAAAATAGAGATTTACCTCTGTGCGGCACTAAAAAGTGCTGCTGAAGTTCTGATGAGGAGTATATAGCAAATCCATATGTAAAATTTGGGAAAATCTCCCTTCAGGAAGAAACTGGGACTTTCTTGTTTCAGTATTCTGTGGTTTGATATCAAACTAATTTACTAGGAAATGTGAGCTATTGAGATTCTCCCAGCTTTACATTTCTACCACCTCACACTAAAATATTCTGATGCTTGGACATTATAATAACTTGCCTTTGTATAATTTTTGATTAATTTATTCCAATTAATTCCAGAAAGTTTTAACTTTGCATTATACAAGGACAGGCTAAGTATTGGGATGGTAACATTTAATTTTCCCATAAAACCATTGATATATACAGACTTGAAATTTTTTCTTTTATGACATATTTTGCTGCTACTTTCCATGTCACACTTCTTTATGATTTATTCAGAAAATATATTAGTAGGGAACATTTGCCTTATAAAAATATACCAGAGATATTTTCATTTGCAAATTGAATGCAACCCGCAAATAGGAGGCTGTAAATCAGTTACTTTTGGTCTTAAGGTATATCTTGCTCTTTTTCTGGGTTTTGAGGAGGTTGGTTTTGACTTTGTTAAAGAATATATCAGCTTTTTATGTCAAGAAAATGTGTTAAGGAATGGAAAGACCTTTTAGGAAAGTCTTCAGATTGTACAAGACTATAGTAAAAAGTTTTAACCAAATTCAGAGATATGAGAGCCAGAGCCACACTTTCAAAGGCTTTAAAAATTTCAAGAAACTACTCAAATTTAAAACTCTGAGATCTTGATTACTAATGAGAGATTATTCTCAAATTGCTACACTTTCTGAAGAATCTAAAAGTGTTTAGACTTACCTGAACCAGAATTTTAAGTTTCAATAATTTCCACAAGAACTGTAGAAGACTAGAACAGGGAAAATGCTAAGCTTAAAATTGCTAAGAATTTCCTGTTGCAATTATAAAGGCAGTATAACCATTAACTTAAGGGAAAGTTACGAGTCTGGTGAGTATATAGTAATAGAGTGCATATTCATGAGCTTCCCATGAAGGCATTAAACTACTGAAAGAAGGACAAAAAGGACAAAAAAAGGACTATCTAAAAATCAAGCCAAGCTATAACAACAGTATAAGCTTTCAATTCCCAAAAAGCTGTGAGAAGAAATGGTAGAGGAAACTCCAGAGCTAAAAAAAGTGATGCTTTGTTACACCTTCTCCTCTTTACTCAATCTGTTTCTACAAGGAAGGGAGGAAAAGAGGGAACAACTGCGGAAGTCAAGATGAGACAAATATGTACGCTGGCACTACTTCTTCACCTCAGAGGTATCAGTTAGACTGCAACATCCCTTATGAGTTTTGCCAAAGCACAGTATAGCAATTAGGTTAAAGAACTCCCTTTAATAATTGTAATATGATGTAAAAGATGCCACTTCAATTTAAGCATGAATAGCAATGTCCATTAAGAAAATTATATTTTGCAAGCTGACATGAACTAACCTCAGCAGAAACTGTTAGAAACTATTAATTTGCTGAATAAGCTCTTTGAACATCTCCTTTGGAGCGACTGCCTTACACAGTTCCATAAATGCTTTGGAGAACAACGGTTATAACTAACAAAGTGACAGACATGTGCCTGAATAGGCATTCAGAGAGGTCATTAAAGTTTGGTCCGCTCTTTCTTGCTTCTCTGGCTGCTGCTCCTGCATGTGCTTTGAATAGAATTATTCTGCCCTGCATTAATGCACCCTCATCTGCCCAGCAGCCTTAATGCAATTCCTATTGAAATCAGCAGAGAAGAACTCTAGGTAAATTCAGAATGTACAGTAAGGACTGGTTTAGTCTTCATAAATTTTAGCTTCTTTAATTGCACTGTAGATGTTCTTTCAAGATGACAGATAGCCAAATTAATTTTGGCTTGTAGATTAATTAAGCAATACAGTCCTTCACAGCGTCATTATGCAGTTTTCTTTTATGCAGTTCAGTTCATCAATATGCAAGGAGTTTGATTTTTGAGTGCATCAAGCAAAAGCATTGCCTGATTGCTCCGCATGGAGAGAAAAAAAAAATCTCTGTTAGGTGTTTGTTACTAGGTTCAAAAGCACTTCTCTGAAAGGATTTGGTTTATCTGCAGAATGAGGCCATTTCTTCTGTAGTAAGAATAAAGATAGACAAAAATTATGTTGGGCCATACAGATCTCTTTAGACATTCTGGAGCCCAATGATAAGACATTCCCCAAGGAGCTGTTGTGCGTATTGCACACTGCAGTGAAACAAGCAGATACACGGGGCAACAGGGAGAAACAGAATGGGTTTTAATATAAGTTTAAGTCTTGGTCATTTTGTTTCACTTCCCAGAATGTGAATTGAGTGTTTTGTGAGTGCAGTGGAGTCTATGGATACGAACTGAGCATTTGCAAAACGGGTGATTGCCCAAGACGCAAAGCTGGGCAGACTGACCCGTCCCACGTATGTGCTATCTAATATTTGCCAAGGAAGGTTGCAGATTTTCTTGTGGTACTGTGACCACATCCAAATGTTTTGTAAGACAATTCTCAAGGATACTAATTCCTTGAACAAAACTAAAAAATGTGTACAACCAGTAAAAAAAAACCAAAACAAAACAAAAACTGCACGCAGCATTTTCCCTTTGCTTCTCTTGTATAGATTTCCTGTCTTTCTAGTTTTGTAAAAAAACATACAAGAGCTTGGAGCAACTTGTGGCATTGCAGATGCCACAGCAATAGCCTCCCTGTGTGCCTGCATTTTGGAGAAGAATACATAGAACAGACTAGGAGTTTTGAATTGCTATCTGCTCTTCATCATTTGTGTGCTGATTCAAGAAGGCAGCGGCACAGGTTTCTAAATGCTCCTGCAGAACAGAGGTGCTTTCCGAAGTTAGGAACTCTGATAACCCACCTTTACATAAATATTGCTTATTTACTAAACTGACACCATGCAATAGATAAAGAGCATTGTAGAGATGAAATGCACTTACAGAGAGGTGAACTATTTGCCAGAATGACACATGCCTAGCATTTTGGGGACTGAACCAAATTTAGAAATACAACGTCCTAATTCCTGCTTTGTGCCAAATAGCTCAAATTTCACTTACATAAGCATGGGAAATCTGTCCATCTTGTAGTGTACAGTTTGCAGAATTCAATGTTTGATTTACAAATAAAAAACTCATAGATTTTGTAGGTATGAGGATATATTCTATTCAGGCATGGGAGTTACCTATTAAACTGAGCCTGGAGACAGTGCATAACAGTGGCTTTGCAAGAAGAGAATTTTGCTTTAAAGACTCCAAATCTGAAGGCCAATTATGACATTAAGGGACAAGTATTTCACTGCTGGTCACTGTAATAACGGATAACAAGCCTTTTCTGGTGAAACTCCTTTTAGAGAGTAGAGAGGGAATGAAGACTGTTGTGGCAAAGGAAACGCAGGAGTGACGGGAGAGGGGATGAGAAACAGGCAAGGGCGAGGCAAAGAGACTAGGGGAAATGAGGGAAAACCAAGCACAAACAGAGGACATTGTCCATAATGATGAAGTAGTTCTGTTTCTGCAGCTTTAATGGTCAAAGGACAGAGGAGAGGCAAGATGTATAGGTGGTATAATTAATAATGATTTATATCAGTTGGATTAATAAATTATATTATCTTGTCTACCAAAGTGGCTTCTTCTATGGACAACTATCGGAGGCAGATGAAAGTTTTCTGTCCGAAAGTTTGGGTGGCTTGGGTTTTTGTTTGTTTGCTTTTGTTCATTGAGAGTGTATTGTGGAACTGTTCATCTGATTTTTTTTTTTATAATTTTGTGGAAAATCCTTAAACCTAAACCCCTCAAACTTTTCATTTTCCTGTGTAAAACTTCACACTGATAGCAGCAACCCCCCCCTCCGAAAATTAACAAGTTCTTTTGCTGAATAATATAATATNTTTAGAATACCTGCAACTAACTTCACTGAATCAATGCACATCATTGTTACCCAAAATAACTGGTCTGGCTCTCAACAACTTCTCTTCTTGTCGCTCAACTGCTGTACTAATTTGGGACTATTTCCTTCTGCCGCCTCAGAAGACAAAGAGAAAAATGTGTAGAGGAAGGGGAATCACACTAAACATACCCCAAGAGCCTTGTGATAGGGGTCCAGCTGACAGGAGCTGCACTGCAGCTGTACAAAGTCTCTTACAGCATCTACAACAGGTGAAGCAACAGCTGCTGGGAAGTATTTCAAACAGCAACCAGATATGCCACCAAGGTGTTATCCCCAGTGCATACAGAGAACAAACAGAGATGGGTGGCTTCCTCTCCCAAACAAGACTAATCCTATCAGGCACCCCTACTTTGCACAACGTTACCCCAAAGATGAAGTTTCTTAGCATCTCTTCTCCGGTTGTGGTTGTAGATCTTCTAAGCCTCAGCTATCCTTCAATGCTGCTCAGGGTCAGAGCCAGCTTTATCTGGGCCTTGTGGAGCCCCTGATGCCCTGGCATCAGAGGAGGCAGTGCCTGTATATGACCCTGGAGCAAGATGTGAATGACGTGGCAGGCTCAGTGTCCAGAGAAGAAAGGCTCAAAATCGGGCTTCCCTTAACCACTATATTTCCACTGGAACTTTTTGGCACCTTTTTGCCTTGAAATATTAAAAATAAAAAGGTTCTGCGTGCTATTCTGCGTGCCTCCACACAGTTTTTTGCGGTGATATGTCTCCCATGGCTCCCGTAAAAAAGGGAGCTTGTGGAACGTCGCAGCCTAGCTAGATGGAGACTTTCCTTGTGAGATGTTGCAGAGGGAAAGATGACAGCCCAGTGCTGGCTCATCTTCCAGGCACACTTGTCCTGAGTAGAGCTCACTGGGATGCATCTGAGGCATGTGGGGCTGCCTACACAGCAGCCCTCCACCAAGACAGGTAGCATAGCTGGGAAAAGAAAGAGAAGCAGGAACTTCTTAGGGAGCTTTTTGGATATCCTCTCCTGCTTGACCATTTCCACCTATCAGAGGAAGGGTGATCCCATGGTACTGGATGGTTGAACCCTCCTACCAGCCCACAGGCCAGCACTACTGACCTCACACACCTGTCCCAACAACAGAAAGGGACCTGTGAACCAAGTTAGGTCCCCACCCTCAGGGTTTTTATGGCTGAAGAGATGGTTTGTTCATGTTTGCTGTTCCTCTCCTTCACCCCTTTCCCTCAGCTGAAACTGCTGTACAGAGAACTTGCAGAATTGTTGGTTGGTGTGGCAGAGTCATTGATGTAGGACAAGCTGCAGAGATGGTTGAAATTCTAATCAGGAGGTGCAATGCAGGGATGGCAGAGGTGCAGAGTTCAAAGGATCCTGGGGGGCCATCAAGGCACAAAGTAACTCAGCAAGCTGCTGATGACAGTAGCCCCACCAAATCATGTCTTGCACAGAGGGGACAGAAAATATTTTGTGGATTTACTTTTCCAGAGAGGCACCACAGAAAGTACAAGATGAGATCAAATAATAGTGGGGGGAGAGAAATGGCCAGAAGCAGATGGGGAGTTAAAAGTGAAGAGTCTGATGGGAGAGAAGAGACCTTAGTGGGGAATAAGGAACTGCCTGTCAAAAGTGCAGCAGAAGTAGGACACAGCAGGGTGAGGAGCAGTTGGTGTTGCACACATCAGGAATATGGAACAAAGGAGAGAAAATAGATTAGTTTCCTGACTGATCATAGGGTAAGGCATGACATATGGCTATAGTTGCTTCAGTTGCAGTGACTGCTAGTGCTGTGATGGCAATGGGTGGTTTTGTGGATTTCTTGGTGGTGTCTGTTGCTGGGGCAAGGGAGGAAAGCGAGGCCAGAGTAGGTGTGCAGGGCTTGAATGACATGAACTATGTGTCCTGGTTTCAACTGGGATAGAGTTAATTTTCTTTTCGAAGTGAGTTGAGGCAGTTTGCAGAGGTGACAGTCATCCGGCTGGCTTCAGATATTGCTACACGAGAAAAATGGACAACGCTTTATCTCTGTGCTGATTCATGGATAGTGACAAGTGCTCTGTGGGGCTGGTTACGGCAATGCAAGCAGAGCAGCTGTCAGCACAGGGGCAAACCAATGTGGGCTTCCCCATTTTGGCAAGATATTGCTGCCTGGATGCAGAATTTGATTGTGAAAGTACATCACGTAGTTGCCCAAGTACCCAAGAGGTGGGCCACTGAAGAACATCAAAACAACCAGCAGGTGGACTAGGCTGCTAAGATTGGAGTGGCTCAGGTGGATCCGGACTGGCAACATTCTCATAGCTGCTATGTTTTAGATTTGGTATGACAGGAACGTCAATAATGCATGTTGCTTTAGTTGTTGCTAGGTGATATTTATAGTATTCAAGGACTCTTTTCAGCTTCCCATAGAAGCTGAGAAGGAACATAGACAGAACGATGGAATGGCCAATGGAATATTTTGTACCACAGACATCATGTTCAGTGTATAAATGGGGATTGGCCAGGGGGGCAGGAAATCATGATCACTGCTGGGGATGGTGCAAATTCACCAGTTTAGTGGGTGGTGAGAGTGACTTGTCTCATTATTTTTATTATTATTGTTATTTTCTTTTTCTGATATTGTTCTTTTAAACTGTTTTTATCTCAACTCATGAAGATTCTGTTTTCCTCTCCTCTCCTCTCCCTTTTGAGAAGGAAGCAGAGGAACTGCACAAGCAGCTGTGTGGTCCTGGCTGCCAGCTGGGGTTAAACCATGACATTAGGCTTCTTCTGTGAGGTGCTTGCACAGGTTGTTCAGGCATTTGGAGTAGCCTGTGCAGTGACCATGACATATCTGTCACCCAGTGCCTGTGTCCAGCTGCCCAAATTTTCTATTCCTGCATCACACAGGATCTAAGTTCAATGTCAGTGTGACCTGGGCTCAGAAGTTTGTAGGACTCTTGCCAGGTTTGATACCAAGTAAACATACAGGGTGCATGCACCCACCTTCATGTGGGGGAGGAAGACTTCAGTACATATACGTAGGCTAAGTTTCTCTTGGCCTTATGGTCAGAAATGACTGTCAGGCTCCTTCTGGTTACTAGTGTGGTTATAGACATGATCCTCTTGCAGGCAACTGAGTGTATTTTGGAAAGAATCACCCTCCACTCCACTACTTGACTGACATTAGCTCCTCTCAGCAGATCCCTGCATCAATCCACCTGCATGTGGGCCTCCAGGCTCATTCTGCGGGAGTTGTGCTCATTCATAACTTCTGTCATCACCTACAAAAAAAGTTTTACCTTGAACTTTTCATCCCTGTTATCCCTTCTTCAGGAGTTGCAAAGGGGTTAAAATAGCTTAGTGACTGTGAACTCTGCTCAGTACCCCATTTGTGTCAGTGTAGAATTTGGAGAGAAAGTGACAGCGATGTATGTACACACAGTGTTGCAGTACTGTGGCAGCAATTGCAGCAGAAAGCATTGCCTCACTCCAGATCATCCTTTCAGATCCTGTGAAAAGCAAAGAAGAAGAGGCGAGGAGGGGATAGGAGATACTTGAGTAACAGGTGAAGGTCAAGTACATACACACACAACACACACCCACACACTTTCTTTCAAGCTCTCCTCTCTTCTTTTCTGCTTGACACATTGATCATGGAAGCGCGTGCAGGACAGCTCAGAGGGAACAGCTCTGCTGGATCAGAGAGAAAATACTTATGGCAGGAACACGACATTTTATCTCCTTGCTTTGGTGTTCAAGTAGTTATGATAGTTTCTCAGCATTAAAATAAGCTGAAATACTTCAAACCAGTGGCACTTAAATTAAAAGTAATATTATCATCCCGTATTGTAGAATAAAGTATTTGTTAGCTCTCCGGGTAGAGAAGAACCAAGATAAAATACGCCCATTGTGTGTAGAAACCCCTTTCAACATCCTTAAATATAGCAATGATAATGTTTGCCGTGCCCCAAATTCTTACACAGATTTCTTCTTTCAGTCAATTTCAAAAGATTCACTTACACCAAAATGCTTTGTCATAAAGATTGATAACTGCCACAGTAATGGGAGGCAGATCCATCTGATACCCAAATAATTTTGCAGACAAGCAATAAGTAATATTCGAATTCACTGATCAGTGTTCCTGGTCATCTTCCAGTTCTGCATGAGCACTCCCAACACGAGTTCCTAGGGTTTGAGACGCACCTGTAGTTTATAGAGTATTAACACTTATATGCATGACTTAAAAAAATCTAAGTAAAATTTCATATTAATAATAACAGAAACATAATGATTTGTTACTGAAATGCAGATTGTTCCACACATAAAAATTCTTACATTTTCTTCCACTAAAAGAGTCTCATTTCTCCTCCACTGTCACAAATGGGGTAACTGTCAGTTTTCTGCTATTAGTATGTATTGGAAGAATGAATGTCACCCTCCTTGTATTTCCTTAGCTTATAGCTCCTGGCTAAATCACCGATTCCTCTCTTCTGCCTCTTCTTCTGCGGTTGGGTAGAAATAAATATTTTCCTGAACTGTTTGCTGGGATCCAGGAAACAAATGATAAACAGAAGCTTAAAGCCACCGCTTATGTTTTTAGAGACAGCGTGCACAAAAGCTGGCTCTCATGCTCATCCCAAAGGAAAATGAGGCACAAGCTGCGACTAGCAGCTTGAAGAAGGAGGAATCTCTCAGCTTAAAATTTCAGGCACAAGACAAGACATGTTTAAATCACAGAGAATCAGCTGGAGGCCTCAGCAAAGAGCATCTCACAAAGCATCAGGACTCCTGTGCACCTGGTGATGGCCATTTGGGAGCCACACCAAAGGCAGGAAATCTCTGCACTGTGCTGAGGGGAAAGACCTGGGTGATGCTTCTTCCTAGGCAGTGCACAGCACCAGGACATCTCTCAGAGAAATTGCTCATGGGGTGGAAGGGAAATGGAGAATCATAGAATCACAGAATGGTAAGAATTGGAAGGGACTTCTGGAGATAATCTAGTCCAACCCTCCTGCCAAAGCAGGCTCACCTAAAGCACGATGGACAGAAATACATCCAGGCAGGTTTTGAATATCTCCAGAGTTGGAGATTCCACAACCTCTCAGAGCAACCTCTTCCAATGCTCTGTCACCCTCAAAAAGCAGTTTTTCCCCATGTTCAGGCAGAATTTCCTATGTTTCAGTTTGTGCCTGCTGTCCCTTGTCCTGTCACCAGGCATCACTGGAAAGATCTGGCCCCACCATTTTGACACACACACTTTAGATATTTATAACCATTGATGAGTTCCCCTCTGCAATGAAGATGAGAATCAATGAGAAGAGTCAAAGGAGCAGTAAATATGTTTTTTTGAATGCTCCTAACTTCTGTTTTGCAGAAACAATTGGGACCTGAATGCAATGACGCTCCTTCACGTCACTTCGGGCTCTGCCTGTGGCCAGCCAGGGTTTTAGCAATTACGCTACCTGTTTGCCATCAGGGCTGACCTGGAAGACATCTTTTCAGCTGATTTGGTTGGAGCTCAGGGTTCAGATCTTGATCATACCTCCCATGCTCTTACCTGCTTCCCTTAGTGAAATCAAGGTTTCACAAGCAGAGTTTTCACCTGTAGCTCCAGAACCAACCCACTCCAATGAATGGGACTGTGTTCTACCTTTCACCCTTGTATATCTCTTCTGCTTTTGTGGGGTTTGGCATGAAAGTTTCTCTGTGTGATCAAAGTTTCCCAGGCTTTTGGAGAAACTCTAGGAACTCCGGACTGTGCCTGTCCTCATTCATCCAGGATTTTGTTAGGCTGTTCAGTTGACACCATGTTCAGTATTGGTGCTTATCAGATCTGAAGGTTCTGCTTGTTCATCCAGATATCAAAAGAAAAAAAGCAGAACACCCTGGGCACTTGTACTATACAACTGCCTTGCAGTATTTCCAGTTTCCTTTCACTCATGTAGGAAACCTGTTTGAATTTTATGTAAGCTTTCCACTTCATAACACTACAAACCGACAAAGGTCTCTCATACCCTTCAGTAAATCTGCACCATCATTTCAAACTCTGCAGTAGATTACGATTATTTTTTATATTTACATCAGAATATTTGAGAACAAGGTACTTGCAGCTTCCAGGAAATAAATGAGGCATTAAACTCACTTTGCTTCCACACAACCTTCAAACCAAAGGACAATGCATATTCTAAACAATTTCTTTGAAGGCAGTAAATTTGATACCATGTTTCTGGCATGAAGGGCTATTTCTGTGTCTGAAGTAAAATATAGCTGAATGCTCAAAATTTTGCCAGTATAGAATGACTCGAGAAAAGCACGTTGTTGTTCCAAGGCTGATAGTGCTGATGTGGCAGTTCAGAAAGGTGACTGAGAAAATTATGAGAACCAATCATTAGAGGAAACAATTACAGCTTTCTTCTGAGACTTTCCTGCTTGAATTTGACCTAAGATTTCAGAGGAACAGACCTGCCCAGATACCTACCTGTGCTGAGTTGGCAGTGGCAGAAACAAAACCAGCACATCACAGCTGAATTTCTCAAGCTGCGTATGTGTGTTATAGAGTGGTTTAAAATGCCAAGTTCACATGACAGCACTCTCTATCAGTGCAAATGTGCACAGCACAAATTACAGCAGATTTCTGTACTCAGGCAAAATAGGAAGATTATTTTGCCACAATATGACATACAGTGAGCCTAAATAAGAAGTTACTTTATTATGCCAAATAGTACTGCCCTGACTTTGCTCTGGGTGCAGTTATACATGTGGTCTTCTGCTATTGACATGAGGAACCTAAGCAAGCAGGACAAGCCTTTATATCACTACTCACTTCTGATACAGACGTCGCTTCTCTGCACGTTATTTTCAGCAGGGAATGAAATCCAAGCCAAGCATGATTTACCAGCTTGAAGTTTTTCTGGAGAAAAGAAACTTCCTACTGAGAACCTTGTGTGCATATATACACAAATACTATACATATAGAATTTTATATATATATATATATATCCAGACAAATAAAGGATTCAAGAGAAGTTTGGAAAAGAGGTGGCAAGCTTTCCACCTGGCATAAAAACTTGTAGATCCTTTCTCCAGAGCACCTGCTCTCTGTGCTGTCTGCCAGCAAAGCAGTTAGTTACCTGCTGACTTATTGCAGGAGGACATGTGCAAAAGCCAAATATAGCTCAGTCATAAGTGTTTATATTTGAAACACCTGCACAGCTGGATACAAAACAAATACACTGCAGCAAAACACACACCAAACACAAACCCGTGACATGGCACCACGAGCTGTAACATGGGGCTATTCTGGACACAAGAAAACACTTTTTACAGTAAGCGTGCTCAAACAAGTTACCCAGAGAGGTTGTGGAGTTACAGTTCTTGAAGAAGTTCAAAACTTGAGTAGACATGGTCCTGGGTAACCAGGATGACACTCTAGATGACACTGCTTGATCACTTGGGTTGAATCAGGTGATCTCAAAAGGTCTCTTCTGACCCAAAGGCCTTTGATTCATTTGTATAAGTACTAACATATGCAACTCATTTAGAGGGATAGTAGGTTACGTCCTGTCAAACCTACCCACATTTAACTTCCTCTCTCGTGTGCGAAATCACAATGGGAGTTTGTGCAGATCAACAGTCTATGAGTCCCAGGTAGCCATCTGCACAGATTTTAAGGCATATTATGAAAACAAGATAAAATAGCTTAGCTTTCTGCCTTAGTCCTTCCATTTATCTTACTGATTTTTACCCTAGTTGCTTGTACTGGCTGTAAAAATCCTCAGTATTAAAAGCAACACAGCATCATTGTCTCCTTACTGCAAATACTTTGTGCATGCAGCTGCAGTAGTGTGTTGGAGAGGAGGGAGCATGCTGATGTAGGCTCTGGGTCAAAACAAAAGCTGAGACAATAATCAGTTTGCTAAATTCTTCCATTTGCTGCTGCTGCTACATTGGACAGGCCAGTTGCAATTTTTCTTTACTTACAATAACCACATCACAAGTTTTCCTCCTGCTCTCCCCAAGTCAGACACAGAAACAGTACACAGATGAAGGCTGGAAGAAGCATTAATTACCACAACTAATGTTAGGCTTTTTCACAAAAATCTGGGAGTCCCAACTCTAAAACTGACAAGAGATTTTTCTAATAGTAGTTTAGAGACAGAGAGATCGACTCTTCTCTTATCCTTCAGGTTTGCTACCCTTTGCTTTTGTTTTCAGGTTCCCTTCCCTACTTAGGAGGCTGGGTAGCGTTTGGCTAGAAGCACATTCTTTAATGATCTTTTTCGTGGTAACTGTTTGTCATTTCCATTGTGAGTCAGCCCTCAAAGAATCTTAAGCGAGGCTTGCGAGCCCGTTAAACAGAAACTATAAAATAATTTGTTGTTGCTCTGCAAATACATGATGTTCTGAACACTCATCAGTCCCCACAATGCTGCTCTTCTTTTTCACAATATTTAAAGTCCAAGTGTGGGTTTTTTTCATTTCTCTTCATGGCACTTGTAATGATAAATGGCACAAGAAGTCATAAAACACCTTGTCCTCTGCAGCTTATGAAGTGGAGACTTCTATTGTGCTAAAAAAAATAGACTGCTGCCATGACCAAAGTGCCGTATCTTTCATATAAGCTTAGAGTAAAGAAGACATTTTGTGACACCTTGATCTATTTAATCTTTTTTTTTTAATTATTTTTAATGTGTTACTATTGTGTGAAAAATGGGAGATATCTTCCCATTTTCATGCCAGATTAATCCCTCCTACACTGGATGTCCAAAGGGGCCCTGCTGGTTCCTCAGAGAAGCCATTTCTCCAAGGCTGATGGCCAGTTTCCTTTTTGGAGGCTTGTCCTGCACCCTGATGGACCAGGTCTTCTCTGTTTACTCCTCTCACAACCCCACCCTGCAAAAAGCTAATGAGAGCCACTGAGAGCAAGGGGCCGTCCGAGTCTGTACCCTATCACTGCTAGTTGCCAACACCCAAAGAAGAGAAGAAGCCTGTAATGGAGCTTTCTACACATTTTCCCACCCTCTAACAGTTTGAAGAATAAAGACTAACTGACCCAGAGAGGATGAGCGTTTTTAATGGCTGTTAGTGGTTCTTTCATAAGTTCTGTCCAGCTGTCATTTGATTTCTGTAAATTTCTAGGGTAGCCAGGCATCTGCTGCTTGCTGACGTGGGAAGAACACACTTGGGACTCTGCTTTGTATTGAACATACTACTGACTAGTTTCTCTGAGTGCCTTTCACATTCAAACAGATGCTGAAGGAAAGTTTCTCCAATGTTACCCATGGTTTCAAAAACTTCAGTAATATCTCCTTCCTCTGACTGTTCTTTTCCAGTCAATTTGGTCATTCCACATATAAAATATATTCCATATTTTGATCATTCTGGTGACCTATCTCTATAACTTTTCCATTTCATAGAATCATGGAATTGTCAGAGTTGGAAGGGACCTCTAGAGATCATCTAGTCCAACGCCCCTGCTAAAGCAGGATTGCCTAGAGCACATCACTCAGGACTGCATCCAGGCAGGTCTTGAAGGTCTCCAGAGAAGGGAACTCCACAGCCTCCCTGGGCAGCCTGTTCCAGGGCTCTGACGCCCTCACCATAAAGAAGTTTTTCTCATATTCGAATGGAACTTCTTATGTTCCGGCTTGAGGAACATAGGCTCCCCCTCAGCCTTCTCTTCTCCAGGCTAAAGAGTCCCAGCTCTCTCAACCTTTCCTCATAAGGGAGGTGCTCCAACCCCTTAATCATCTTTGTTGCCCTACACTGGACTCTCTCCAGTAGTTCCCTGTCGCTCTTGAACTGGGGAGCCCAAAACAGGATGCAGTATTCCAGTTGTGGCCTGATAAGTGCAGAGTAGAGGGGGAGAATGACTTCCCTCATCCTGCTGGTCACACTCTTCCCTGTGCAGCCCAGAATTCCGTTGGCCCTCTTGGTGACAAGGGCACATTTGTACCACTCGTTTTAAAATGGAAGAACAGAACATAACATGGCATTTCAGATAGAACACCACTATCAATTTACAGTGGAGTAGCTGCTTTGTTCTGTTCATCTTCTAATCACCCCTAACATTCAAGTGCTTTTTGACTGATCCTAATAGATAGCAGTTAAGCCAGTAGTTTTCTAGAATCATTGTAAGGTAAAAGCCTTGTTCCAGTTCGCGGCCCACCACTATGTATGCCAATTCACCGCTATTTTTGCTATATGTATCTATATTGAATTTCATATGCCTTTTTGTCACTCATTCAATCTCACAATGTTCTTTTGAAATTTATGTGTGATATCTGTGTAATGGCTGTCCTGTATAATGTCTTCAGAGGCCTTTGCCACCTCACACTTTTTTCCAGATAACTGTGAATAACTGAGACAATAAAGATACCAATGGGCCTGTAATAAAAACTTACTGTGAAAATTGACCACATATTCCAATTCTCTTATTTTTAACCAACCACTTACCCATGTGAGAACTCCCCCTTTTATTCCCCAGAGTTTTAGCTTTAAATCTCTTTAGAAGCACAACTTGTCACTCAGCTTTGAAATGACCCAAGGCCCATAGACATTTAAACTGGAAATTATGGAATTGGACAAAACTACATAGAAATTTTATGACTAGTAAGGGAACAACATATTCAGAGTAACAGGCAGCAAATTCATCACATTCAAACCACCACAGGATATGAAAAGTGGTACTAGATAAGCAGTGCCAGGACATCACCATGTATCTCCACCTCCAAGTACCAAGGTCAGGAAGGTTTTTGGGATCTCTCCCTGTTTATGTGGAACATAGCCCCTTCAAGATCAGAGAGGCCAGCATGCATCAGATCAGAAGCTGAACACTGGGGTGTGGAAAGACCTCAGGTCCTCAAGACCTCATCAGGAGGGACAATCCCTCTGGCCTGTGGCAAGAAAGGAAGACATTGTAGGCCACAGCCACCATTGTGTGAGAGGGAGGCAGAACACCCTGGGTGGATGGAGAATCTGACTGGACACTGTATTTGTCAAGTCCTCTATGGTGATCGGGCCAGATCTCTCCTGCCACATGGCAGGTGAATTGAAGTAAAAGGCAGAGTATGGAGAGTGGGTATCTTTTCTGAGCTTTGCCCCTTTTCCTCCAGCTGCAGCTGCAGACCATATATCAGTAGCCTGGGTAAGTGCACAACATGCAAAAACTCTTCAAACTTTTGTGAGTGCCTGGACCCAGCAGACTGTCTCACAAACGGTCTTATTTTCACTGGTGCAATGCCTTATCATAGCAGGTTTGGCCTCTGGGGATACCTTCAGTGAGCAGAACCTTTCGGCCTTTTCACTAGAGCTCCCGGGGACAAGACATTCCCACAAAATCCTTTCTGTTCCCCTTAGCTAGTCCCAATCGTAACATCTGTTCTAATCTAATTCCATGAATTAATGTGCTCTCCCACTACACCCCCTCCTGTCTCCACTAGCTGGGGGCCTCCCCAGAAGGTGTGGGAAGCTGCTCAGGATGGGGAGAGGATCCTGTCTGAAGTTATAAATGTAGATACAGGAATCAGAGAGGAAAAAAATATCACTGAATCTGGAGCGCAAAATCCTTGTCCTGCAACTACTTATGCATAGCAGTATGAGAATGACCAGAATGAAGAGGATGATAAGCTCTGACATGAGTTACGCAGTTTACCAACAGTCAGATGTTCAGTGGTTTCTGGACTGGTGTTGCATAGGTCAGTGCTGGATTGGGTGTGCAAAGGACTGGAAAGAACGGAAGCATTTCTTCAGAATGTTATTACGTCAACCGCCTTATCTTCTGCCCAATTATTATGTCATTCACCATTTCAGTAAAGTCAGTGTCATTTTTGCATTTAGTTTGTTGTTCATGACAGTTTTTCCTCCTGCCCTCACTCACTAGACAAGGATTTTTGATGTACTGATGACATTTATGTGCATAAATGACATATTCTACCTTAAGCCACTCTTAAGAAAAGGTCTGTCTTTTTTATGATGTGAAAAGGACATTTGTGGTGGGAAGTAATGGAGGTGAGAGCTACAGGCACAGTAAGATTCCCACTTAAAAGCTTTAATTCTTTCAATCAGTAAGAAGAAGGTTCAGAAAGGAAGATTAACCTAAAGCATGAAGAAATTGGAGGATGCAGGGGGGGAATGCTTTCAGTAGCTTCTGCTGAAAGGGTACTGAATTTAAAAAAATACACAAAAGACTCAAAATAGATTGAAAGAAACATAGCATTGAAAAAAATACTTAATTTAAGACAAAAAAGCTTTAGCTAAAATTTGTCATTTGGTGTTTTTTATTCTAATCACCAATTAGCTAAAAATTTTGTAAGAGCTACAGAAGCTTTCCTAACTTTATTGTAAAGCAGTTGCTAGGTTTTAGAGCTACAACGATCAAAAATGTGCACAACTTTCCCAGTGGACACGGGCCTTACCTTCATCAAAGGGCCTAGGAAATAAATGCAACTACAGTGTCCACGGGCGGACACAAATCTGGTTTAGGCTTGTAAAAATAGCCTTAACATCCTGCAGAACTCCCTTCCAGAAAGGCACAGGGCCTCGGTTGAATGTGTGGAAGATGGAGAGGGCAGGATTAGTCACGCTGGTTGTAACAATCCTTCTGTAACCACACCACAATGACCTGCTTCATGAAGTGGTGACCACTCTGGTGCTAACTTGAACTCCACTGCTGGAGGTGATGGTAATAGGGTCAACAATTTCAATTAACCCACTCCCAAACCCATGCCTATCCCCATAAACACAGATCCCCCTATACCTTTGCTCTGATATAAACTAAGGTCCAGAACAAGGAGGAGATGTCAAAGGGAAAGCTTTGAGCAGTGATCTATCACATGAGCTCTTTCACGTGTTCTGGACAGGTCAGGCATGGTCAGGACACAGCACACCATGGCTCTGCAAAGGACTGAGCTTTGAGTCCCCTCTGCACTAGTGACCACCCTTGTGAACAGAAAACTGACCACTTGGGAGGAAATATATCCCCTTCCTGGCACACTTTGCAATCCGCTCACAAGTCAGTTTTCAGAAGGCTTTGTGCCTTCCTTGACATAATGAAGAATCATGTCAGACAACTTTAGGATCCTTTTGTAAATGTGGAAAGCACGGTACATGCATGAGTGCCAAGCGGAGAGTCAAACAGCACCTTTTACTTTCAATGGCGCCCAATACTCCAGAACGCTTAGTGCCCTCTCCATTTACTTTTCCATTTTATCTGTACATGGCAACAATGTTCAGCTTCACAACAGATTTACTGGCGAATGCCACAGCTTCTGATGGGTCAGTAAATTGTTATTGTAAGAAGGCATTTAAATCAAACCCCACTCCCCAAATAAGGTACTGGGGAAAACAGTCAATTCTATGACCCATTGTTAAAAACACTTCTGATGCTCTTCTCAGCCATACTTGGAATTGCTGTCTGTCTGCTGACCTTGAACAGCCAGACATATTATTCCACTTTACTCTCTCCCTAGCCAGTAATTCTTTCGTTTTGCACTTCAACAGCGTTTTGTCATATCAAGCATGCAGCAGTAGCACTAATGCTTATTTTGTTGACGTCCAGTCAAGCAATGAAGCACTGCAGGAGTACTTTTAGTCCCCCAGTGCTATGTACAGGTGTCATCTGTCACTCACAGCTGGTGAGTTTTGCTGTCTGGAGTTT
The DNA here is from genome assembly GCA_013400375.1 of Thinocorus orbignyianus. NCBI lineage: Eukaryota > Metazoa > Chordata > Aves > Ciconiiformes > Thinocoridae > Thinocorus > Thinocorus orbignyianus. The sequence continues at coordinate 1,796,165 of VXBW01007594.1, forward strand.
TTCTTTCACCAGTCAGATTCCCTGTAATGACTTTTATATTGTCCTGCTTGTGTATTCTGGAAAAATCTTGCCGTAAAAGGTGAGAACATTCTCTCAACAACCAAGATTAAAGTAGGTGAAACATCCATAGTGATCCCCTCTAGCATTCAGGTAATCCAGTCCTAGCTGAATCAACCACTATGTCTTCACCCAGTGACATTTTCTTAGCTTCAGCTCCAGGCTCAGCCATTTGCCTCCAGACCTGAGAACCGAATAAACCCTAGTCCCTTTGGGTTCCTCCAGAGTCTATATTCGTCAGATAGATGTCATCAGAAAGGATCATCAAGACTAAGTATATTAATGATTAAAGGGCAGCTTTCAGGGGGGACTCAACCAGCCTGAAAGAGAAAAGGCAAGTTGTGACCAAAAAATAAAAAGTGTGTAAGTATTTTCCTTGATGTTCAAGTGACATGTACAAGGCCTTCTTTGGCCTCATTTGTCAACGAAGGAACACGGACCTCTTTGGCCATCTATGCATTTCCCTGCCTTCTCTGGGTAAAATATGACGCCAGGACAGGTCAGGTTACTGCAATGATGACTACAGACAGCCTGACTGCTGAAGAAGGATAGTCCTGGAAGTTTGTTGGATGGATCATAGAGACAAGAGAAGGCTGGAACAATGTGCAAAGGATTCTACACCAGGAGGAACAGTCCTGCAAGGGTGAGGCAGTGCTATCACAGAAGAGTGCAGTGAATGCAAGACACTTTCCCTTTCCCACTTTGCTGGAAGCAGCTGGTCAAGAGTGGGTTTGGGTGAACTCAGGATGTGCTCAGGGAGAAAAAATTAGGAGGGTGTAAAGGAAAATGCCATAAACTCTCTGGAGGCAGTTCAACTGTGGCTGTTGCAACAACCTCTCAAAACTCGAATTGCAGCAAGAGGTTAAAAAAACATCAATGTTACAAAAAGCGCAGAAGGGGGTTTTCTGGTGTGTAGGCTTCTTTCTAGGAGCCGTTTAAAGAAGTTACTGTGATGCACTGTTTCAAAAAAAGGAAAAAGGATAATCCTAGCTCACTCAGCTATATCAAGGAGTCAGGTTCTGGGTTATAGAAAGAAAATTCAATGGTGAATACAAAGATACATGGACAGCCAAAAACATTATAAGAAACTTTTCCCTTTTGGTGAGAATCTGGCAAGATATGTTTAAAAGCATCAAGATTCATTCTTTCTTACGACAAATGGATCAAAAAGTCTACATAATGAACAAGCAAATAGCTACATCCCTCTGAGCCCCTAGATGAGGGGTTCTCGACATCCTCAGCTATGATGTAATATAGTGTGGCTGGTAGTTGAGGCATAATGAGTCTGGTAAAACATGGCCATGACAGACAGGGTAGAAGTCTATTGTAGACAGCATAGCCAAAGATCTTTGTAACAAGAGATGGAATCCAGTAACTGACTGGGAGACCCTGAATTTGGAGACACGTCCCGCTGGAGAGGAGACATATAGTTTCAGACAGAACAGAGTCCTTTCCCTTTTTAATGTAATACATTTCCTAATTTAACCAAACAAAGAAAGATTCATAACACTGCAATTCTAGGTCGTGTGATTGTATATATCACTGTATTACTACCAATACATTATTGTGAATTAAAGCTGAGACCTGCCATTTAATCCAGTAGCTCAAGTGTATACTATCTTGTACTTGGGAATCGGCATCAATTTAAACCTGGCTGACTATTGAAAAATATCCTTTCACTCAGCAACTGAGATTCTTATAAAGGATCTTTTTATTTGTTCTTTCCACCACTGTTATATGTTTTCATTAGTATTTTTTGATAGTTGCCTACCAGTAAACCATTCAATTAATTCCCTTGATACATCCTCACAAAAGGAATTTGAGAAACTTGAGCCTAAATAATCCTTGTTGCACCAGGTGCTAATGTCTTTGCAGCACTGAAATTCTGTAATATATTGTCAAGAGTTCACATCTTACTGTACTAGGTCAATTAGAGGCTCAGCTTAAGAGGTCCCTACTTTGTAAAGCCAAAATTCATACAGGTGTAAAACTACAGTTTATGGTGTGCATGCACTGTAAAACATAAACTATTCATAATTAAAAATTGTTGTTCTTTCATGCTGCCTGTCAGAAAAGTAGGCATACCATGGACAATGTGTAAATATGTATTACACAAGAGAAAGAAGAGGCATAGGATGAGTCAAAGAGATGAATCCCAATACCCTGCATTCAGGCAAAATGTGTAGTGCCAGGAGAATACATCTTGACATATATTCAGACAGCCATAGTCTTAGAACCCATTCATATAACAGGTAATTTATAAACTATGGTGGCTATCAGAAAACACACAAACTTGATTTTTTGGAAGATAAGAATAGCACCCAGAGGAGGACAGGCTCAACTTGCACAGATCTAGGCTGCCTTTCAGGCTAAGTACACAAGGTATTCCATCAGGTCCATAACCTTCTTGCTGATTTCCCTGTCCACTCCTGTGTCTGGCAAATAATTTATACCCAACTGCTCTTGCAGTCACCAGTGCACAGAGCCATCAGCCAAGAGTTCCCACAACTCAGGAAGATCATTATGGCCCAGCACTTAAGTCTTCTGGGTAACTATGGCAGTCTGTGGAGGAAGAAAACTTTGGGAAATAACCCCAGTTGTTTAACCCCAGTTGTTTAACTATGTGAACCTCTGTGAATATCCTTAAAGCAAACCTTATAAACAAACATACAATCTCTAAATCAAGGTATGACTGGGAAAAGAACACAGGCATTCTCAGTTTTCAACATTTGTTAGATTTTTGAGACTACCATGGGTAAGTAGACATGCAGTATGAAAAGTAAGATGTGCAGAAAACCCTCAGTTATTCATTAGCAGGAAAATGATAAATCAGTAGCAAAATGCTCTTCACCTTATTACTCCTGACTAACCAGCTTGGAGCCAACAACTTCCCTTAATGCTTGCTTTATTGAAAAGTTTGTAGTTAAATTAGCAAGACATCCATGAAAAAAAAAAGATGAATGACAATTACCTAGCCTTCCTTCTTCTAAACCTAACTTCCTACTAAAGTAAGGAAATTATTTATATTTGGGCTTTACCCTCATAGCAAGGTTTTAGTCTGCATTTGGGACAATGCAATGAGACCGCCCCTGTTTAACACAGGTGTTTTCTAGCAGCATGATGGGATGGCTCCAGATGACCCATATCACATTTGTTGGAGATGCTATTTTATCCTACAAGGAAGAACACTGAAAGCATTCAGTCAGGCTTCACATCAGTCTGCTTAAAAAGCTTCTGGCTGAAAATGAGTCACAAGAAATTTAATCATGCCTTACAAAATATAAAAACTTTCCTCTTCAAATCAAGTTCTTGCAGTAGCTGACACATGACTTTGCTCTCTTCTACTTTAGCTGTGGCTCTAGTCACTTTTTTCAGAAAAAACAGTGGGAAATCAACACAGTTTTGGGAAAAATAGCAGTACACGCACTCAATATTCAAAATACATCTACAAGAATAAATTGTAAGAAAAGAGAGGACTGCAATCATCTAAGTCTTCATCTGTAAGCAATGTAGAAAAGCATTAAGTACTTTTGCTTCTGTTAATCCAAAACCAGACATTTGCAAGCAGGAAGTTTTGACTGCCCTGTTTTGCCACTCAGCTACAGTTCCAGAATTTTAAATTCTGAACTGCAAAATAATGATATATCAAAAATTATATTTTTAAATTGATTACACACATAAAATCATAGAAACATTTAGTTTGGAAAAGACCTTTAATACCATTGGGTCCAGCCATCAGCCTAACACTGCCAAGTGTACCCATCTTTCAAGTATCTCCAGGGATGGTGACTCAACCACTCTCCCTGGGCAGCCTGTTCCAATGTTTGATAACCCCTTTGGTGAATAAATTTTTCTTAATATCCAATTTAAACTTCCCCTGGTGCAACTTGAGGCCACTTCCCCGTGTCCTATCCCTTTTTACTCAGGAGAAGAGAGTTATCCCCGCCTCACTAAAACCTGCTCTCAGGTAGTTGGAGAGAGAGGTGTCTCCCCTCAGCCTCCTTTTCTCCAGGCTGAACAATCCCAGCTGCTCCTCACGTACCAAATGATCATTGACTCATCACATTGATCAAATGTAACGAAGTCCATGTGATCACGGTCTGTTCTCATCGCATAGCATAGGATTTGTCACTCACAAGATAAAAGAAAAAGCTGTAAAGTAAAAGAGGAACAAGAGACTGGTTAAAGACTATCAAGTGACATAACTAGTGCAGCTAATTACACAGGAACTTCATCATGTGTGGTAAATAGTAGACAGATAAAAGAACGCTTGCATTATGAAGAATTTTCATCAGACAAGAATCTTTGGGACACAGATGAAGGCAGAAAACTATCAAGCTATTACATCTAACATGCTTATTATAATAAAATTAAATTCTGCCTGAACTCCTGGAAGAGAAAAAGATTGTGGTAAAGTGTGCACATTGTTTTTGTATCTGTAGAGCACAATGTCAAAGAAATACTCTCATGCTTCGACTGTGAAGGATAGGATAAATGAAGTCAAAGAAGGCAAGTCTATTCTTCTCATCTGTGCCATTAAATTTAGGGAAATGATGAAACTTCACTCTGTCTTGAACCATTCTGTTACCAAAAGGGGCAGCTTCACCCTTTTAGCCAAGGATCTCACACTTAGGTTAGCAAAGCAGTCTTAGATTTTTAGGTGTTTTAAAACTGCATCCTTAAAAGTGCTTTCTTAAATGTTTTCCCTTTGGGCAGACCCAGCAACTTAACAAACTGTATAAATCACCTAGGCAACATAGGAATTACTGCAGCTCTAACACCAAACTGTTTCTGAATGGGGCAGACAGATGCAGAATGCTGCTTTCCTGCAAAATGTGTAAGAAATGCATTTTAAAAATAGATGCCATTGCACAACTGTCACACAGCATTTAGAAGTTTACACAATCACTGAAGCGCTAACCACCTCCCTAAATCATTCAAAAAATACTGAAGTTGATTCAAGGAAGAAAGGAGTGTTCTCATAAAGCTGCCAGTAATGGAGCCAGGGCATAAAGTTATACTGAGATATTTATGAATTTGGTATTATAACACAGAATAGAAGCTTCTATTTTGAAAGGAGAGAATTATTCCAGTGCAGTTCATACCAAAATAGGTACTACGCATCCTCATTCTCTGACTTGACCTCCCTCAGCTAGTCTTGAGTCTCCATGCCAGCTTCCTTCCCTAATGCTGCTATCATTTTTCACACATTACTTTGGGCTACATACACAGTCTTTTCTTTCAGCGTTCACCACAGTTGACCATTGCTTTCCAATTACCTGGCTCAATCACCTCTGCACCAGAGAGTTTCATTTAATCAAACCAAATAACAGCATGGCGCTGTCAATTAGCCAAATGCCTTCCCAGAGATCACCTTCCTCAGGTAGTGCCCCCTGCATTCCCAACTACATCTAGGAGTAATGGACCTACTCAGATTCTAAGGTAAGACTTTACTTACTGGAGAGGTCTATGAATTAGACAGGGCTGTGGCTAGTGCCCTGAGGTTATGACCAACAGTAGCAGGGTGCCCTGTGGCTGCCACAAAGAGCTGTCACATCCTCAGCCAAGATGTAAGAGTGTGACAAATAATAGACACTTTGTGGGGCACCTGTGGGGCATAGACAATGGACAGAAGGAAAATTAGAATGGAGACCACTGGGAGAGTGCTCATTATCTCCCTTGTCCAGCAAACTTCTAACTGGCTTTTGGCAGAAGGGAGACAAGCAGAACATTGACATCTGAAATGCTGATGGAAGCTCAAAGGAAGAGACGGGGACTATTCACCTACCCCTCGTCATCCTTTCCTCCATTGTTATAGCACCAGTCCTAGGAGCTGCACCGCAGCAGTGACCATGCCATTAACCAGTGTATAAGTAAGTACTGGTACCATGTTCCTGTCTTCTGCTGGTTGTGCTGCACCCTCAGTAGATACCTGAGCCAGCCTCAGGCCTCCCCTTGCCTGCTGCAGGGACCCAGAATTATTCCAACTTCAAGACTTTCTCGCTACCCTCCAGGCATCTTTCTCTCCTCAGCCCAGACAAAAACAGCTAGTCACCCAGAACCATAAAAAGTGGAAATTAAAGTTTTTATTAGAAGGAATAAAAAAAATTGTGGTATTTATCTTACAAGAAGCTACCAAGAAAGAAAATTATGACATTAGAGTTATGACAGGCTACAATTTCCTTAAAATTAATACAGTATCAGCACCAAAATTTAAGTCATTATACGGAAGAAAGTTAATAAGAACATAAAAGTTCGTCTAGACATTGTCAGATGTCAGACTACGAGATGCAAATCTATTTTTTAGTAGTATCACAAAATACATTACTACTGAATCAGACTTCTTTACTAACCCCAAACCATGCCAAAAGATAAAAATCTAAATTTCATTTCACAGGTAAAACCTACCTCCCATCTGCATGAGACTGTATGTTACAGATTTTAGAAATCTTTAAAAAATCTCATATGCAGCAAGTGAAGTTGTTACAGCTTCATAACAAACATGCATAGGCATCATCTGCCCTGCCTAACACTGGTGTGCTTGAGCATGACACAATGTGCTCCATTTAAAAAAGCACAAGGAGTTCTCCCTTCCCTTCTTTCCCTACACTTTCATGCTGAAAATACTTCCTTTCTATTCCTCATTCGAGCAATTCAGGTTGCTCTTTTCTTTATAATGAAAGGTTAAGATAAGACAGCAACAGGAAAAAGCTCTTGTGGGGAAATGGAAAGAAACAACTTCAATAAGTTTTAGTGAATTTTACTGAAAATCACATCGCATTAAAAAAAATAAAAATCTGTCCTAAATGCAAGCACAAGGAAGATTTTTCACCTACCATGGTATTAACAGTGAACACAGTCTTTTCATACTATTACTTGCAACTTTCAAATCTCAGACATTTCAGCTAGATATTTCTTAATGTCTAAAAGTTAGTTTAAGATATATAACTAATTAGTGGGCAGTAACAATTAAGGCATTATAGTGCGTAATTTCCTATTGGTGTTGGTATACAACTTGTTCTGGATTTCAAAAGCACTTCAACTACATGGTGGTAATGTTCCAACCTCATTAAAAATATTTTTGGATATTCGATGATAGACATCCTTTTTCACTTCCTAGGAGACTGTCCTGCTGATGTCTGAAGTATTGAATCTATTTTTATTACTGTTAACTCCTAAGTCAATAAGTGTCTTAGCACTCCATTTGGCAAGACCTATGATATAAGAACTTCATTTGCTAAATCAGAGTTGACTCATTCTTCTGAATTTCAGACAACAGATGCGAGTGCCAATGGACCTTCCGCACTCATTTCACACTCTTTTGAATGAAGAATAGAAAATCTTCTTTAGCATGGTTGTTTTCAGGATTGCTGGGAAAGACTTTGGATCCCTTTCTAGTCAATAGAATAAAATAAGCATTTTGTAAGGTGTCATCCATCTTGTTGAAGATTTAGGAATCAGCTATATAGATCCTTCTTTTTCTGTGGAGCTCTCTATTCTTGAGAGGGTCTTAGCTTGAACTTTTGTCCTGAGTGAAAGAATGTGCATTGAGGATAAATCTTTTTCTCAAAGCACTTGTTTTGCTTTGTCTTTGGCAGGACTGTGAAATTGTCTTCTTTGTTCTTGTTTGCACATGCTTACTAGAGAAATTCACTACTATTTCCAAACTTTGGGAAGAAGGAAGATCTGGGTGACAAGAGTGAAGATGGCCAAGGGAAGAGCTCAGAGAAGATGCAGCACTCTGGAGATATCATCATGTGTGGACAAAATACACAGCTGCACATCGCATATCTATCTCTCTTCTCATCACAGAAGTCAGTAATACCACCATAAAAGTCAGCCTCTGGCCAGGTATTCCCACAGTTTCTGAACCTCATCCTCTTCTCTCTGTCTTTCATGCCTGTAACACAGGCCGTGGGTTTCCCATGAGAATGCTCACCAAACAATCCCATCTAAACCCACAGTTTCTCTCATACAGAATACTGTTCATCAGGCAGGATCATCCACAGATCCATCTATGGTGTCTAGTCCACACAACAGGCACAGGATCACACCGTAGGCATCTTATTTAGAAGTGACTCACTTCAAAACACTGGTGATTAGCTTGAAGACATCTACAAAAGTACAAAGTGTCTTCTGGCAGAGCAATGCAGAATGGCTTCCTGCCAACCAGGCAAATATGGAGACAAGGGGAAGCCAAAGAAGGGCCAGATTGGCAGCCAGGACACATCATCTCACAAGCAGAACAGTGCTAAGGGACAGTGTGAGAGAAAGATGTGATAGGGAGACAAAGAGCAGAAATGGCCACCTTTAGGGAAACAGCAAAAAATCCAGTGAGAAACTGTAGAATTTGTTTCTGATGAGCCACTGCTAATAGATCTCCAGGACATCTCTGACAATTCTCTGTACCAAGCTGTTCTGATAGCAATTGAAGTGGACTAATCGCATCTAAAAATCTCTTTGAAAAAATGTATCTCTTCATTTTTTCACTCCATTAGACTTGTGATTCAAGAATCCACCCTTCCATATAACTACACATTTCTGTGGTCAATGGCTACATTTCTTAAGTAAAATGGGTATAATTTGGTCCAGTATTTCCAGGGTTTTCAGCTAAAGGAACTATAATGATAACTCATAGCACAGAAATGCTGTCTGCAAAAGGCTTCTATATTGTGAGGATTATACTAAGCAGTCTTGTCTGTATAATTTAACAATTCACAGCTACATGAAGGACCACAACCAACAAGGCTGAGTTTTTTCATTCTTTTGCAACAATCTAACAATCTAACTGGTAATGTTACAATGTAACAATCTAACAATTCATCTAACTGGTTTTGTTGAAAAAAATTACATAGTATATTAGAGTTGAACTGAAAACTTACAAACTTAATAAATCTTTGCATTGTATACTACTTTACTTTACAGTGTGCCAAAGTACAGAAATTACTTAATTAGTAGTAGAGCCACCATAAAAAAAATTCTCTACAACTTTTCTCCTACAGTTGCAGCCATTGCAGCTTTCTCTAATTCAAGATGAATTTATTGCTATAGATGCCGCAGCTCTAGGTTGCAAGTTTCCATAAAACAATGGCTATTCTTTTATTATTATTTTGGTAACAGAAAAGGACTCATTCACCACAGTAGCTTCAGAAAAGTTCCTAATATACACTTCTACATCTGGAAGTTTCAGCTTCACTGTGAGCTATCCCATGTGCTTATGATGGCACCAGTTCTCCTGTCCGCACTCAAAACTTCCCCATTGAGGAACCTTGAAGAATAGTGACCGTCATCAACACACAGTCCTTGAGCCAACCAATATTCACCTCACTCAGTAGCTGTCTAATCCTCAACAGAGCACATAGCATCCAAATTCCCATCACCCTGGTAGAGGGTGTTGTGTTGGACAATTGGCCAGATCATCCTACACAGATCCTCTACTAGGAAGACCTGCAGGACAGATAGGCTACTAGACAAAAATGAAAGTGCAGCACATCTCATTGTCCACAAACGGAGTCTACAGCAGGTTGTAGCTTTGCAAAGGGAAATGTTATGCCAGCAAAATATAAGAGTAAGAGCCTGCCAGCTGATGCTGACAACCAAAAAGTCTGCTAGATATCCATTTCACAGCAGTCAAGTGAAGGCTCTAGGGAAAAACAGAAAACAAAGAGCAAAGAGGGTCATGTTGAACTATTTACCTTACTCCAAAAACCAAAGATGGCTCCCAAAGTGTAAGTGAACAAATGTGTTTTTTTCAGCAGCAAACATTAATTCAGCCAGCATAAAATTGTAAGGATACTAAACATACATACTGAGGGAAAGGCAGTAAAGTATTTTAACATATGATGTTTCAGTTCACACAGAACTGAATTTTAAATTGTTTTGAACTTTGTGTATTGAATTCTATGCTGTGCCTCAGTGGAGTCCTCTAGCAAAGTAATTTCTACTGATATAAATCCCAGCACTATTGGGATTTTGGATTTAGTAGCTTTTTGTACATAATTGCAAGAAGCTTGACATTTTGATGTGGAACTAATTCAGAAACATATTTTGAGTGCATAACTTGTGATTGAAATACGTTATTAATATGCTTTGCAAGTTGATGGAGAAATCTTGTATTACCAGACTAATTGTTGCAAGCAGCAAGTTAAACAAAGCAGGGAAATAAATTGGTGTCTCCTTGGCATAGGAATGTCTCTTTTGCTCCTCTTACATTGCATGGATTTTTCATAATACAGCAAAAAAAAAATATAAAATGCTTTGCAGGAACTGCGATCTTCCGTTTTTAAAACATTAATTTTCAAAACATGTTGCTTTAACTGTACTGTTTTATATTATTCTCAGAGGATGCAATTCATCTTTAGAGGCAAAGTTTGAATATCCCTTTTAAGAATACAGTTGAGGGCAACCACAATATGTGCCTTTACAGTAGCCAAAACATAGCCTATACATCCTTAGCAGAAACTGACTTTAATCCCAGTAAATCCTATTTTAGGTAGAAAGCCATTAACATTATTAAATCAGTATGCCATTAGGGAAAATGGCAGTAGCACAGGAACAATGGTGACATTATTCATTAGTTGGTCCCAAAATGAAAACACAACCATGATGTCTCTATTCCCTAGAGTCCCACATTGCTTAATGGGGAGTCATCAAGCTCCAGGAATCGGTTTTCAAGTAGGAGCAGTTCCTCTGTGAAGCTCTGAGACAAACAGTGGCATTTACCCTAGCAATGTGCTTAGGAAAGAGCAGGACATGTCTCTGGAATGTCTGCCTCAATCTCTCTCCTTGATTCTCCAGTTCTACTCCCTTCAGTTTGGGAAAATGACTTGTCAAGAAATATCACCTAAAAGCAGACGACTCACCTTCCCAGAGTATCCAGGGCTGCAGCCAGCTCTCTGTAGAAGTAAAGTGAAATGCTTGGCGTGCTCAGTCCCCTCTGGAGAAGGCTCCCAGCTCAATTTGGAAACTCCCTGGCTGATCCATGCCAGTCAGGCTGCTGGCCCCTCATTCCACATCCCCATGCCTATCATCTGCTGGTAGCCATCAGTGACTGAGGGAGTCAGGTCACACTGATCGAACTGTACACATAAAGTCACCCTGTCTCCCATCTATACACAGGAGAGCTCACTTCTTTTTGTGAAGATGGATTGTGAGATGTTTCAGGAGTTGCATACTCACTAACCAGATGGAGTGGCAGAGGAGAGAGAGAGCAGTGTGAGGTCAGTCCCTTCAGCAAGAATTTCCTAAGGGACTTTGGGGTCCAGATGATACCACCTTCTTCCAAGTTGTGTAATGACTCTAACATCTTTTATGAACTGTAAGAATATCTGATCCTATGACACTAATGATCTTCAAACTTCTCTTAGTAACTTGGAATGGGCTGCAGACAACATAGAGCTGCCACTGTCTCTTTGAAGACGGAATACCATAAAGATTAGAGCAGATGTAGGATCCTAGGGGATTTTCTGGAGTATATTGTCCATAATGAAAAAAAATAATAATAAACAAAGTTGATTGAGATTATACTTCTGAGCTTCTTATGTATCTCCTGTTGATAGGCACCCCTATTAGATGGGAAAATGGAAAAAAAAATTCTCTAGTTAATTAAGTCTTCAGTTTTCCATCATTAACTTACTGTCTGTTACAGTATCCTCAAAAGAGAAGTATGGGAGGCATTTTGGCAGTTAATCAAATTACATCCAGAAGAGCTGATTTGGTAATTAGCTTGTCTTTGAGGACTAGTCTTAAATCTGTTTGATGTAGATTGCTAATAAATGAAAAAACAAAAAAGACAGAGACTCTTTGCACTGAACGGGACATTCCTTGTTAACTTTAGGACATGCAAGAGGAAGTTTCTTCTCACATAGTAGAAGAACCCTTTATTAGCCAAACAAACATGAGTGGCATTTGGTCTAGCAAAGTAGCATTCTCATCTACCAGGAAATGACAAAATATTTATTTTAGTTGCTTTTCCCAATCTTCCATCTCTGTAATAATTTAAAAGAGCATGCCAGAAATGGAGCTGCTTAGACATCCTGAGGGAACAATGGCTGCAGCCTGAGAATTATCAGCTGGAAAAAAGATGGAATTCATATCAGGATGTGATACCACGAGGCGTGTCAGCACCAGAGAGCCAACTTTAGATGTGAGACATATTGTTGCTCCTGGGTTCTTTGGTAGCAAACCAATTAGCTGTGTCAGAGATTACAAATTTAGGTGTCTTTTGGAAACTGTTAAACACCGCAATCAAGATAACAGCAGTTTGGGAAGCCAAATGTATGCCTCCAAAAATGATCCTGAAGGGCTCTGTACATTCACATGCTCCATGCCGTCATGACATGCCTCAAAGCACACTGCACATACTATTTGCTGTTATGTAGTAAGAACATTATGCCTGGAGGTGGTTCAATCTTGCCTGCAAGCATTCACCCTGAATCAGCAACTCACCATGGGCAAAAACAGTCGTACAGTCCCAGCAGTGTTGTCAAATGCAGACATCTCTCCTATGGTGGATGCAGCTGGTGGCCTCTCAGGCCTCCATCCCAGCAAGGCTTCCATGGGGTTGGAGTGATGAGGTGACAGAAGGTATGGTAAACCTCTTTTCCCCAGGCACAGGTCTAAGGAAGGTCAATGCTACTGTAGGACGGCAGGAACACTTCCCAGCAGAGCACTGTGTAGTGCTGTCTGTGCCCAAAATGCCCATTTGTTCGTGGGCAGGGCGTCATAAATAGTGGCCAGGGTTGTGCCTTGGGAACAGAGAATCAAATACATTGGTCCATCACTTGGTGGCCATCAGATTCTTTCACGTCATAGAAGACCAGCCTCTACAGGGTGGTGAGATATATCAACCTTATGGCACCAACCCTGTGGCAGCACACCTGGTCCTAGCGCAGAGGGTCAGGTTTCAGAAGTTGGTAATATTTCCTGGGCAGTACAACAGATTTTTCTCTGGTGCAGGCAAAGGGCAGGCGTGGGTAACGCACACTCCTCTCAATGGGCAGGGAGCGAGACTCGATACCCGGAGAAGGTGGCTTGTTAAAGCCTTGACGACAGCTCCACAATGCCAGTTTTGAGGGGTTTTATAGCAACAGTAAAGAACAAACCTCCTGTAAGGAAGATGATCAAATGATGTCCATCCCACCGGTTAAAGTTTTGGAAGCCAGCAGAGGGCTTTGTATTAATACCTAAACTTTGGACAGGCAGGAACAGTCAGTTCAGGATCTGTGCATTTATATGTGAAAGAACACATTTCCAGAAACCTGCAGTTCAATACAAAAGGAGCAAACTGTGAAAACCAAACACCAAAGGGGGAATTAAAGAGAGTGATGCCTAGAGCTAGCATCAGGGCCTGCACTCCAGGTTCTTTGGAGTTCTGCGGGAGACTCCAGCCATACCCCATGGCTTCAGTACACTGAGTGCTTTATGGGGATAAAAGACTGCTCCTTACCTAGACATCAAAGAGGAAATGTATACAAAGAATGCTAGAGGGGTTTTAGTGATGTTAATGCACTTTATAAAGCATTAAACCTTACTCCTAAATCCCGCTAGGAGATCTATAACAATTTGCTTTATAAGTTAGAAATTTCGGTGTAATTTGGGTGCAACAACTGTGAAAGAAAGATAACTTGAGAAAAATGATCACGGATAACAGGCAGTAAAGGCAGTGAACTTTTCACCTCAACATCTAGAAACGATCACAAAAGATCACACTGGTTCAGATATAAAAATTAGGCAAAAGGTCAGTTCTAGGGCACTCAGAGTAGGAAGATAAATTAAATACATCTCCTTTGCTGTACCTGTGTTATACACTTTTCCTCATTAGTAATTAAATTTTGACTGAAGGGCTCTGCCTTGATATGGAGCTCCTCTGAGGGCTCAGCTGTCCATGCTCAGGTTCTAGCCCATCTGTACAGAAAAATCTTTCCTTCCCTGCAACTTGTTATCTGAAGATTGGATGAGATTTATTCTGGACACCTGATGTTTCTTTTCCACCACTATAAAAAAGTTTGGAAATTATAATACAGACCTCTTAATTTTATAGCAATTGTACTAGTTATGTGTCTTTTTCATGTAATCTTCATAATAATTTAAAACTGGTTTTGACTGATTTGGTGTAATGGCACTGGTGAGACTGCATCTTAAATCTTGTGTCCAGTTTTGGGTCACTCACTGAGAGAAAGGCGTTGAGGTTCTGGAGTGTGTCCAATGAAGGGCAATGAAGCTGGTGAGGGGTCTAAAGAACACGTTTTATGAGGAGCAGCTGAGGCAACTGGGGTTGTTTATCCTGGAGAAAAGGAGGCCTTATCATGGTCTGAAATTACCTGAAAGGATGTTGTAGCAAGGTGGGAATTGGCCTCTTCTCCCAGGTAATAGGTGATGGGACAAGAGGAAACAGCCCTCAAGTTGTGCCAGGGGAGATTTAGATTGGATAGCAGGAAAAAATCCTCCACCGAAAGGGCTGTCAAGCATTGGAACAGGTTGCCCAGGGAAGTGGCTGAGTCCCCATCCCTGAACGTATTTAAAATATGTGTAGATGTGGTGCTTAGGGTGCTTAGTGGTGGACTTGGCAGTGTTAGGTTAATGGTTGGATTAAATGAGCTTAAAGATCTTTTGTAACCTAAATAATTCTATGATTCTATGATGTAGCCCATCATTAAAATTTTCAGCAAAGTTCGTTTATAAATCAGTTCCTTCCAGTGCCTGGTTTCTCTAGAGTTAGGTCCTTGAACACTTGTACACGCACTCCAGTTCATCTCAAGGGGTCAGCAAAATGTTCTATCAAAGTAATTTTTGTGAACAGAAATCAGTATAAACACTCATATTTCCCAAAATCTTCTGATGCCAGAAACATTACTTTCTTGATTAACATTTAAGTGCTAAAAGTAGAGGTCATATTGTATTAGATTACTGTCTTAACTTCAGCTGTATGAAACATCCATTCTTTTCTGTCTGACTAATTTTTCTTTTCCCCTCAGCCCCCAGAGCACTGCAGGATGTTTGATATTTGAATGTAATTATAGTTTACACATTAGAGAGAGTCTTGAAAACAGATAATCTGGAATAAAAGATTATTTCTTGCAAAATCATTTCACAAACTCCCAAGTGGGAACAGATGAGAGGAGAACAAAGTTATAGGGAGAAAGAGGTTCTATCAAAAAGCATTTGTGGGTATTTTGACAAGTAAAATATTCCCAAATGATACTGGGGAACAAGCCAGACCTCCAGTTAGAGAGTGAGTTCTACAAGAGAGAAACATGCAATGATACCTACTTGCCTAACCTCAGGGAACGTATCCCATACCTCAAACCTACCAATTAGTTTAAACTAAAAGCTTGTTGCTGAGACTTATGAACTGGCATTTTTTAGACTCCAGGGTATCTTGCTCTTGTGTCCCTGTGTTTGCAATTTCTGAGAAAGAAACTGTCACTTCCCCTAAAGAAGGAATGAAAAATTCCTAACTTCTGAGCTGCAGGGCAGTTCTTTACCAGCTAAACTATCTCCCAGTTTCTACTCCCATCTGCACAAGCATGAGATATTCCCATTTGATCTCAGCTGTTCCATTCTTCAAAAATGCACCTATTTACGCTCTCTCTCTACCAAAATGGAAAGGAAAACTCTCTCCTGACTACCCCTGCTTTCTCTACCTCTAACTGGCTTGTCAGACCGAACTCCAGGCAAACTCTCCTCCTCAAGGATATCTTTCACCGCAAGTAAGTCATCGTTGGTGAGGAGCCTTTTACTTCTAATTGTGCACTAACGTCATTATTGCTGTCCTAGATGGAAGGGTTTAAGGTCTGACAAAGAAAATCCTTCAGAAGTAGGGATGGGCATTGAGCTGGACATGTTAGAATGATGGTGTTCTGCAACACATATGCTGCATTGCTTATTCTGCAGCTGTAGCATCAGATTTGGCCAATTCTGGGCTACAGTTAGTGAATTAATCAGTCTTCATTCTCCAGCATTGTACAGCATAAAATTCACTGAGTCCTTTTAAATGTGAAGCTTGTGCAGTTATGTTCTTAAGTTCCCTCTCTCTTGTCTTGCCTTAATGTCTCTGGTCACTAAGTGCTTTGCCAAACTGTGAAGGGCAGGGAGGTACTGGGTGAAAAACGACAAGAAATACTTGTGGCAATGTCTGCACAAATTAAAAAACCCTGAGAGATATTTCCATTAGCTCATTTCAGAGGAGCAGGAGTTCTTCTTAACTCTGCAAAACATCCCTACAACAGCCCTTGGACAAATAGCCTTATTCTCATCCTGTTCTTTCAGACCAATGAGAGGCTCTTCTAGCCAACTGGCTCTTTTCATTCACTGCTTTTTTTTCCTGCATCGCCTACTCATAGCTCTGCTGTGAAGACACACAGCTACCCCTGAGAGATTCTTGTTTGCTTTTGCTTTTATGAAAAAACCATTTCAACTATGTAAATACAAGGCTGCCATTTCCCACTGAAACAACAGCTTTCAGTAAGGGAAAAAAGAGGGCACGCCAGGTCGGGTATCTTTCTGCATCGGTACTAATTAGAGCCTCCGGTCTCCACTCCACACCACTTGTACCCTGGTGTAAGCGTCATGCAGACCTGAAGGGAAGCTATTTTAGAAGCCTGGGCTTTCCAAGTCGGAGAGTATTTACAGCTGCCTCTGAGGTCATCCCTTGTCATGTTGCAGCACAAAATGAATGCAATATATAGTCGTTTGTAAGCTCTACAGCCAGCTGAGAACATGTACAGTTCTTTTGGGATTAGTAAGGTAAATCCATAACACCTCAGTACCTGATTATATGGTCAGGTTAAAAAGAATAATTCAATATTAACAAATGTGACTTGCAATAATGAACTACATTGTCCAAGCTATCTTGTGCATCATCAGAAGCCTGGTTTATCTTACCATAAAGTCACCTCTGAAATAGGTTCAGGTCTTATTCTGAAGGTTTGTTTATTTAGCTACTATAATTCCGTTAAAGAGATGTATTTTCCAGAGCTTCATGCTAAGCATTCTTTTTCTTTTCCTTTTTTTTTCTTTTTAATAGAAGGGGAAAAAAGTCTCAAACCCAAGCCCTNCACCAAACTCATTCTCCCACCCTTCTTTTCAAATCTCTACTGGCTCCTCAGTGCTCTGTACACCACATTCAGAGCCCCTACTTTAAAGGCTTGTCATGTAGCAGCACATGTGTATGGCAGTGAACTTACCTTCTTTTATAAACTGTATTTTCTATATTAGTCTCTTCACCTCCAGCTCAAAGGATAGGCAATTCCTTTCATATTGTCTGACAAATCTGGAATGCCCATCACTAAATCTGGCCTAGCTGTTCAGGTTTACAGCTCTTCCTAATCTTCCACTATTTTCTTAAATTAAATGATTAGTCTGGTTTCAACGCAATCAAAAGCTAGTAATAACTTTGTCATATAACCATCACCTTCTTCTCTCATCCTCCAGACACACTTTGACACAAATCAAATAGAAATCTTGGTCTTTTATAATGTAAGGTACCCTTACAATTGATCCAAAACTGTTACCTTGACAGTAAACTATACAGGGCAAATAACTGCAGTTTCTTTAATTCTTGAAAATATATTTTAAACCTTATATTGCTATTCCTTAGTTGAAGTGGAAGAAAGAAGTGTCTGAAAGAAAAATACATGTAAGCTATTAAAAATAATGTTGATAAAGCTAAAGATGAGACATAGGCATAGACTGTCAGGTTAGTGAAGTTCATTGTGGAATGACTAATAAGACACAGCGAGCTTCCATTTTCTTAATTAGAGTCTGAAAATTCTTCTTTCAGATGCCCAATTAAAAATGATACAGACAGTGTTATTCTGGGTTTCCATCAAATTCTGTAGTAACCACACTGAATATCTTCAAGCAGTGAATACAAGATGTATAAAAATGAATAATATGCAATGTGCAAATTATTACCTATAAATAATGCATGTAAGTTATGTGTATGCACACAAATATTATGCAATGAATTAAAACTGAAACTGAAAACCACCCACAGATCTCAGTGCAATCACTACACATTCTGTGAAGCTCTAGAGGCCCCTGAAACCTGGAGAAGTCTACTTCTGTTGCTTTGCCTGGGATACTCTGGTGGCTCAGACCTAAAGTGAGCATAAACACAAGCCGCAGGATTATTTGGAAATGCCCTGTGTGTGGGTTCATGTCTTAGAGCTATTTCTGCACCGAAGATCTCAATTCTTTGTGGAGTATCTGTGGGAGGATTCCTCCCTCTACACCAGCTCCCAGTTCAGCATGGACACTCACCTCAAGCAAGCTCATAGCTCAACATGCCGAGGAGGTGCACTCCATGGGACCTGGCAGACAGGCATTGCTGGATGTGCAGCCAGCCCAGGAAGCACTGATCACTCAGACTTCCTGCAGAGCAGGCAGCCAAGGTCACTCTGACAGAAGGAGTTTGAGGGGGAAAAAGATTCTGCTTCCAAGAAAACTTGCAATTATGATTTGTGTTGACTAGATGTGATGGCACGTTCCTTGGTGTGGCTGCTGCTCTCTTTAGCGCTGACTGCTACGGCAATGAGCAGCAGATGATCATGCGGCATGTATCTTTCTATCCGTTCATCTCCCATTTTAACATCTGGGCCAATTATGGCAAGTTTGGCAGGGCAACAGAGAACTCAAAGATACTTCATTCCTCTTCATTTCCCATAAGTAGATAGCTAGGCATTTAAAGCAGTCTGCATGATAAACAGCTGAGACCCTATGAGTAACAATCCATGGAGGAAGGAGATGCTATGCCTGACCAAGTGCAGGAGAATACTCTTTGGGACTCATTTGCTAAACACACGAAAGAATCTAAATGCAACACACGCATCAGTGGGAATCCGGGCTTCCTGCTGCGTGGCTGCTAAACCAACCGAGGTCTGCAAAACCAAGTGGAGGGTACACAGCCTGATCTCTTTGGAGACCTTGCTTGACAACGATGTAAGCAATAAACAGAGATCCAGGCCAGGCTAGTCTGTCCAACAGAGCTGATCTAGGTCTAGCCGTGACCCCTAGCATTTCAGGCAATTCCCAAGTGATGTTGTAAACGACTGCGTTTTATAAGCTACCTCTCAACCTCTGATAACATGACCTGTTTTGAGTCTCTCTCCAGCAGCTACCTCACATCTATATTTCTTCCTGCATCATTTGGAGGTAAGAGGATGTTCAGTTAAATGCTGTAGCACCCTTCTGATACCAAGAGTCTTTAGTGTTAGCTCTGCAAATAGGACTTTACCACTGAACACCAAAATTTTCATGGCCATATTTACATTTGGATAATGAACCTTCTAACAAAGAAAGTGTTTCAACATCACATTGTCTCAGTAGTAACAGTCAAGTCTGAGACTTTGTTGGCTTTCACAGGGCACTTCAAAAATTCCAAGGCCAACTCCAAAAGAGTCAAATTTGTGTGAACTGAGGTGTCTGGAAGGATAGGCATGGAAGGATGTGCATTTCTCTTCTCTCCCTGAATCTGAACTGTTTGAGATGTGCACATAACTCAAATAGATTGAAATGTAATGATTACACTTTTCTATTTTTTACTGCTCTTTATAATTCATTCATTTGTTTCCCCATCTTGAGCAACATTAAATTAAGATACATAAGCATGCCATTTTGGAAAGATCTCTAATTATCTTGTGATGTTGGGTTAATAACTCAGGTGACTTGAATTATGACTCTAAGCAAGGGTCTTGAGAAATGAAACTGAAGAATATTCAGCCAAGTTCCCTCAAGTTAACCTAGGTTGGTACTGTGAGAAAAACTTCCTCACACAGTAATGAAGGGTAAAGCATTCTTTTCCACTCAATAAACGGGGACGAAGGAGCAATATTGGTATTTGCAACAGACCGAAAACTACCTTGCATGTTGACAATATCTTATCTTTTAAAGGGATAAAAGCCATTTTATTAAAGGAATTGAATACTAGCACACTTACAGGTGCCAGTATTCACCAACACGTGACTGTCCTAGCTGGGTAACAGAAGAGAGATCTGCCTGGAAAGCAAAAAGCCTGGTTAACTCCAATGTGGTGCATCAGCCAACTATCAATTATTTCCATAAACATGAAAAGACTAAGAGACCCTGTCAGAAAGAAGGAAAATTGTAGAATAATAAGAGTCATAAACAACAACAACAATAATAATAGTAACTGTAATTATTAGTAAATAGTAATAATTAATAACAAGACAAATACATCCTATCACAATAAACCAGTTTGGAAACCAGTGATGGAAAGTACCTGAAGATGAAACATGGACAGCCCTTCTAGTGATTCTGTCAGCAGAAGGTGGGCAAAATTTTCATTATTTTGTTATTTGTGATTTCTTGTAAAAGATGACCTGTTAAATACTTATAGTAGGTGTGTTTGTCTTAAAGGTGCCCTGAAGAGAACATTAACAATAAGTTCTATATGCACTGGTACACCAGAACAACCCCCTTAATAGTTCAGGGGGATCATAGTAAATTTTGGAAAAAGAAAAGGAAAAGGAAGAGAATTTCAATGAGGCCATAAAGGTGGATTTTGATAGCTGGTAGATTATTAGGACAGGATCCAAACGGTGGTCAGAGAATGAAGGAGTTTGGATAGAAGGGACTGTGTTTGCCAGGCTACAACTACATGACTCATAGACCAGGATCAATATATCCCATTTCTTCAGCACCTTAGAAAACCACTCAGACAGTGAGGTGATCTAATTAGTCATCACTATATGTGGCATTGTTAGGCTGGGAATTTAACTGCACATTGTAACTTCTTAGGCTGCTTAAAGTATATAAAAACTTTAAAACAGCCAGAAGGAAACAGAAAGGACCCAAGAGAAAGTATTGCAATAACGCAAAGTATTATCACTAACGCTTTCCATCTCGGTGGATTAAACATAAAGTGAAAAGGAACAGGATTCCTTTAGTTTTGCAATTAAGCATCAAAATATTTCCCAAACTGTGAGAAAATACACAGTTGAAGAAAAGGAGATCTCCCATGAAACTGTGCCAATGTAAAGAAGACAGGTCAGAGATTAGGTAGAAAATATAGGAAAAAATCTCATAGGATGATGAGTCCATGGGGATATGGGAGATATAGCACAGATGAGGTAGAGAATACTCCTGAAAAATGCCATAAAATCCTGGGTATTACAGAGTAATACTCAAACCAATAATAGAATAGCAAAGAAAATCACTACCTCAAAGACTTGACTTTATTTAAAAACAGAGGGTAGATAATGCCTTTATAGCTCGTGTTGCAGAGAAGAAAAACAAGGCTTTTACAGGCTTTTTAGTGTGGACATTCATTTACTTATTTAACAAAATCAGACAAGGAGAATGTCCTTTTTAATAGCAGCTTGGGTGGTTCAGGTGCCTAAAGAGGAGGGAAACTGGACTAGCTGCTTTCCGCATGAGCCGATTTTATTAATACATGTTGACACAGAGATTATTGCCAATATGTTTGGCAAATAAAGAGAATTGAGTATATCAGGGTCATGTGCAGCCAGATAAACCAGGATTTGTAAGTTGGTGACTTTCTGTGTGGTGCAGTAAGAAGACCCTTGAGCAAGACTTAATTTTCAGGGGGAAAAATAAAGTGTTCAGGGTATTTTAGGCTCTGGCTACATGACTGCTTAGCTGTTTCTCAGGCATTCAGAGGAGGGTTTGTCAGGAGCTCTTTGTGGTGTTTGACCCCAGACATTCTAAAACATATTGGTATATGCATAGTAAACAGAAACTCATTCTTGCCAACAGCAGAAAAGTCTTTTGATCAAGCAGAATGGGCCCTGAAGTACATAGGCCGTGGAAAATCATGTTGTTGAGGATTTTATTTTCTGCCTTACTTAGAGATTGCAGAATTTACCTTTTAGAAAGTGAAATTATCTTAAGTAGATCTAGGTTAATAAAAAGTACCTGGAAATGTGCTCTTTCTCCCCCTTTGGGGCGTTTATCTGACCCACAAAAACTCTTGCCACAGTAACACCCTAGACCCTGCCATATGAGGAATAAATGTCAGATCAGACCCAGATGGTAGCTTTCTGGAAGCAGGTGCTACTTTTTGTACAATAACCTGTTCTTCTCGAAAGCATTAACACCCTTGCTAGATCCTAGTTCTGTTTCAATTTCTATTTCACTGCAGATCGCCCAGGCAACCACACTACCCACAGTGGTAGTTCACTCCAATCTGGGGTAAACCCAGCCGTACCTAGGAGGGAAACTGGGTGTTTCTAAATTATTTACAACATATTTCATTCCTACCACCTGAGATAATCCTCCAGTAACATCTCAGGACGTCCTCTGACCCACTGATCACCTTGCTATTGGCCAGTATTCAGTCAGCATTACAGGATTTCTTTTTTAATTGAAACAAGAATTGTAACCAGTTCATTTCTGAAATGTAAATGTGACTTACCAGCCAAAATATTTACACCACAGAACACCAGTAAAATGTGCTTTTCTAAATCATGTTAAGTAGTAATCCGAAGAATGTGAAGTCGTTTTATGTCTCCATATAATTAATGTGTCTGATATTTTGAGAATGAATGAGTAATGCAATGTTTTGGAAAAAAAAGCACCTATCCCAACAACAAATAAGGATGTTCTTTCTGCCCTAAGTATCCTATGGAGGAGAAACAGACACAGCCACTATTCCTTTGCTTTACTATTCCTGATTAATACTCTATACCCCTATCAGCAAGGCAGAAAAAGTACAGTCTATTGACTTATTGAATTGTTTGTCAAATTTAATATTGTTTGTTTCATTTTTTGAAATAATTTATTCCATGACACAGATGCTCATTAATATCTTCTTCTGACAAGTGATAGTTACAAGCACAAGAGCTTATTTAATGATCTGATCTTCCCCTGTAAATATTCCAGCCATGGCAATTCTAGTCAGAGCTCACAAGTAATTCTGATAAATTCAGTGGATTCACAAACAACTTATTAAATTCTGTTTAAATGACATTTGACATTACCAAAATGCGTTGCTTTCCTTTAAACAATTGTGCAGGCCAGGTTCTTTTGAGAGCAGTGCTCTGCTTCTGCATCTGTCATTCAAACATCACCTTTCATGAGCTTGGACACTCTCTGTTGTGTACTCAGGGCTCAAAAGTCCCCACACAGCCAAGTTGTAGGGCCTGTCTACTCATTGGGAGCACTACACGGAGTGGCCAGAGCAGTGGAAGCAATGCCTGCGTGCTCATGTGAGTGAAAGAGCTGAAAAGTAATCCAGGTCAGGTGAGCACAACCCCATCGCGTGGTGGGCACGCAATGCCCGGTGCTGGTGATTCCTCAAAGTCCATGATGGAAACTGGGGATGGAGCACAAGACTAAAGCAGATAATTGTCGAAAAAGTTTAACCCACCAGCCTGTACTTTCTGTTTCAAAGGAGAATCTCAGGTTTAGGGTGTCATAAACTTGTTATCATGGAAGATAGCAGGTGGTGCAGGACCCTATAAAGAAGGCAATACTGTCTTCCTGAGGCTGGGCTGTCCAAAGGTGTTCAGTGGGAGAACTCAGTATGTGCTGGAATAAGATTTGGTCAATGCTGAGTATTTACAGAAATTTCACTGAGGTTTCTAAAGCAAATATTTATAAATATGAGCTTGTTCACAGTCAAGGGTATTTAGAAAAATTATGATCTTTGCATTTCTTAGCCTTTACTGAAGCTGTCACAGACTGGCCCAAGCCTCCTGAACTGATGTTTTGCTCCCATTTGCACAAAGATGCTCTCACTGCTGCTTTATTTCACCAAAAGTTTCTATATGCTTCAACAATACTTTCAAGTTAAAGTTTAATGTTAAGTTGAGATGAAAACACAGATTTGATAAACAACTGATTAGGTCACTGTACTAAGTGAAGTCAGTTAAGGTTTCTCCCAGGTATTTTTAAAAATTCTGGAGCCTGCTCTCTGTTACAGGCATAAACACAGACATTTCACCACTGTGTCTGGAGAACATTTCGTTCTTTTATGAGCTTCTGGTCTTCCATTTAGTTTATCCAGCTCCGTTTACTTTTTTTTTTTCTTTTACTGCTGTATTCTGAGGCATTATGAATGCCTGGGAAAATGGAACTAGCAAAGGCAGTATAATCTTTAGCAATAGAATAGCAGATAAAAGTTTCTGTAATTTTATCTTTTTTTTCAGTGAGTGGATTTGTATGATTCTTTGCTTTTCAGCAAAGGTTTCTTCTACCTCTCATTTTAGAAATGCTCCACTTACTTAATTTTAAATCATACTCAGACCACATAACATACAGCCTTGAAAGCTCCAGTTAAAATAGTTGTTCTCATCTGAAGCATTTGCTTTGATCATGACCAATGGCAATAATGAAATTAAGGAAAATTCTTTTACAAATTGGCATTGCTTGTAAAATCATGATTCCTACAATACTAATGCAGAGCAGCAAATCCCCTGCCTCCCTCCCCTGCCCAACAGCGTTAGTCCTAAGGTAGAAGGTGTGAAGCATTTTTCTGACTATTCTTCCCAGTTACATTAAGAGGAGGTAATAAAAAAATAAATGGCACTTTCATGATCTTATTATTCTTGCTTCACATTCCAAGAAAGAAACCTAGAAAATTCCTCAGCCTAGGCTCTATCTGAATAAATAATATACACAAGATATGTGAGAAACACTAGAAACAAGCCAGAACTGCTTGTCTCAGAACATTTTTATTAACATGACGTACAAACTCATCATGATCTCACATCATTCCAATATTATAAGTAACACATAAAAATGACTATCAGAAAGAAACACTGGGGGGAATAAAGCCTTTTTGGGACGACATCCTACCTACTCCAGCAACCTCCTTTCTCCAGGTTTGGTGTGGTATGTGTAGTATGTGAGCAAAGGAATCTCTTTTTTCCCAGTGTTATGCTGGGAGGGGTGTCAGGCAGTGATAAATCTGAGCAGGGTAAGAGCCCGAGACCCATCCCTGGTAAACACCAAGGTAAAGGATGTACGGCTGGGTCCTGGAGTCACCAGGACCTGCTGGTCCTGCTTCCTTCTCCAGACAGAACTGCATCTGTGCCCCTACAGCTCCTGTTGTTCAGTGTGGGTCAATGACCTCACCCATTTTTCTGATGGTGGCTTCTTCATCAGCCTGCAAGACCATTGTGCTTTCCCCTAGGAATGTGTGCAAATGGGATGACTGACACTGTCCAGGTGCCACCCTAAAAGCACATCCCTGCTGTCTATTGAGGAGACAATGCCATGGAATAAACCTCAGTGAGTCTGAAAGGACTCCAAAAGTTGGGTGTGAAGTTTGGATGAAGACTTTAATTATGTGTGTGCAACAGGATCAGCAGATATCGACATCACCTTTCTGCAACAGCTCAAAGCAAAGTAATAATTTGAGCCAATTACTGTTGAGGCTTAGAAGAAAGAAGGTCTACATTTCATTAATTTCATCATCCGTCTGGGTTTGCAGGCAGGTAAAACAACGGAATTAGTTCACCCAACAACAGGACTCAGATTTTCCCAAAGGGAATTAGGTAGTCATCACTCATAAAAGTGTCACAATTGAGAACTAGCCCAATCCAGGATTTACAGTGTTGGTCTGTCTGACTGTGGGCACACTGGAATTTGCTGCTGTTTATTTTAGTTTTAATATCCACAATAATAATAATTTTTAAAAAGATTAAATTAATCCACTGGAGAGGAAATGAAGCAATCATTACATTTCAAGACATAGCCACCTCTCAGAATATTCCAATAGAAGACATCTTCACCCTCTTGCACATTTGTCCTTGATGTGGCATAGTGACCTGTTCAGATATTAAAAAAAAATTCTATGGACTCAGTACATAGTTTTGTATAGAATGTTTTAAAGTGCCAAAAGTTATTAGGACCTGTTTCTCAAGAGCAACTCCAATAATTTCAACAGTGTAGTTGCTTTAAGTTGGTGCTTTGCTGAGAGCGTGACCTATCCATGTAATGAATGGGACTATTTCTATATGGAGAGTAGGATTTGGTTTCAAAAGTGGGTTTGAGCTGTGATCAAAGTGTTTCAGTTTTATTAGCAAGCAATTTTGAAACAGAAAAAGAGCAGATGACAAAATTAAAGCAAAATCTATGGTACATATCATATAATATAATATAGTATAATATCAAGTTGTGGGACTGCATGACAAACATTTATAAAGTGTTTGTGTTTTTGTAATAGTTTTACTGAGATGACTTTACATTAAGAATTAAAAAGGCCCTTTAAGATTTCACCATAAATAAAGTTTATGGAGTCATACGATTGAAAAGCTGTGCAAGAGCCAGTAATGATCTCCACCTGGGAAACAGATGCAGTTAGTTAAGGAAAATAATTCCTTGATTTTTATGTTGTCATTCATTAGAAATTAAGTTTATGTAAGATGATTAAAGCACAAAATAACTTTCAGCAAAAGAGCATCCTGTAATCATACAGTGATTGTACCCTGGTTTTGACTGGGTCTGAAAGTTTTTCTTGGCAGAGAAATCCCCAACCCTTACAACAGAGAATGGAGAGGAAAGGGCTGTTCAGCCAAACATGGTGAACAAACATTAAGTAAAAGGAGCTGACTTAATGTGGAAAAGAAGGTGGCACTACTAGGTCAGCGGGAAGATAATATAAGGATCAGACTGTCTTTATGATGCTCAGCCAGACAGTCACCGTAAAAGGAATTGATCTAGCAAGTACCTAGCACAGTTCTTTTTGGATTCCAGTTCAGCAAAGCATCAAATTCATTCTTATACTTAAACACATACTTTAATACTTTGTTGTGTTGTGGTGGTTTAAATTCATATTTTGTTCGGCAGCTTCTGGGTTTGGAAAATTAAGCATTCAAGCCCATCTGTATGCTGACACCTGTGCCACAGTTGTTCCAAACTAATCCACTGTCAAATCTGAAATAACCAGTTTTGTTTACACATGTAATAACCACAGAGGTAGTTTTGTAGTCAGCTCCATGTTTGGATATAAATACCATCAAGAGGCAAAGAAACAGGTAAAGATTTTAAGAAACTGTAGATGGCATACAAAAGGGCAGAAAAACAGTGATATAGAATAGTAATGGACATACTTGTTCAGAAGAGAATGTAAATAAGTGCTTAGTTGCACGTGCTTAGGTGTAGGTATGCAAGCACTTCAGTTTAGGCATATTCTCTAATGTATTTCTGGATGTGCCAGAATGGTGACTTGTTCTATAAGAAAGTCAAACTTCAGATACTTATATAAAGATATTACCATGCCTAAGCTGCTATATACTGCAACTTAATGTTTTCTCTTTCTTTGAAATACAGCTAATGGGTCTCCTGTCTAGACACTCGGTGCAGAATCCGGCTCTTTGATAAGGATCCTGTCCTGCAATTCGCATCCCCAGAACTGAGATAGATGCTGCCACAAAAGTGAACTGTGCTAGCTGGAGCCTCTGTGCAAAGCTAAAAACCAGATGTTTATTTCAAAATTAAATTTTACAGCACTGACATTTTCATGCTGATTTATAGCAAAGTAGTTCTTTTTGCAATCAAATCAATAATTCACAAGGTAGTGTGGATACCTCTTTATTTTATGCTACAATTTTCATTGGATTATTCATGCTACTGTTTCAGGGGCTACACTGAAAAGGTTTTTGTGGCTGCTCCTGCTTATGAATGGAAATACCACTTAAGACTATTTTGACAACCCACCCTCTTTCTGGAAAAGAACATAAAGGTCTTAGTATAATTATCAGCAAGGACAAGAAGGCCCACTATAATTAATTGAGACATGTAATCAATGAAGAAAAGTGAATCCAAGTGTAACATGCAAACAGAATATTTTTTTTGTTCATTTTGACATATGCTTTCATTGATAATAATATAACAGACTTTATGTTTATATTTGTACGTGTATTTAATATTTAGTTTAAAGAGTAATAACTAGCTAATACGTTTTCCTCAGGGGAAAGCCAACAGCAATAGAATCCACTGTAAATCCCAAAGGATACATGAAACGATGGTGTCTCAGCCTGGGCTGCTCTTCTGGGTAGCTGTGCTGCTGGTTTTGGATGTTGTTAGCATATTATATTGCATTATATGCATATTAGTGTATTATATAACATCCAAAACCATGCCACCGATGGACAAGAATCTGCTTTGACTGTAATGCACAACGAAAAAAAAAAAAAATTAAACCTTACCTAGAACTTAGTAAACTTGGTCATCATCATCATTGTCATCATCCTATTCCTATTTGTGCTGGCGCCAGACTGTCTTTTCATCTTTGTAATGTTTACAAAGTCCTTATGGGTACAGGCTGCTACCAGCTACATGATGTTGCTACAATGCCACTACGCTAGGTCACCTCTTATTTGGAGGGGAGGTAAAACATATGAGATCTAAAGGGAATATTGTTTAGACAAATGGGAAATCTTTCTATTAGAAAAGTTACTGTGGATGAGCAGCTCTGTGAGATTCCACACAGATGGTTTTATTGAACCATCTTTGCAACAAAATGGTAATAAATATTATCATTTACAAGTTAAAATGTTTGAAGACCTCGTAAGGGTGGGTGAAGGTAGCTTGCAAGACATATCACTAAGATCAATGACTATTTTTAAAAGCAGAATTTCATAATGTTGTTCGATTCTCCATCAATCAGTCCTGAAACACAGATACTGTTTTTAAGACATGCTGTGAATAAATATGAATATTTCTTATACTACTCTGTGCTTCATTAAAAATAGCAGTAGGAAAGACTTTCGATGCTCAACATGAACCTTCTCATGTAAAACATCTGGTCAGTTCTGTTTGTAATAAACAAAAATATCTCTCTCTTCAAGTTCAAATAACCCTGGTTCAGTTTGCATAACTGGAGTTGTATGTACCCTGAGCACTTCCTGAATGTAATGGTAAAGCCATGAAACCTTCCACATCCTCTTCCTAATTTCTGTGTTGCCTGTCTAGTTTTCACAGCGAGATTTCCATCAGAGTACCTTCAATCCAACCACCAAATTAATCTCCTTATAACTAGCTTTAACCTCTGATTCAGCTTCCTACGAAACAGCAGTGTTGTTCTTTTGATTCACAGACACGCACAAAAAAACCTTCTGAGCTTTCTGCAACAACCATTTACATTAAAATACCCTAAAAAGGGAAAGAACACAATTTTTTGGAACCATCATTTGAACCAATTGTGCCGCAGTGTGATACCCAAAGGAATCAAACATTCATTACTTTTAAACAAGTTCTTGAAGCTCAGTTCATCCAGAAGTTATAAAAGAAATAATAGTATTAGAGTACTTGCTGTATATAGGGAGTGTCGTAACCTTGACTGCTGAATTCTATGTTGTGTGATGGTCATTAAATTTGATTACTGCATTCTGATTGCTTCTGAGTTTGGACAGAATCGATGAGAAATAACTGCTAACCTGCTGCCTATGATGCTCTGAAGTATTCTTCTGAGGGGGGTAAAAAATAACAAATAAAGAACTCAGGGATTTCAGTAGCAGCAAGCAAAAATACATATCAGACTGGGTGTAATTTTGCAGAAAAAGAATCTGCCTGGGGTCACTGTAACAGTTCCATGTCTGAGACTGCTAATGAACATCTCCGCAGCGTTGGTGCTGTACCTGGGGTGCTGCAGTCGATGGCCGGACTCCCCCACAGCCACCCAGCCTCGGTGGCATGGGGAGCAGAGCCCAGCGCCCAGCAAAGCTGCACGCCAGGGCCATGCACTGATGGCAACAGGGCAGGGCTTTTCTAGGACAAGCTTACTGTCCTCTGAGAAAACTAAGGAACCATTTGGGTGAAAAACCTACATAGAATGAGGGAGGACTTCACTTGCCTCTGTCCTCGCTTGGGCTGATTTTATCTCTCTGCAATCTCAGCTGAGTCGAGTGGTGCATTGCCCAGTGAAGCCTTTTCTGAATGACTAGTGAAGCCTAGTCAAGTATTTCCACCACGGCCCACGAGTATGTGTCTTCTTCACACAAGGCTACAACATGAGGTTATAGAAGGCCTGGCAATGCATGGGTCCCAAGAGGAGTCACAATGACAGAGAAAATATTATGAAAAATTAAAATCCAATTATTTTCCCAGTATCTGTAGGCTTCTCTATTGTGGAGCTCCAGTTTATAGCTCAGTAACACAAGTAAACAGTAGAGACTTTTCATCATTAAACCAAAGAGCTTTTGCTGAGCTGAGACAAGGTATTTGAAGCATCTTCCTGAGCCACACAGATGAGGACTCACCCTGCTTTATTCTTCAGCTGCCACCATGGGTCGCAGCTCCCCCAACAACCCCAAACAAGTCAACTTCAGAAAACCCTGATGACAGCAATTCCTTTAAATTTGCCATTCTCTTGCACAGTGTTTTGCTTTAATAAAAAATGCAAACTTTTCCTTCATTGGCATAAATGTCATCTCATTTACTGAATGCAAGTCAAGCTGCTTGACATGGTGATACTTCTAAAGACCATGTCAGAACATGTGTGTCTTGGAGAATTAAAAGCTGTGGCACATGCCTCTGGAAGTTTTCCTTACCTCAGCAGAAGCTGATATGAGACATTTGCAATTTGGCCAGAAATTTTTAGAATCCAAAATCAGTTAAAAGACAAGTATGCCAATACATTTCCCAATACAATTTTTTCCTAATCAAACTATGAAAATAATATTTAAGTCTGAGGTTAAAACTGTTATTTTTGATCAAAGAGTTTCACATTAATATCCATAACTATAACAGAAAAGTTACCTTTTTTTTTCAGTAGATCATTTGTATTATAAATAGATCTTCTAGAAAACTAATAACGTCATTACGATGCTGTTAATCTCACAGGTTGACGGCTATAATGGCCTCAGCCCTGGCATAGAAGTAAAACACTTGCAAACTCCTAGCTATAAGCCATTTTTCTTTATTTTCAAACTGTATTAAAACTAAGAAAAGGTTATTCTGTTTAGTTTGGAAATATTACACCCAAAGGAGAAGTTTAAGCAGCAAGAACAAAACCACCGGTTATTCTTAAAAGCAGGTGATATATTATTTTTCTGTGAGCAAAATGTTATGCAATAGTAATTTGTCCTTATGAGTAAGTTCATAGGGCAAGAATATCAATCAGATTGTGAGTCACGAAGCGAATGCTGAGCAAAAGGACTGCAGGGACTTTGTCTGGATTAACTTGGATAAAGTAGTTCTTAGGCCACTTTTGTTAAGTTACTCTCAAGAAAGCAGCAGTAAAAGTGATATTAAATAATTGCTTTATGTAGTTGATCCCAGACCATCTGCAGAACGCCAAAGCAAATACTTTCATCAATAAGATAACACAGTAGAGTGGCAGAGCCTGTTTGGCCCACTGGCCACCACAGCAACAGCCCCCAAGGCAAAATGCATTCCACTTCTGTTGGGGCCATACAAGCAAAGGGCAGGTCAAGCTGGCGAGGTGTTTGCTGGCATAGACACACAGTGACACATGAAGCAACATTAGCAAGTGTCTAAAGAAACCTCAGAGGAAATGAAAAAAAAAAAAAAATTGTTATTGCTTCTATGACAGTAACTTCCTTGAACAGATCTAATGAAGTACCAAAGTAGTTGGCAGTCAGTAAAGAGGTGCTCTGCTCCTCTCCAAGCCATGGGCAGAGATCAAGCATTTCCACCGTAGCCCACCTCTCCAGATATCACCCACAGGGAGCAAATGAAAAATCAGTTTCATTCCACAGGATCATGACAAGTGCATTGAGACTCTCAGGGGTACAGTCGCACCATAGATATTGTTGGTCAATCAAGGTTCTTCCATGTTCTGTCACTGAAACAGTGATGGCTTAAACACTATGGAAGTTAGTCACTGAACTGTTACAAATTTTACTACCAATATAGCCCTATACCCAATACTATTTTCAGATAAAAAAATCTTTCTTTTAATTGCTTCTGTAAATTTCATTACTTATTTCAATTGATTTTATGTTCTTTTATATTTTTATATATTTATTCATTAAGAAGAAAGGGCTTCTTCACATAAAGACATTCAATGAAATTGATCAGAATTAATTTTTTAGAATAGGCTGATTAAACTGGACCAGATCCGCTTGGGAGACCATGCTTCTGATGGGAATTAAGCTGAATTGAATTAATTTTACTTTTGCTTTAGAAATAGAACACAGCCATTTCATTTCTGTATGACACGCAGAACATAGTGTAGTTTCACTGCTTCACTATAAAATGTTGCTGTTATTTAACACATAAAACTTTTCCTAACTTCCCCACCAGTGACAGGTCCAAAGTACCTACTCCCCGTGCCATCAATCACCAAAAAGCTGAATACTACTAAAAAGTTTACACACAGGCTGTTGATTAATATAGCACCTTTCATTTTTAAAAAGGGCACAAGTACTACTAAAAAGGCTAACATTTTCTTTTCGCTCATTGATTTGTCTAGAAAAATTATAAAACGGGTCACACAGCAGCAAGATGATTGTATCTTGCAGCATTGTGCAACAGAAGGCATTTAAAAGCATATATTCTTCTCTCCCCTTAATTACACAGCCTATATTCTGTCCAATTATCCATCTGAAATTAATGGGAACTAGGTGACATTGTTTCTTAGAGACTGTAACTTACATCTTTTCAGGGTATCACAGCAGTGCTCGGATGGATGATCTCTGCAGCGCCCTCAGTTGCAATTCAGCTGAGTTTCAATTATGGGCATTGTCCCTCTTTTTCTTGATTGTGGTGATAAAGGCAGGTGCTGACAGTCATATTCAGAATCCTTTTTTCCTTCTGTGGTCCACAAGATAACCCATACCTTTTGTAGAGCTGGAGGTGCTTTTCCAAAACCTTTGATGTTTCGTGCAACTTGTTGACATCTTCAGAAACTGCCTTTATTTCTCTAGTAGCTGTAACTGTAAAGGCTTAGGTTTTCAGTGACTATACTAGTCACCGAATCCTGACTGTACGTAGCTATTCCGTAAGACAACTCAAAATTTAAGCCTCACTGATTTTTATAACCAGTAACCCACTAATCCCATTCAATCTAATTATTTATCTGTATAATATTTGAAAAGACAGTATTTCCTAATTACTGCTACCTATATTGATATGTCAGCCATTACGGTTGTTTTCTTGCCTAATTATAGAGAGAAATCCTACCATTGTGAGTAAATATTAATATTTGAGAAATTGATACTGTATATCCGACTGACTGGTTCATTACTCTGGGCCAAGCTATTTATAGTAAACACAAATAATGAGGTTGGCCCTTTCCCTTTTTTTTATTGATTTAGCATACTAGTAGGTCCTTGTGGGAAGATAAGCTAACACTCTTTGAATGTCAGAAATAAATGCAGCAAATAGCTAAATGACATACTGTCTCTCTTCATCAATACTCTGACCTGCTTGCGTCCATGCTTCGATCAAATCAAACTGTGATTTGTATTCTAAATTTTTTATCCAGTGGGACTGTGCTGGTGGGACGGTCTCTTGACCTTTCCATGAATGTCAGAGCAAAACGTATCTCCCAAAAGTGAAAGTGCCCTGGAGTTCCACTAGGTTGCTGGGCATTCATGGTAGTCCACGTAAACCTGAGACTGTTTCGGCCTTAGGAACCAATTTAAAACATCAAGGCAGAAACAAATCATTACAGAAGGTTTTTATGAATTCACAAACAAAACTATTTCTAAACTACATCTTTTCTTTGAGTAATTAGAGTCTAAAGTTAACTACAATCATCATTTCTTGCAATGAGGGAGACTGTACTAAATCAGTCAGGCAGCCCAGGATTGCTCGCCCCAAGAATCATAGAATCATAGAATGGTTAGAGTTGGAAAGGGACCTTAAAGATAATCAAGTTCCAACCCCTCTGCCATGGGCAGGGACCCTTCCAGTGGAGATGATGCCCACAGGTGGGGATGTCCGCAGCTGCACCGTACCTAGAGATAACAGCAGAAATACTTAATGGAAAGGTGCTCATTTTCATGGGGCAGAGTTTAACAAGTTCTGTAAATTAACAATTTGCCCAAGCCTTCAGCTGCCAGCCCCCACCAGCTTCTCTCCAAAACTAACCACATTTAGCACCATGTTTGCTGTGGGGAGTGGACTGTCAGCATTCTCTTTGTATTTTTAATTGGAAGCTGCTCCAAACCCACAGCATGGCCCAGCTAAAGGGCTTCACGACAGTATTTAATTGATTTGATGTATCAATTAACAAGCATCCTCTTGAACATTCAGGTACAATTTTCTCCCTTTGCCCTCAGTTTTCTATAGCTGGAGAAAAGATATGGAGCAGGCTGTAAAGTCCCAACAGCAAAAGAATCCTGGAGGATTTTGAACATCCTGTGGCCTTTTCTGAAATTTCCAGAGTTCTTGCCTCACAGTATTGTTTGACAAGCTCAGAAATGATCAGTGAGCTCTGTTGAAAAGTCAAGTTGGCCTTTCTGGTTCTTCTTTAGGAGTGCCTGGCATGGTGCAGCCAGGGGTTGCTGGGAGATTAGCTGTTAGATCAAAGGCAATGGAGAACAAATATTAATGGTGCTACTGGAGGTATTTTCTACATTTCATCTCATGGGTTGCTCTAACTTGCTCTCTGACCTATGTTATGTCCTGTGGTACCTGGCAGGAGCCAGGAAGGATTGCTGGCAAATTGTCTGAACTATCCATTGTCTCCCCTACTCCACTAAAGCCACTTAGAGCCAGTTTCTGTCGTCATAACTGCACCCAAAATACAAATTATCCTCTTTTCCTTCTTCATTTTTTTTCCTCTTGAGAGAGCTCTAGGGTCATTAATTTTTTCGGATGGGAGGGATCAAGCTTGCATTACCATCTACTCAAATGTATTTCACTTGTGAAAGCATGCAAGAACATTCAGCTTAAAAATAAAAAGCTTCCCTTCCCTTATTTATTTTTTTCTTTCTCAAGAGGGACATCATGACTGGATACTTACAAAGAGCCTCTAGAGTTAAGAGATAAGTTCTCTCCTTAGAAACAGCGAGCCATGAGCACAAGGAAGATGGGTACTTCATGATTTCAAGATACATTGCAGCTAATGCACACCGAGAAACCTCTTGGTCTTGCCAAATGAGGGCCTAGAGAGGGTCAGAAAAAGAGAAATGGTCTACAATATTCCTTACTGGGTGTTATTTCATTTATGCCTGGACAATTTCCAACACTGGGAGCATTAAGTACGTAGCAATCTGTTGCAGGAACCAGGACAACAGCAAAAAAACCCTTTACTAATATTTGAGAAAATTAAAAACAGAACCCCCCATTCCTCTAAAGCAGTTTCTCAATATGGAAGAGCATATAGCCACAGCTTGATTACAGTCTCCGCAGATTTACTAAGCAGAGTTTCTCAACCACTGGCTTTGTTTGAAAGACTATATTCTGTCTGGTTTTGTCCTGCTGTTCTTGTTTTATTTATCTTGTACATCTAATGATTTGTGCCTCCAATTGTGAGTTGCTGAGTCTTTCCTCGTGAGGAGAAAAATAGACTAAACTTTCCCAGAAATGGCATCACAATGTAAAAGCAAGGAAGCTCCAGAGACAGCAACGGCTGTGGTGCAGGTGGCAGCAGGAGGATGGAGCTCAACTCAACACCTTTATTTGTATTTCCTGCCATGGGCAAGACCAGCCAGGACCTAATGGCCTCCTTCAGTTGACTCCCAGATGTTTAGCATTTGTACAGTAAGATGTGGATACAGCATTTGACCTGAAGTATGATGTTCCCAACTTTCTGTTCTTGGTTTACCACCCTTAAGGAAACAGAGCTGCCTGTCCCAGTGTTATTTTCCCCTGTTGGGTGGGTTTGTACCCAACCCTGCTGCGTTGGTGGGATCCATCCTTGCTTACCGAAACTGACCTCTGCCAGATTTGCTGGAAAAGGGAAACCTTTGTAGATGGGCTGTGGAGTACCTACAGCACCTGAACTGCCCTCTTCTGTCTGAGAGAGAGTCTTCCTCTTTTGCCTTAAGCTATCATCAGCCTGGCTCTCTTCTTGGAACTTTTATAGTCTTTGCCAACATTAGACCCTCACAGAAAAGAAACAAAGAAAAGTCAGTGGTGACAATTGTTTTAAAAATGTCCTAAAATGTTTCACGATTTGCCTTAGCATTAAGCAAAATATTGAATTCAGTATTAATCTAAACATTAGCAAAAATGGTTCTCATGTTCCTTAGAAAGCCTTTGTGGCAGAGGATGTTGATGAAGCTGATAGTCACAATGGAGGCAGGAGGCAACAGCTCAGTTACAATGACTGTCAGGTTTGGTTTTCATCCCAAGCTGCAAATAGGCTGAAATATCCCAAATAACGGCCTTGTGGACCTTAGCACAAATCACATTGATAATGCCTCTCATTCACTAAAATATTTCTCTTCATTATAATCATCTAAGCTCAAAAATACCTCAAACAATTTTTTTCCTATCCAATTTATGTTGAATTTTTTCAAAGTCTCCTTCAAATCAGTGGGGTTATTATTCACATGTGATTTCAAGGCCAAGATCTTAACATTCACCCAGAACCTGACAGCCACCCTGGTGCTTATGTAACTCCTCATGCACCTGAATAGTTGTCTTGCTGCAATACCCTTTACGTTGTATTAGCATGACAGAGCAGACATCCTGGATTTCTCATCTGTATTAACTACCAGAAGACACTCATCTTTAGTCACAGAAATCTCCATTTTCATGGTCCTCTCTGTTTTCATGTTCCTATTTTATCCTCTGTTTATCTCTTCGTATCTGATAGCATCTTTGCGTCTGTATCCTATTCCATCTGCTGCATAAGGACCGCAATCTGCAAAGGAAAACTTATACAAGAGTTTACAGTGTACAGCAAGAACAGTTTAAGTGTTCACTGAGGAAAATAAAGGTCTCTCAGTACTCATGCATGCTATGTTTTCATCCTCTATAGTTAGCCCTACTAATAAAATTGGACTGAGTAACTTCAAAGAGCTACAAAGCTGCCTTAAAACTGCAAAGTACTGTCTTTGGATACTGCATTTGGGCTGTGAAGAGAACTGCAAATTCACCCAAGCAGCAATATTTTGAAGACTTTTTTTTTCACCTTTCTTTTACTTTTAAATAATTTTTCATTTTAAAAGCAGAACAATCAAATAGAATAAGATGGTACAGAAGAAGGATGCCAGAATGTGGGCTGAAAGACCTATAGCTTTGAAGTTCAATGCCTTTGAGGTAGTACTAAATAGTGCTAGTTCATGCCACTAACTAAAAATCACAGGTTTTTAACTGTTTAGGTGGAATTCTACCTTTACTAGCAAAAGCAAGAATACAGGCTGTCAGGAAACATTCCTGCAAACCTGTGTTACTAAATACTGTTTTTTATTTTTTGTCCCTCTCAATTCTCCTTAATTTCCCTTCTAACACTTGAAATTATTCTGTCTTTTTCTGTAATTTGTAATCCTTTCATGTGGCAAAAATACACTTTTTTCCTTTGACTTCAAAAGAAGTACATAAATTTCCAGTTTACTTATTTCCTGGTTTGTTGACCAGTATTTCAAAGAGAAAGTACTTTTCATAGCCAGGATTTTCAAAGTAAACTTGGACTGACAGAAGTGTAAGTGCTCATTAAATTCTTTAGGACTATTGGCAGTTCTAAGCTAAGTATCAGAGCAGAACAAACACTGATTATAGATTTTTTGCAAAAGAGGAAATATAATTTTGTCATGCGTTGGACTTCTAATCACCATTAGCATAAGTGAGAACTACAGTGGAGAGTTACAGGATTTTATTCCTAGTACAAAAATGCATAAACATAGAACTAAGCAAAACCAGATCACAACCAATTACTATTGTGGGTTTTTAATTTTTATTTCGAGTGACTCGTTGCTGGAGGTAGCATCTTTACTCTTTCAACAATATCATATAGTCATCATAAAGCCTCAGCTGTTGAATAAAGACACTAATTGAGGATCCCAGTTTTCAGAGTATCCAGAAAAGTTTGCCAGGTCTATTTTGTGAAGCTCTCAGTATTTGAAAAGGGTAATTCACAAATATTACCATATTGTACCCTATTGTCACAGAAACCCAAGCAAAATAAATGAATCCAGCAGTATTCTGCTGTTTCAGACTAAATTCTTATGTAGAAATCTTGATTTAGGGATTTTCTTTATGATTTTTCAACTTCTAGCGTTGAAAAACAGTAAAAAACATAGATCTAACCTTACTGTTTAGTCCAGTTTTAAGTTCCCTTCTGTTATTGAGAAGATAGATAACACTTGTACCAGAATGTGCATCTGTGTCTGTGTGTTTTGAGCTTAATAATATACCATGTTTATTTAATTCTGCATTAAACAAATTGTGTACACTTTCTTTCAGCTTCTTAATTTGATTGAAGTATGCCTTTAAGAAAACAAATAGCAGGCTATGTTTGAAAAATATTATTTAAAATTTCTTTGAACACGAAAATGCCTCATTAGCTCTCAAATGTGTTTCTGAGTAATAACAATTAAACAATACATCACTGTTTGAAGTCAGTTGATTCTCAAATATACTAATTAAATACAATCTGTTTTCCTTCGTGAAGAAATTTAGATATATTTGAACATAACCATTACATTAGAAATTATCCACAACTTCTCTGTAGGGTACATAAAACCTAACTTGTGCTCTATTTAAATCTGTAGCTAAACTTCTTTAAACTTCACAAGACTGATTTATAACACATTACAGTGTTTGACTCTTCTCTTTTTAGTATCAGTTATGCTTGTGACTGGATTTGCTCCATAAAAATGTAAAAAGAATATTCTAAGAAAATTAATAGCTTTCTTCTACTTAGAACCGCTGCTTCACATCAGCAATACCATTGCTAGTTGGAGGAAGGATTTGCAGATTTCTTTTGCGCAAGCAACAGCTGCAACTTTCTATAAAAAATGAAAGTCATCAGGCTTAATTTGATTAGCCTGGCACCTCCCCTAGAGAGTTCACTTATTTCACTTGTTTCATTGAAAAGACCATTCAACTGAAGTTTAAAATCTCATCGTTCAGAATAGATTCTCATCCTTCAGAACAGATAATTAAATGTTAACAGCTATAGCAGGAAGGAAAAGCCACGTGTCTTTCCCAGCTGAGGCTCTCTGAAGCAAGGAAAGTGTTAATTAAGATGTCCCAAAGCGCGCTAGCTATGCCTGACCACAAACTGGCTGCAACTTGGACTCCAAAAGATGTTGATATCTACCACTGGGCCAGGTCCCTGGCAGGCGCCAGTGACAGTTCCTGCCTGTTTGACCTTTGATCAGCTCTTTCTTTCCAGGCAAAACCATCTGGAGAGAAGTCCCCCAATGAATTACCTGAACCTGTGTCTACATTATACATCTAATCTTGCTCCAGGACAGTCTTTCTCAGTGCCAAGGAGCTGTGACAATGTGAATGACAACTCCAAAAACAGAACAGTGTCTTCAAGCATGCATGTGCTCAGTATTTCTTATAAACAGAATGACAAAATGTGACAGCTGTGTCCAGTTGTGAGTTTGGTGGTTGGTTGTTTTTAAATTGTCTTTAAAAGACATGCATGGTGCATTTTTTGAGCTTCGACACTAAAAGTTTCTTGGACTTGAGGTTGGGGAGATGGGGAAAGTTTGTTTGTTGCTGGAAACGCAGTCTAATGGAGAAACGTCTCCCAGATTAATCGGCCAGACGCAAGGGTTGTTAGAGGGAACTGGTCAAAACAGTCAAGTTTGGAAAAATACGTGGGTTGTGATTGACAAAAGCCTTGGTTGTCTGCCCTAGTGGATTTGCAAGGCCCCTCCAGCTGCTTACTCTGTGTTGGAGAGCGCCAGTGACATGGAAATTTCCAGAGCTGCCCAGCCTCTAACAAAGCCCTCTGACCAAAGACTTCTCCCCTTCTTTTCTATCAGCTCTTTCCCTTTCAGATCATGCCCATGGCAGAGAACATGAAACGCCACAGTTTCATCTCTTCTCTCCTTTCCTTTCTCAGTATAGTTATTTAACGATCAGAGAGCCTCTCGAGGCTTCAGCTGCAGGCTGGACACAAACTCCAGGTTTACAAAAAAAAAAACCTAAGCAAGTTTAGTAAACAGAAGGGATTTATTTATACCATCTGCACTTTAAATGTCATTTTGCGTGTTTCAGGAAAGGTCACTGAAAATTGGCAGTCCAACACCAGGTCTATATTTACATGGGATTTTAATGCATATAATCATGGGGTGTGTAAAATTTACAACACCCTAATTCATATGTGCAAGACCTTTTTTCACTGTTCTCTACTTATTATGGGACTTTCAGTGTTTTAAAATCTAATTACTTTTATCGTTGACCTCTAGAATAAATTCTAACCTGTGATTCCTTGAAGCTAGTGTGTTTCCTTATCAACCTTTTGCCAATGTTAGCTTTGAGAAAGTCAGATGGTAACTCCAGAGCAAATCCAGATATGCCCTATGTTCTTTTGTGGGGAGGTAATTTCCAAAATGGGCTCTAAGACTGGATAGAGCTCTCCTGTTAAAGTAAATATCTTTATGCTTTTAAAATATTGCTATGCTGCCTTACAAATATATATCCCCAGAAATATTAATATATGCCGTTGTGTCTGTAAAATGTTTCACACACACACACTCCGTGACTGTAAAATGTTTCATACTAACTTTCTAAATAAGTTACAGAAAAATGCACAAAACCGAAGAAAATAACTTCATGTATCATTATTTAGGTATGTTTTCAGAAGGCAGAAGATAAGGAATGTATAATTTTTCCTGCATCATGTATTGTAGGCTAATATTGAAATACATATGCGTAATCTCTTCTCTACAAAAAGCATGCATATAATCTCTAGTCTATACACTGTCTTGTCTATCACAAACCCATGACACAAGCTGAGGAGTATAGCAGGAACTGTAGTTTGAAATTTTATTTTCTATTTTCACATGTGTTCCCCAGGGATACCTCCTTTTGTGTAGCCTTATTGATCATAATATGATACAAAGAAGCATCCAAACACAAGAAGATGAAACAGGATATTCAAATGGAAATGAGAAACATAATTTTAATTTGTGAAGGACACCATTAGCATATTTTATCAGGCAATAATAATATGTTTAATTTGTTTCAGCCTCAAACTATCAGGCTCATGTAATTTACTTTCGGTGCAGAGCAGAATGAGTCCAACTGTCGCACATGCCCCTATTGGAACTTTTGTTGTTGTTTAACACCTACACTTGCTGGATGACAAAGTGATCTTCTGGGCTTTAAAATAAATGCATGTAAACTGCTCAGTGCCATCCTAATCATCGCTGAGACCATTAGGTCTTACCTTATTGTATTAAAAATATTTCCAGAACATATACAGGAAAGTATCACTATAAGAAAGAAGATCTTGAAGAAATATCCAGGAGAGACTGAAGGAAATTATTCCGAATATGAAATCTCTGATCTAACGCTTACTGAACTCAACAATAAATAGGGAAAATAAAATGTATATAAAAAGGCAGCAAACTAAACCACCTTAGTCTCTATGCGTAATATTGTGTCTTTATAATTTGCCAGTAGATTTGTGAATGTGCAACTGGCAGAGTTTTTATTTATGTGTTCTCCCAAACTTAGAGGGTTAGTACTGCAGGATATGACAAACAAAGGAAGCAGAGACATTTCTTTCCTTTCCTCTGCTCCATTTTTAAAGCTGAATTTCAATCCCAGGCATATATCACCACTTTGCACATTTTTCTTCATGCTGCAGTCAGTACCTGAGCAATGTCGAGGAATCAAATGAAAGTAAGAAGGAAATCAACATGAGGAGAGCCAATGTATCGACATAATTACTGATAACAATGGCACCATGTACACTACATAGGTTATCACTAAAAAACACTGTTCGGAACCATGTCATCAAGAGCTCAGTAGACAAATTTTTGTTTTATTCTTATAATTAGGAAAAAGAGAAAAAAAAAAAGATAAAATAACATTTTCACTGTCAGAAGTTTTCCAAAACAGTGTACATTATTCCTTCATGTACACAGAAATTTTTGGCAGGAGGTGCTAAACATCCCATCCCTTGCACACCATCAGGACACCAGGTACACACGCTCTTGGGCTTTTAAGACTTCATGGAGACAAACAGTCTCAAACATCTGCCATATGGAGGGACCAGCCTTCATCCTGAATTCTCTCTCACAGTCCCTACTACTTCAGAATAAAAAATACTATCCTAGGAATTAGAGCCACAAAAGGGAGGGAAGAGCACTGTGTCATTAACCTTAATGGTGAAGGTGTAACATGCTTGGAAGACCTGCTTTGGAGTTTTATCACAAAAATGCACAGGCGCAGACACGTTGGCAGGAGAAATCAGTGAGGAGGCAGCAGCAGCAGCTCCTTCTCAGCTGCTGGGCAGTGCTTTCAGCCTCAGGAGCTTTGAGAGGGATTTCTGTACTGATTGCTTTCCCCAGAGCTACCCAGGCAACTCGTCTAACCAAGTCTCAGCTGCAACTTCACTCAGCTGAGAGAATGACCTCAGGACAAGGCCCTTGGGAACAGTAACTGCCCACCAAGATAGCAACAGTGGCACCCAGAGAGGAGATGGGGTGTGGGTGGGAGAGAGGTTTATATGAAGAAAAGAGCCACAGAAAATTTAACAAATCTTTTTTTTTTTTTAAATGTTTTCTGCTCAGGTTTGTGTCTGGGGAAGCTTTAGACCCACATTTGCTGAATGGAATAATAAAGGAAAGACTTTTAAAATAAATATAATGAATTATTATCAACCCCAGATAAATTTTCATCCAGCATGAAACAAATACACTTGTCCTTTCATAATGGGACTGCACATAGCAACCCAGGGACACATCTGTGATCATTCATCCTTCATTTTACCTTTCTTCACCTTCCTTCAGCTCCCAGCAGTGTCTTCCCATGTATAATCCATTTTGTTGGGCAGAATTAATATTGACAAGAATATGTCTTCATTCTTCTCTCAGAAAAATTAATGAAGTGTCATAAAGATGAGCCCCCAAGCTGAAAATCCTATATAGTTCAATATTACCTGCCATCACCATGAACTCAGCTGGAAGCCTGCATCTTTCTTCAGTGTAAAGTGACAGAGTGCTCTGAAAAGTCACAGAGCTCTGTGGTAAGCATCACATACTAGTTGCATTAGTTTTCCTTCTGTTTCTTAGCATGATTCTCTCAGAAATATCATATGAAAATACTTTTGATGCTGGATGCAATTAAAGGCATCAGTAGTTCAGACAGAGGTATGGAGGCATTTGGCCAAGAAAGGTAGAACCAACCACAGAATTTATAGCCCAGGACTGAAAACATATCCTATATGCTCTAAAATGTATCCATTTTAAATATGATCATGAATAGAAAACCATTTTAGGGACTGGTGTTTTATGAGACTTTATTTTAAAGAGGTGGTGAAGAGTTCCACGCAGTTCTTTCTGAAGAAACAGCCGTTAATTATGTCCAGGGGCCACCTAGCAAAAGGAGGAGAGGTTTGCTCTCATTACATCTGGGATAATCCAGAACAGCTCATGGCATGACATTATTCACTGTATATATTTGTTTGAGCGGAGTTCATTGCAACAAAGTATATTAAATCCACAGCTTTCAGCCCAAAGCCGTTCACTTAAATTTAATGTGCTCTTACCAAAGATACAGCAAGGCAGGCAAAAGGAAATTTTTGTTTGGAATTTATGGGAACTGCAATGGGGTTGGCAGGTCTTTCTTTTTATCCTCTCAGATAACAATCAAATGAGGGTTAGAGGCACTTTATAAATAGCAACAGAAAAGCATTTGATCATGGTATCAACTAACGAAAATGCCGGTTTATTTGTCTTGGCTGATGACAAGATCATCCTTTTCAAAGCACAAGTTTTAATTATTCAGTTGTGAAACAGTCAATTTCACTGAATTTCTCCTGACACTCTCCAAAGAAATCCATATGCTGTGAAGCTGCATTTATGGACCAATTATTTCTCACAGAAACATCTCACAGCTGATAAGGCTGCTTTAAGTCATCTGACACAAACCCAGCAAACCAATGGAGAA
Source organism: Thinocorus orbignyianus (assembly GCA_013400375.1). Classification (NCBI taxonomy): domain Eukaryota; kingdom Metazoa; phylum Chordata; class Aves; order Ciconiiformes; family Thinocoridae; genus Thinocorus; species Thinocorus orbignyianus. The sequence continues at coordinate 1,840,151 of VXBW01007594.1, forward strand.
AGCATCCCCTCACTTCTAGCACTCCCATGAAATACGTCCAGCAGTGGAGCATGAGGCTATCTTCTTTAAACATGTTAGAGTGCTTATGTCATGCATTATGCATCTATTTTGTAAAGATAAATTGTTGTTGTTTTTTCCTTCAGGCCATGTCAAAACTTAGAAACAGCCAAATGAAAAAGGGCTTACATGCCAAAAGTTCATCTTTTTTATCCAGATGCATAAGATGACCTAATAAAAGATACGGTTTATGCACACAACCCAAACTCCACTAAATGTATGATAAACACACTTTTTGAAAGACCTTCCCAACCTCTACCTGCAACAAATCTTTACAGTGTATGCGTGACAGCATATGTTAAGGTTATTTGTGAGGGTACTTTTATCCTTCTGGCTGGTCCTTGTAACAGCCAAAATAAACAGGGAAGAGGAGGACAAACTCCTCCTGGTTCCTAACAGTCATCTAGGGAGCACTGCAAATACCTTGTCATTTCTGGATGTCAGTCTGGCCTACACAGCCATGAGCTGATTATGGAGTTAATTATTCAACAGCCAGATGGTACAGGCTGGTATGTGAAGGTTGTTGCACTGCTCACTTTTAAGCATTGCTTTTTGAGACACTTCCCCATTCCTGAATTCATTTGAAGCATCACTTCAAGTATTTAGGGTGGATTTGACAGTGAGTCTGCAAGGAAAGTGCCCCTTACAAACCGCAAATTAAGTAAAATCAAACCCAAGCAATTAAATCAAGTCTGTTTCTGTGCACAGCTTGTGACAGCTCAGTTCTAAACCATTTATCACTGAGATAGAGGCAAGAAATGGATATATTAATCAATAATGGTGGATGAATGACACCTTTGTTCTTTTCCGCCCTGTCGTGTTTCTCCACCAGCTGCAGAAGGGGGAAGCAGCGTGTGGGGAAGGGCAGCCCATCGCTGCTGTCTGATGCTTTCCATGCCCTGCATGAGTGCCGGCAGCCAGGATGCAGCATTTCCTTATATTTTGAAGAAGAGGTTTTGTGAATAGTCTCTGCACCACACACCCTGGCTCTGAGCTGTGCTGACCAGCATTGCAGGAGATGGAAAACCAAGTGTAGTTAGGGCAGTGCTGAGCACTTCTGACTCTGTTAGAAAGGCTTCAAAATGAACCTGTTGCCGTCAAGCTCAGGAGGCCTCACTTTTGTGGCTATTTCAAGCACCACAATACAAATTTCCATTTTAAAATTCACTTTTCATTGTTTTCTATCCATACCACAATGGAAGCTGCCATACAGTATCTTAGTATGGCTGAAAAATTGATTAATTGAACACCAGTAGCAGCAAAATCTTGAAAGCGTGCTTCTAAATTGCTCTGAATCTGAAGACCTAACTCAAAAAGCAGAAATCAGTAGCTGAAATCCTCCCTTTTGGTTTAGAGACTGACAATGGGGCTGTCCTTCGCCTCCTTTGCCCCCAGATCACCCTTGCAGGATCAGCTGAGAATCACTGGCACAGCAAATGCTGCTCTGCACTGCACCAGCAGCCCTGAGCTCGTCTGAACTGGCACGAGAGCCAGTTAGCATCCTGCTTTTTGTGTTGCCAAAACAAAGAGAAATAACTGCAGTGAACAGTTTTCTTGTTTTCTTGGCTTCGTAATGTATTTTTTTTATACATACATACATATATATATATATATATATATATGTATGTATAGTCTGGAGATAAAATGGTTTTGCAAGGCTCATATTCTTTTGCATGTGTATATTCAATGAAGTAAATAGTTTTCTTTGAAATAGTGTGTGTGTGTGTATAGATATATAGATATCTATATATATGTATAGATATGCCATGAAAAGTCCCTGCTGGACCCACTGTTTAGGCAGCAGATTCCTCCCGAGGGGCATCAGTCACACCACAATCAAGCAGCGCAGGCAACAAGTGGGACTTAGACACCTATATTCCAGTCTAAAGCTGCTAAATGAAGTTGCTAAGCACTGTCCTCGTTAATAACTGACTAGTAATGCGAAAAGGGAAGCGGCAAGTTTTGGCAGACTTTGACAAGCTGGGTAAATCAAACACAGAGTACACAGAGGGCTTTTAGGCCACGCCAGATGCTGGCAGCCAAGTCCCCCCGGCCTGATGGCCCTGCTAATGGATTAAACTGTCACAGCATAGTCGAATATAAACACCGTGAGGAATGGCAGAGCCTTAAACAGCAGGTGCCCAGGGTTCAGAGCCCCTGAAGCCCCAGAAGGGGGGACATGCCCCCTTGGGCATCCTATGCCAGAGCCCCCGGAGGGACAGGGGACAGGGAGGGCAGCCCAGGAACCACCATTGCCCCTGCACTGGGGGATTGCTCTGCTTCCCTCTGCCTTCCAGCAGATAGCTTCATCTCAGCCCCGTTAATAATACCCAAAGCGTTCATCAGAACCACCAGCAGCCACCTGTGCAAAACTGAACAGGCTATTCGCTACCTTTGCTCTCCCAGCTGCTGGATCTCTTCTGAGGACAGGTGCTCATCATACCATTTCCTTACCAAGTGCTCACAAGTCTGCTGAGCAAAGACAGGCATAAAATCTTATCATGGAGAAGCAGAAGCGATACAAGTTCTCCTCAAACACAATTAAAACGAAGCATTCACTCTATGGAATGTAGAGAAGGCAATTGATGGCAGCCTTTGGCTGCAGGGCTCCATCTCCTGGTTTTAGGAAGATACTGTACAGCATAAGGAAACAGCTCGTTTACAAAATACCTAGGAAATGAGGATGTTATTGATACACTGGAGAGATACTGATTTGTTGTGTTAGAAAACCCATGTTATCCTTTATTTCTGAAGTAGTGCAAACATTACCAGACTTTTATGATAATATGTGCTACTTTGTGTCGCTTCAAACCTGCTTCCTTGAGATTAAACGAAAACTCTTTGACCACAGAGGGTATTCCCGCTGTCATTGAAGGAAGGGACTGGAAGGGACTTCTGCCTTAGCATTGGGCTAGTTGCTGCATCCCCCTGATTTCCTCTGTATTGAATAAAATATACCTGGGGGCTGGGTGAGGTGTCAGCCTCAAAGGAAATACAGAGAGCAAAAGGCACATGTTAGAATGTTGCAAAGAGGTGTTTTGCTATGTTTTTCCTTTTCTCGGACAAGGTCACTGGGGAGTGGAATGGCTCCTTCAGCATGTACGACTTTCCAGACCTCCATCACCTTCCCCTAGAGGCTCCGTCTCACCAGCATCCCCAACTCTGCCCAGGCGTGCTGGAAATATGACCTTTAGTATGGATATGCCCTCACTAACCAAATAAATTTTGAATTTGAAATGCATCCTTTTGGGGGTTTTATCTAATGAAAAGAAGGGGAGAATTCTTTCGCATATTTATCACATATAAACAGCAACATGTTCAGTTCACAGACCCAAAGCTGGCCACCAGTGTAGGTCTTGCTGCATTTCCCTGCTGTGCCTCAGTGCAAAGGCTGAGCAACTCCAAAGAAGTAATCACAGCAGAGCATGGAATTTGGCCAACCACTCTAACAACAATCCTTGTACGAGAAGTGAGAGCCAACTTTACTCCCAAATAGTATAGTTCAAAAACAGTTTTACATAAAACATACCTGGAAGATAGGATGAAGGATAAACCTTGAGGTGACCTGCAAAGGTAATGTTGGTGGAGGAACTGTAGCATTTGTGGTGAAATGAGTATGACAACATTGTATATATGAAAGTAGAGATCACATGATGTAAAATCAGTGCCTATTATTTTTAATTATTGAAGAGAATGATTTTTTATTCCAAGATATGTATTATAAATGATGACTCACAGTGCAGTATGAGAGGAGGCATTGAGAAAAGTCAGTGTTCATCACAATCATTATTTACAGTTAATATCTGATCATCAGTCCAAAAGGCAAAGCATGTCAAGGAAATACCAGATCCCTGCATCATAAACCTTGCAATGTGAGTTTCTCTCTTCTTATCTGTCATTCTCATAGCCAGAAAAATCCTTTCAGTTCCTCCTGTACAATATTCTAAAGGGCCTCTCCTTGGCTTCCTACTCTCCTTGAAGTCAATGGAAATTTCCTGCGTTGCAGTGGTGATGCGTCTAGTCCCATCTCTTAAAAAATGCCGCTACCAAAAGGAATAATAATTCCTCTTCTCAGTAGATAGTACTCCACATGGATCTGACATTTTCAAAGGCCGGGGACTTAAGACACACAGGACTTAGAGACATTTCATGCAAGTTTCATTTTACCCTGTCCTTCTCACAGTCTCCCTGGACATCACGCATTTTTTATACAGTCATGCATACAAAAGATTTTAATTTTCTGTCGAGAGGTTCTGTTTTCACTATGTTGCCAGGCATCTGTTTTCCTCAAATAATATTTTGTCTGTCAATGAATGACATAAATATAATTGATGATGTGATGTTGAAAGGCAATTTCAATGTAAATGAGGTACATGAGAACAAGATTTCAAATGTAGCAGCTTTCCCGCATCTGTAATAAATGACAGGTTACTGTGCCCAGTGGTCTCAGCATCCATTGAGGAGCTTTGTGGCAGTTACGTATGTCCAGATTTCAGGCATTTTGCAATGCAGTAATGCAGTAGAGTGACCATTGACAAATACTTCAACAAACCCTTTTGTTGCTGTGACGCATTTTCTGCTGCATCATTCCTATTGAAATATGAAAAAAGCATGGGAATGAGTCATCACATTATATTTTTTCATCTTTTCTCCATTTTTGGAGGATAGTAACTATGCACAAACAAGTTACAAAATACTGTTTCATATAAATATCACTATTGTAAAAATAATTTGGCCAAACCCATTATTTTGTTAAAATAACTTGGGTATAAGGCTAAATGGAGGCAAGAGATCGATAATACCTCACAATCAGACCAGCCTTAGATTTGCCTGCTTTTAAAATGGCAAATGAGCCACTGGGAACCGAATCCTCCCAACTTTACAAAGGCAAATTTTTCATTAACTTCACCCCCTATGCAGCTTTCCAGTATTAACCCACGAGAGTAACACCATGAATGCCATGTTCCTCTAGTTTCCACCTTTAATTGTTGCCTAAGGCAGTGGCAAGCAGCTCCATCCTCTCCTGACTTTCTGGAAATGGTGGCAGGGCTGGCCCCAGTGAGGCCATGGCTGAGGACACTGGGGTAGGGCACCCCCTTGAACACTGTTCACACCATGCCCTGCACAGACAATGCCAGTGGTGAAGTGAGGGAAGAAAGGCTCTATGGGAATGGTGGGTTGACCTTGAAAGACCACCCGGCGCTCACCAAGCTACTTTCTAACTCCTCCTCAGTGGGACGAGGGGAGAAAATACAATGATAAACTCATGGGTCAAGGTAAGGACAGGGAGATCGCGCACCAGTTACCATCACAAGCAAAACAGACTCAACATGGAGAAGATCAATTTAATTTATTGCCAATTAATAACAGAATGGGATGGTGAAAAATAAAAGCAAAACCATCTTCTCCCCACCCCTCCCTTCTTCCCAGGCTTAGCTTCACTGCAGCCTGTAGGTCCTTCCTGCAGACTGCAGTTCTTTGTGTACTGCTCCAACATGAGTCCTTCTCATGGGACACAGCCCTTCAGTAATGGATTGTTCCAGCATGTGTCCCACAGGGCCACAGGTCCTGCCAGCAAACCTATTCCAGCATGAGCTATTCTGTCAACAGGGCCACAAGTCACACCAGGAGCCTGCTCCAGCACAAGCTTTCCACGGTGTCACAGCCTCCTTTAGGCACATCCACCTGTTCCAGCATGAGGTCCTTAGTGGGCTGCAGATGGATATCTGTTCTACCATTAACCTCCATGGGCTGCAGTGTAACAACTTGCCTCATCATGGTCTTCACCATGGGCTGCAGGGGAATCTCTGCTCCAGCACCTGGAGCATGTCCTGCGCCTCCTTCTTCACTGACCTTGGCACCTGCAGGGTTGTTTCTCTCATACCTTTCTCTATTCTCTCCCTCACAGCTGCTGCCCAGCACTTTTTTACCCTTTCTTAAATATCTTATCACAGAAGTGCTACCAACATTGCTGATGGGCTCAGCTTTGGCGAACAGCAGGTCCGTCATGGAGCTGGCTGGAAATGACTCTGTCCAACATGGGGGCAACTCCTGGTCTCTTCTCACAGAAGCCACTCCCGCAGCTCCCACCTCCCTGCTACCAAAACCTTGCCATGCAAACCCAATACAAGAGGTAACCCTTTCAGTAGTCTACACTCATGCTGAATGCCAGTCAAGCCCAGATCTATCGTATTTAAAGCCTGCTTATGGGAGTTAGCATCAGCTTTTTCAGTCAGTGTTACCAGTAACACAAAGCTGCTGCTGTAGGAATGTACAGCTGATGGCTGAGGGAGCTGGGGCTGTTCAGCCTGGAGAAGAGAAGGCTCCAGGGAGACCCTAAAGCAGCCCGTCAGTATCTGAAGGGAGCTACAGGAGAGCTGGAGAGGGATTGTTTGTCAGGAAGTGTAGTGATAGGAAAAGGGGTAATGGTTTTAAATTGGAAGAGGGGAAATTTAGATTAGATACTAGAAAGAAATTCTTTCCTGTGAGGGTGGTGAGACACTGGAACAGGTTGCCCAGAGAAGTTGTGGCTGCCCCATCCCTGGAAGTGTTCAAGGCCAGGCTGGATGGGGCTTTGAGCAACCTGCTCTGGTGGGAGGTGTCCCTGCCCATGGCAGGGGGGTTGGAACTCGATAATCTTTAAGTTCCCTTCCAATTCTAACCATTCTATAATTCTATGATTCTGTGTCCCAAACAGCATGCCATAAGGTATGGTGAGGAAAATGGGAGTCAGCTGAGCATAGAGCTGGAGACTGAATCCTGAATTTTAGGAGAGCAGGCAGTCCATGCTTCGTTGCAGTAGAAATCAAATGTGTTAAGTGCCACCAATTCTCCCACTTCATCCCCTAATTATATTCCTCACCAATTTAACACTGAATTCTGAAAATAATTACAGCAGTGTATGATGCCTAACGCTTTATGTAGCCTAATAAAATGCTACATTGCTTCTTCTGTGGCATTTGTTTCTTTGTTTACTCTTTTTCCTGGTTTTTGTACACATTATTTTATGCATCCTTTTTCTTTACACAGTTTTGAACTGCATAATGAGGTGCCAATGTGCAACAAGGTCACAGAATCAGAGGCTCAATTTTCCCGATTTTATTTACTATTGAGTTTCAGAATGCACATTTTCTACTGCCATGGGAATAATGAAATTCAACAGAACTATTTAAAAAAGATGGGGAAATCTGTACAGTGTTCTTGTTTGTTCTGAGGAAAGCTGCATCTGTGAATCACTCCATTTCCATTATGTCCCCAGACTATCGTTACTTGCCTTTCCTCTCTTCTGCGTATAATTCTCTGACTTCTTGGGTGTATCTTAAGGATCACTATTTGTTTCCCGAAGGCAGGCAAGAATATTTTTATCTTCCAATTGAAAGGGGTGGTGTATTGTTCATGCCTGCATTATCTAAAACAGTTTTTCTCAAACAAGGGACAGGGACTGATAAGGATGTACATCAGTCTGGAGTGCAGACAGCAGCCCATGGTAGCTGAAGCCTTTGAGTCGGTTGCTAAGATTTGGAGGCAGACACCAACCTGCTTTTCCAGGCACAATCTTCCATGTCCTTCCAATATACATAGATATGGATCAAGCTTTTTATTTTTGTTCCCCATTCCCAACATCCGCATTAGTATTAGGAGTGGGGACATGTTGTGCAAATGATGTCCTGTTTGGTTTTGGTGATCGCTAAAAAAACAGCGGCATTGCCTACAAGCAGCTCATTCCACATCTAATTCTAATTCCACGAGTTTCCCACATGCAAGTTTTCCTTCACTACTATTATCATGTAGCTACGGACAGTCCCCACCACACAGATCCACCTCACGGTGCAGGCAGAAGGAAGGAGCTGTCTCAGAGAGGCTGAGAGAAGAGGCTGGCAGGGGGAGATGGGGCAGGCATGTGGAGCCAGTGAATCTTGCCGTGAATCCCAGCGCCTCTTCACAAGCCCTCGCCGGAGGAGCACCTCAGAGAGGGACTGGGGAGGACCTGCTGGGCAGACCCAGGAAGAGAAAGTCAGCCTGAGGAAGTGTGTGGCTCTTTCTACCCTTGTCTGCATCGATAAAAAATATTGAACCTTTTTCCAACACATGCCTTTGACAGAGGAATTATTTTAGATGGATTCTTGCTGCTCTTCACTAACTTTTGCCTGATGTACTTCTTTTAATTGGCTTTGCTTCCTAGTGAATACAATATGTCCAATCAATAAGGACGAATATTCTGAGGCTGCTTTTTGTGGCTAGATTCATGTAAAGCAGTTTTGGGGTAATCAGGACCCTGGCTCTGAGGTCTATTCCCTCAGTCAATCACAGGGCTTATGGAAAGGCCACATAACTCACAACCTGAAGCCAAGTCTTTTTAACATCATTCCCCTTCAAGCACTCAGTTTGATGGTGGTGAGTAAACATTCACTTCATAGCTTACTTCTGGTATACTGCAGAGTTAAACAAGCCAGAAATTACTATTTTACTCCTATGAGCCCAAAAACTTACTCCTTTAAATGCAGATGGTTTGGAATATTTCATCATACCACCAAAAATTTACATAATTCCTTTTGAAACCGATTCACACAGATATCTTAAACATGCAGGTAAGTTCTGAAATTCCTTCCAGCAAAGACAAATATTATCACCCTCAACTGTAGAGACGGGCGATTTCACTCAGTTCGCTACCAGACTTGCTCAAGTGTAGAGACGAAGATGTGGAAAACATTTTTTTCTTTTTCTTTTTTTTTCTTTTTTTTTTTTTTTAATTTCTGATTTTGCACAACCCTTCAAGCTTCCAAGAGCTTGCATTGCTTTGCTCAGGTAATTTTGCCTCTGGGAGAGAAGTATGAGACCATTGGGAGTTGCTGGTGTAAGACAGATGGGAATCTCTCTCATAAATTCCTACATATTTCCAGCCTCCTATGAAAAGATGATTCAAGCCCTCTCTCTCTGTCATTCAAGTGCCAGAAATGACAGGGGCAGCCAGGAGACACTGGAGACACCGAAGAACTTTTATGACGTGGGGAGGCATCCCCTAAACACCACAATAGCTAAGGTGGGAGACAGAACATAGCACGCACAAATATAATTGAGTTCCAGTTTTACCACAGGACATGTTTTATTCATAGATCGTGCTACATATTTTTAAAATTGGTTCTTGTCATTTAAAGCAGGTTTTGCAGGGAGAGACATAGTGTTTTTTAAACCATTTGACAGAGTTGGAAAATGTAAGCAAGTTTTCTTCTTTGGAGGTTCTTCATTATCCCTGATAAGTTGCAATTCCCCACTATTGCTTGTCCAAATTACTTTCCTTGACAGGGAGGGGGAGGAGAGAAGAAAAGGAGGGAAGACAAAGAAGGGTCATGGAAAGCTGACACACGGAAACACACTGTCTGCATTTCCATTGTGAAACCTTCTCATTTCTTCATTATCTACCCACAAGAAATTTTTATATATATGTTTATGTCAGAAGCTTTAGTGGAGTATTCTCATTTGATTAGACTTGCGGTTAAAGGAGTCACATACAAGTGTACAGAAGCAGTTATATAAAAGAATAAACAGACTGTATATGATCTCTTGTCAATCACTACTAGTTCATCCCAAGCATCAGGTTTTCAGAAAAATGTAGAAAATGCTGCGTTTCAATTAAACATGATACATTTCTGGATGCTCAACCCTTCTCAGACTTTAGAGAAATATACTGACACCCTGAGCCTGCATTGTTGCTGTCAGCCGTTTGAGGACTACGGAGTTCAAGCCCTGCCATTGAGCTTTGAGAACGATTGCTTCAGCTTTGTTACTCCACTATTGGTCTGCAGTGTTCTGGTCATGCTACAATTTTAGTCAAATCACATGGGAAAATTTTGAACTTCATATTTGCACACTAAGATCTCTGTTTCTTCTCCAGCCCTTTGTGCTACAAAAGAAGGATGGAGATCATAAAGGAACCCTCAGGAACCACAGCAGCACCATGGTATGAAGCACTGCAAGATGCTGAGTACTGCTGCAAGCCAAAGAGACAGAGGGAGGTGCGTATCTCACACCAGGATTGTGTCCAGCCACGGGTGACAGCCCAGAGGCTAACAGGCCCCTGATCTTCCAGGGCTGTGGGTCAGCGCTGCACAGGTGTTCACCCAGAGCATTTTGAAATGTTAGCATCCCATATATCTTGCAAATAAATATGAAAGGTTAGCATCCTGAGTGCAGTGCAGAATTGGCAGAGCAAAGAAAAAAGACTGTTAATTCTGTCCAGTATAAGGCAACTGCTCAATCTGAAGGCATTCTCGCCCCAACACGTAGCACTTGACAAACAATGATTGACATATACTTGAATTCAGTGACTGAGCTTTCTCTCCAAATGTAACCTGTCTTTTCCTCGGGCAATGATATTAAATTCTTCAGGGACTGTGTCCCTCTCTTCTAAGGAAAATGAATCACTGACCAGGCCAAACACCAGGTCTCACCTGGGTCCACCACTCTCCCAGCTAATACATGAATTTGGATTCCCAGATAGGGTTTTCAATGCAAAAGCAGAATCCAAGGAACCAACATGCAAAAGACAATCCCTGTCACAGAGAACAGCTTCACACAGGTTGCAGTCATTTTCCAAGCCTGACTTTTTGAAAGCCATCTCACAGGTCACAGCTTGCTTTCCTTTGTGTTTAAATCCATAGATTAGTTCCTGTTGAATCCCTAGATGAATTTCTATTTAGGAGTAGCAAGCTCTAGTCACTGCAGTACACATGTACTCACTGGTCCCAACTGTGAGCTGTATATTGTTCTCTATTTGTAGCAGTCCTAGAAGGTAGCATCTGGGGGAGAGGCAGCACAGCCTCATAGATCCTGTGTGTATTTCCCAGCATTATAATTAGGACTATGAATAGCAATCTAATGCTGAGGAGCAGAGCCCTCAAGTTTGGGTGTATTTAAGTAGAGGAAAGAATCTCTATTGTGAAGCTTACTTCAGTGAGGTCTTTTGGTTTTGCCCATCACATTATGGGAACCTGGTGGTGGTATTAGCCTCAAGTTAAGGCATGTAAATGTAAATGTTAAGTTGTAGGTATTAAAATGTCCAACCATACGTCACAAGGATGTGGTTACTGGAGGCCAGAGGGTGATTCAGCCCATCCTTGGGCTTGAATGTGCTGTCCATGGAGATGCACCTCATATTCTTTGAGATGCCTGGAGATGCCCAAGACATGTGCAAAGGCCCAGAAAATCTAAGGCACAACTTGCACAAGACTTATGCAGCTGTGAAGTGGCTGCTTGTGGTCAGCCAGGTGACCTTGTGCCCTCCTGGGGGCATTAGATGCTCAGAAGAGGACAACGGTGGCTGCTTCATTGAGTGGCTTACTACCAGCTGGATCCCATGGACTCTGCTGGGAGCTTCCATATCCACATACCGTCTCCTGTATTTAGGTGTGTGAGTCTCAAACCAAACCCTGCTTTGGCAGTTTTTATCGAGTGTTTGCCACATCTCCCTTTGCATGACTGCAGTTCTCCTTGTAGGGGGATTTTCAGTTTTAATTATTTTGTTAATTCCTTTTAGTTTTATCTGAGTTCATAAGGATTTTTGCGGTAGATCAGGCATCAATGTTACCTACACCTTTTGATGATGGAATAGTATTATAAAATATTCCTATCGTGCAGCTATCACATTCTGACTTCTTAATCCAGCACGGAACTCAAATTACAAAATGAAATAAAAGTATATTGTTGTAGGCCTACAAGGAAGACAGCATTGTCAGAACTACGCTGACAGCAGGAGAATACAGATGTAGTGTGTGCTCTTTCACTCAGCAAAGAGCATGTCAGCTGCATATCCGAAACCTCAATCGCAAATTCATACAATAAAAGCTTTTTCTGTTCCCCAGCATCCTGTTCACAAGAGTGAGCAAGGAAGGGGAAGTCTGCTCAGAGCCCTTGCTTGTGTCATCTGCTAACACAGTTGCAATGCAGCAGTGGTCCAAGCAAGAGCATGGTCTCGTGGAACACAGCACCAGAAGACTCTACAGGTGCACTTTGCTCCTCTCATCTGTGCAGCCCACAGGCTTTCAGTGGGTAACCCATAGAAAGGCTGCTGGGCGGCCTTGAAAGGGTTCCCCCACTCCAGTGGAAAATTAGCAAATTTGTTCATGGCCAGAAGAGCACCAGATGAGTTTCAAAAGAAGAGACGAGTGTTTGAGGGAGATCTGCTCTTCTATAAGCAAGCACAGCAAGAACTTTCTACTTTTTGGAAGCTGGTGACATTGCAAGATCATATCCTCCTTTAAGTGATAAAGTACATTGCTTGGGTAATGCTTTTGAATGGAAAGATTGTTCCTAAACTACATTCACTTCTATCTTTGGTATCTCTTAAGGTGTTAAAAAGGATAATTATTACATAGTAATGGATACCATATTAATTCCTGTTACATTAACACAGGACACTCACTGCATTTTTATTAAAAAGTGACTGAGGTTTAATAAAATGAAAAAAAAATGGAAAAACTTCAAAAGTAGAAAAAACTGAAAACACTATTATAGCTGCTATTACTTGCAGAAGCTGAACAAAATAAATAAATAACATTTTGAGCCTCCTCTACTCAAATTAACCCAATTGCTGCTATAAAATATTGACAGTGCTTTCCATTTCACAAAGCACCTCTCCTATGATGACAGGCTGAGGGAGCTGGGGCTGTTCAGCCTGGAGAAGAGAAGGCTCCAGGGAGACCCTAAAGCAGCCCGTCAGTATCTGAAGGGAGCTACAGGAGAGCTGGAGAGGGACTGTTTGTCAGGAAGTGTAGTGATAGGAAAAGGGGTAATGGTTTTAAATTGGAAGAGGGGAGATTTAGATTAGATATTAGGAATAAATTCTTTGCTGTGAGGGTGGTGAGGCACTGGAACAGGTTGCCCAAAGAAGTTGTGGCTGCCTCATCCCTGGCAGTGTTCAAGGCCAGACTGGATGGGGCTTTGAGCAACCTGCTCTGGTGGGAGGTGTCCCTGCCCATGGCAGGGGGGTTGGAACTCCATGATCTTTAAGTTCCCTTCCAACTCTAACCATTCTATGATTTATGATTTTATGATTATTTCTAAGAATATGTAAACTAGAAAGAGTTGAAATGAAGAAACTTTCATAATCAAAGTGAAAGCAAAAAAAAAATCTATGAAGTCCAAGAAGTTTAGCAAAATTCTTTTTTACTTCATTTTCTCTGGTCAAGTTCAATCTAAATCTTAATATATTAAGTGCTGTTAGCATTAAATTCCAGGCATGTGAGACAGATGAGGCCTAATCAGTTTCCATGCCATATCACCTAGCATTCATATGCAAATATACCTGGATCATTTAATCAAATGAGATATTGTTCTTTAATCAAACTACCGAAAACAGAAACTCTACTATGGAAAGAAAATTATATCCACAGATAAGACGGAGAGAGAATTTTCAATTTCAAATTTCTATTTATTTTGTTTTTACCTCTCACTCTAGAATTCTTTTGAGTTACCTTACAGAAGTTAGGAAAGCACATATCCTGTAGCCTTCAGAATTTTTTCCTAAACTTCCTTTTAACCTGCTCATTCTTTTCCAAGTTCCCAAATGATCATGGAGAGCTGGAGCACATTTGCTGCATGCCATGGGTCTATATAGCATGCAAAGGAGGTTATCAGAAATATCCTAACTCTGTAGTTAATATTAATAGTGATTAATTGGTTATTACCAGAAATTAGCTGATGGATTAACAAATAAAATGCTGTTTAGTAAGGCAAAACATGTAAGAATTCGGTTTTAGCTTCCATAAAATTGAATTTTTTTTATAGACTTCATTATCAAAACAGAAATCCAAGAATCATGATGGCCGTCCATGTGCTTTGTTTGGAATTCTGCTCATTTAACCTTGGCTATCTCACATCATCATTTACATCTGAGCCGGTTATACAGTCTCTCTCTCTAGAAAGCAGCAAGAAATATACATTTGGGGAACGCAGCTCATGCAATCTATTTTATACATTTACATTTGGATGAGTGAACAATATTCTGGAAATGTCTATTTCCCTCAATTAGGTAAGGTGGGAGATGGCATGACTAGTTCGTCTGTAAGTATTTGAAACTGGAGAGATGCATAAAGCTGGTGAGATGCACCTCCCCCTTTTTTTGTATATATCAAAACACTCACAGACACATACACTTACAAACAGAAGCCCTTTATATCAGAAAAATTATGGCCTAAAATCCAGCATTCAAAAATTTAGATATATGGGGATTGTGATGGCTTGAGCATCTTTAGTTCACCAGTCTTACATCAATGGATTCTGATACAGTCTTTAATTACCAGATCACATCCTTTTTTCCCACCAGATAGATACCTTCTTCACTCCTTGCACAATTAACGAGCTCTCATTCAGTGAATGAGGAAGGGAAGAGTGGTTATACAGCATACTCAGAATCCTTTAAACTTGGCACAATACAACATTTTGACAATTTAAAAAAAAAAATCAATGTGGTATACAGAAACTTAATTTTTAAAAGCTGTTGGCAGGTGTCAAAATGGATTTGTAAACACTGACGCCTCATTAAGGTGTTGTATTCTTAAGGCCATGCTGGGGTCAGTTCTTGGCCTTCACATTTTTATTAATGGTCTGGAAGAACTGAGAGAATCCTTACTGATCAAAGTGTACGAGTAACACATGCAGAGGGTATGCTGAAACAAATGAGTTGATAAGCTGCTGCAAGCAAACGATGTGTGAATCAATGCAGATAATTGTAATTCAACAATATGCATGAATTATCGGCATAATGAGACACTATCTTGGGAACAGTCACTGAAATGATTGGGGCATCATGTCAGTCAGCTGGAGATCAGCTCCTTGTGCAGTTTGCAACAGGAATAACAGCAAAACAAGAAGCCAGTCCCGGGATAAACAAGCAAAATATCACCGGAAAGGGTTAGAAAGGTTACGCAACCTGGCTCTAGCAAGTCCTCTTCTGAGATGCTGTGCACAGTCCCAGCGCTCACGGCTCAAGAAGGAATAAATTTGATCTCTCTGATTCAGACATGAGCCAGAAGAAAGATTAAAGGATTGGAAAACCAGCCTTCATGGAAAACTGAAGTTCAGTCTGTTTACCTTAACAAAAAGACTAAAGTGTGCCTTGAGCACAGTTTCTAATTACCTCTAGGGGGAATAGAAATTCAATAATTGAGGGCTCTTCAGTCTCAAAAGCACAAACAACAAGATCGAGTGCCTGGAAGTTGAAAGTAGAGATATTCAGAAATAGAAATTACATGCATGAGTATTATGCAAACTAATCGCTTCAATAATTTTAAAAAAATAATGATAGCTTGTCCATACTGCAAATACTCAAATTGAGATTTTCTATCTTTTAAAAAGAGTTGCTCTAGTTAAACAAAAATGAATTCAGGGAAGATCTGATCCGTGCTACACCGAAGGTCAGAGCGTTATGCTATCATCTCTGAACTTAGGATCTAGGACTATGTTCCTTCACTGCATTGCCAAGTGCAGACCCCATGTTTTGACCCCATGTTTTATTTACAGAATATTATACAAAACCTCATCTGGTCACAAAACATTATTTTTTTTTCATGGAATTTCTTTAACTGTATTGTTAGGGTGCTGCACCAACATTAATCTGTACTGCAGGCCAGTTCAAGACAGAGAACTGCTAACATTTTAAGGAAAGAGCATCAATGTGACATTAAATCTGAACGCACCTGTTAATTGTGAATGCACAATTTGAAAGGCTCGTACCTGATCTTTCAAATTACCATGCAGTTCTGAGCACTTCACATATTTCAAGCACAGCTACCACCAGCATCAGTCATGGCTTTGAAAGCTTGGTACTTCCACAAATCCAACCTTAGCAATTCACATGGAAGCTCGGAAATGAAGATCACATAGTTAACGACCACTTGTGGATCAAAAATTATTTCAAATGATTCCTGCAACAGAGAACTGGAGGAACTCAAACTCCAAACCCAGTTCTACAGGGCAGCATTCAAAGATTTAACTGTGAGATCAGTCTTTCCTATTCTGAAATCTCCTCCTTCAATCAGTAGAGACATTTCTGCTTCTGTAGTGTAGGAGGCAGGGATAATAAATAACAGTCCCTCTCAGTATGCAACCCCATTCATCCTTTGAATATACCCTACCACCACAGCCAGTCCTCTAAAGACACTATGTCTGTGAAGTGAGCAGCAAATGCTTCCCAAAGGTGCTGTGGATACGTCTGCTGCATCAGTGTGCAGGGTCACACTGTACATCAGCAGCACTGTGACAAGCTGGGGACACCAGGCTGCCCTGCCATCCTGGCCTGACTCATCAGATACGCCTTAACTTAAATACTTTGCAAGGCACGTTATTCTTTTAATAGCGTAGAGGTGCCTGGGAGAGGCTTGCTGTAATATGCAGGAAGTATTGTGTTCCTGACTAATTTTATGGGTCGCTGTTGACAAAAGGCTTTATCTGTGCTTTCTATCCATTTAACTATAAATCTCTCTATTTGTGGGTTTTGACTCATGGGGACCCATATAATTTAGCTTGATGAATGATTTTGTGTTTTATGATAGCGCAGTGAAATCTTTTGGTACAATGTAGTAATTCACTTTCTCATAATTAATGGGTGACGGACAACACAGTACAGAAAGAACAGATTGTTGAATCAACTGCTAAATCAAGGTGAGCCAAAACCTACACAAGCTGCCAGTTAAGAATTAGAAAGTGCCTTTGTAACAGTATAAAATCCAATACAAGGTGTAAAACCAAAATGTGAACACATTTTCAGCAGTCTCAGTCCCAAATATCTACTGTCTGTGGTATTCCCCTGAGACACCTTTCCCTCCTTCAGTGCCTTGTGTACACTGTGGTGCCACACACTGTAGGCACAGAGTACGCTTTTCCCAACCACAGGAACTTGATCTTTCCATCATATAATAATCTTACCTCTCCTGAATATTGAAATATTACGATAATACACTAAAAAACTGCAAGCCCCCCCCCAAGAACTTTAACTTCCACTTCTTGAAGCTGAATAATGGAAACATTATCAGTAGGTATCCATTTATGGGAATTTAAGGTCTTTGAAAAGTCAAAAAAACCTTTCTTTGTTGATTTTTAACCAGAGTTTCTCCATCATCTGTCCCAGGACATTTCTCACCAGAAAAGGCAGAGGGTTGAGGGGAGTGCTGATGATTTGCAACTAGAGCAGTTAAGCCTGCTGCAAACTGTGTAGGATCTGGAGCTGGCAGGCTGTCCTGGCAAGTCCATTTTCAGCAAGGAACTGTAATCGGCAGCCAACGCCTTCAAAACCAAGATTAATTAAGGGGCTCTGCATCAATGTAATACATTAGCAAAGGCCCACCTGAAAGAGGGACTTTCATAAGTCTTCCTAGAAGAAGTGTGGCCCTGAAAATTGCAGATAGCATTGAAGCCTGATCCTTCAAGACATCTTGTGTTGGGCTGCTGCTTCTAAGTTTCTGTCATTTCTCTTTTTGTCTGCCCTTGATAAACACATGTGGCAGGTTGGAGAAGACAGAGGGTGGGGAGACAGAAAACAGATAATAGAAATTTGTTACAAAATCCTTGACAAAAGCAAGGGAAATTTATCCCTTTCACAGTGGGGATTCTCAGACGACAGTAATGGAGATGGCAGGTAGCATTTCTGAGGCTGAGGCACTGGCTGTGGTTCACCTCTTGGCAGTGGTGTGTCCGGCTTCACCTGAGCAGCCAGAGAAACAGCTGCTGGTAACCAGAGATGATCCTGCTCCCTCGACACCCAGCCTCGCAGATCAGGGAGCTGGATTTGCCACAGCTGCCTTGTCCTTCACCATCACCTCGTGTGCAGAGGCGCTGCCTTTTGAGTGGACAGCATCACTGAGAGAGTCATGGGGATGGCTTAGGTCTGGGTTGTTTGCAATAGAGAAGCAGGCACACAGCAGCCTGTATCATGAAATACAACAGCAGATTCTCCACCCTAGAAACATTCCCGGGACATTCACCATCTAATTAATATGCCATTTAGATCCTCACGTGCTCAGTATATCCAGAAACTTGTGTTTCAATCAACACTTAAGGACAACGTATCAGTCTCCCAATTTATTATCAAAAGCTTTTGATTCACTATATAAAAGCTCTCAAAAAGATATTGTTTCTTCATCTTATTTGTGGAAAGGTCAAAATGATATTGCAGAGGATCCTGCTGGTACTCTTTATATATTCAATATCTACTAAGAAAAACAAAAAGTATAGACCACAGCTGACAGGTAAGACAGGCTACTAGATGTTGATAGCAGTAAATAAAACAAGCCCTCCATAATTATACCTTAAATTGTGAAAATAGTGAAATTGTGAAAATCTATTTAAAAACACTAACACTACCTGTTTCTTAGGCTACCCAGTAGCCTATGGCAGTGCTCTTACAGTTTATTAACACCACAAGCGAAAATAAAAAGGAATTTGGAAGCTTTCATTTTCTTGTTGCTGGAACATCTCCACAGAGAGTCTCCTCATGATCAGCATAATGATTTGAAATTAGTATATAACTTTCATCAGCAAAGACTCCGTCTGTCTTTGACAGATGCTTCCTACTGGAAGTGCTTGGCCCCTGTGCCCTGTCAGCTGGGTCAGCTGCCACTTGGATTCTGGATGTAATGAGAGATGGTGGTTTTAACATTTAAACCAGCCCACGACTTCCACAGCTTGGTGGCACACGAAGGAGATAAGCTGACCTGCCTGATGTACAGGAAAGGCTGTAAACTCTACATTGCTAAGTTAGATGCAGATAAATTCTACTTACCTGCATACATCCTTGATGACAGGCTGGCGGTGCACATCTGCCTAACTCCTCGCAGAGTGTGCTGGCAGCTGCAGCCACCGCAGCTGCTGAAGGCACCTGCCTCTGGTACAGAAACGAAGGAGGAGACATGTGGGCATTTGATGTGGTTAATGAGGTTTGCCACTTTGGATCATGCAGCTATGCCCGCTCTGCTGCGAGCACTAGGCATGGCCTCAGAGACAAAAGACAGCTGCTGCTGTCTCTTGTCTGTCACAGGGTATGTTGTGACACGGTGACAATGTAGAGGCGATTTGAGAATACACTCGACAGCACTTCTAGCACCTCCTTACTTGTCCCATATAGGTGTCCGATACCCAGTGCAGTGCCTACCTGTTCCAGAGGTGACAACATCAGATAATCTGGTGACACAGGGTTCTTTCGCAAAAAGTCTCTGGCCACTCCTGCTGCATCTCCTTATCTCTTCCTCTCCTCCTTTTTTTCTGGGGGCAGGGGGAAGGACAATCTGTCATTCTGGTTTTGGTCAATTCAGCCTAAAACATGACAAAGAACTACAGTTTACAGGCTGTTTGGGCTGAGGCTGAATTCAGGAAGAACTTGTATGCTTTTGTGCTCAGGAAGACGCCAAGCTGTATGTTGTTCTTCAGGGTGGTCTGTGGAGTGCTGCAGACAATTTACTTCATCGCTGGCAGGCTACTTAACATGGTAAGTCTTTCATCTGATTCATACATAGGCAATCCTGCCTTTGGACATATTGACCCTTTCAATGCAAGCGAAGTCTTCCCAACATTTTATACAGGAATGGAGGAATGGGTGAATTCAATTTTGAAGTTAGAGGTATTATATTAAAGTAGATGCCATCAGTGTAAGGGCAGGACATGTGGCATAAGCTGTGTTTTAAATCCTGTTCACTACATGAAATTACCTTATCCATCTGCTTAGAATAGCAACTAGACACCACAAAGACTAATTTTAAGTAGAATAAACAAATGACCAGTAAGATAACTATTTTGGGGAGTTTGCTGTAGGACTATTATAGAAGGGAAGTGAATGCCTGTGGTGGAACTTCAGTATCTGATTGAGAAAGCCATCAGCAAACACAAGGTCTCTGTCTTTACTCCCAAGATTAACAGCTTGTGCTGCTGTGGACTCTGTCCTCAGCCTTCCTTTCATGAAGAAAGTCTGAAAAAAAAGGTTAGCCCCTAGACAGGAGTGCCTGAGGGAAACTTCAGTGCGCTGGTCTGCTTCTGGGGTCTCTTACAAAATAGATTGCCTCAAATGAGTCTCCCCTTTTTTTTTGGAATGAGCAAATTAGGCAGGTTCCAGTCTAAAAAGCTACTCTTGTCACAGGCAATATTTAAAAATGCTTTTTAGCAAAAAGAAATTTCCTTTAATAGAAACATCAACCAAACAGAATAAGCAAATCTTTACTGAGTCACATTTGTCTATGCAAGTGTTCTCAGCATTAAACCAGAAAGAAACTCTGCAAAGTTTTATGCAGACACCCTAGGTTATGAGCACTTACGAGCACTACAGGATTAAAATCAATCTATTTGAGAGGTTCAGAATCGACTTGAAAAGTTATGCTGGAGACAGTCACCAGCAGCCAAAACAGACGGGTTGCTACTCCGAAATTAGTCAGCCAGGCTCCTGTAGCAGTCAGAGGCAGCCAATATCTGTATGGTTTCTGTGTTTCCATGGAATGGCTTCTGTTTCGCGGAAGTGCAGAGCTGCCTGCAGCACTCCCTGTGCATGCACATTATCCTTGCAGTACTAGGACTCCTGCTGCCATGGCAGGTGGGTTCCACTAAACAAGAGTCTGAAAATGTTGTTGATAAAAAGGCCAGCAGATGCCCTGAGAGGAATCGCAGTAGGCTCCTAGTTCCATATTTTTTATCATTAACAGTTGAATTGCACAGATTCATTCCTGTGAGTGCACCATTTCTTTATTCAGTGGCAAAATGACAGTACTGTTTCATCTTCTACTTCTTCTTTAATGATCTCTAATGTGAGGCCTTTTTGACATTCTCTGAGCATTGTATTGATGTTTTCAGAGTACTAGCTGCAATAACTCCAGATCTTTTCTCCATGAATCATAACTAATTCAGAGACAAGCACTATGCATCCCTTGTTAGATATTCTTTCTTTTTCAAACCAAAAGCATTAACTGCCGTTATTGACACTGAAATTCATCTGCCATATTGCTGTGCAGCTATCCAGATGAAGTCTTCTCTGACTTAAATGAAGCACATTGTAACGCACGCAGCAAACAGGCCAATACTACGTAACATCATACTACGTAAAACACAACAGAACCAAAGGTAAGAATTTGCAGTCCCAACACACGTTATAGTCATTCAAGGAACTGAACTGAAACTGATGTAAACCGAAGAAAAATATATACGTCTCTTTTTCTCTCTTTCTTTCCCTGTATTTCTCTTTTTACCTGGTGGATTTCTCTCTTTCACAGAATACTCCAGAAGAGGATCCCATATTCAAAAACATCACCATCTCTTATTCAAACCGAATCAGCTGTATTGCTTCGATTACTTCATATGAACAAAGATTAGACATAATACCATCTCTATTCATTTTTATGTTAGAATATATAAGAAATGGTGGTCATGCTATATCATATTTGCTAATGAACAAACCTTTAGAGTTCTCAGAAAACTGTGTCTTATTGAATATTGATAAAAATAAAGCATTAATCATAACGGAAATGTTCAACAAGTTGTTTTTTTGGTTGCATGAATGTGAGAAACTGCTAACTTGAAAACAGAAGTTGCTACGAATTTAATGGGAAAATAAGGGAACAAACATTTAAAACAATAAAAATGTCACCTCTCAGTCAGCTTCAAGCTGAAATATTTCATGTTTATGCGGTCGCACCATTCTCAATCCTAGTAAATGAATATGTACCTAATGACTTTTATAAAAAGAGAAAAAATATGCCAGATATCACCTTCTAGGATATCCTGAGAAAAAGTCAACTGCCATTTTTGTTGCAGTAATGCTTAACACTGCTGGTTTCTCTTATGCAGGTCATGGTGCCCTAGCAGGCAGACTGAATACACAGTCATGGGGATCAAGGCAGCCACTGAGATACGGGATTTCCTTAGAATCATAGAATCATGGAGTTGTCTAGGTTGGAAGGGACCTTTGAGATCATCTAGTNGACATAGTACTCAAGATGGGGTCTCACCACTGCTAAGTACAGGGGGACAATCACCTCTCGAGTCCTACTCACCACACTGTTCCTGACACAAGCCAGGATGCTGTTGGCCTTCTTGGCCACCCAGGCACAGTGCTGGCTCGTGTTCAGCCAGCAGTTCACCAACACCCTCAGACCCTTTTCTGCCAGTCAGCTCTCCAGCCACTCTTCCTCAACCCTGTAGCACTGCATGGGGCTGTTGGGTCCCAAGTGCAGGACTTGGCACTTGGCCTTGTTGAACCTCATCCCATTGGCCTTAGCTCATCAATCCAGCCTGTCCAGATCTCTCTGCAAAGTCTTTCTGCCCTCAAGCAGGTCAACAATCCCACCTAACTTGGTGTTACCTGCAAAGTTACTGAGGGTGCACTCAATCCCCTTGTCCAGATCATTGATAAAGATATTAAAGAGCACTGACCCTTCTTCTTTTATTGAATGATGTTTGAATATAGAGAAAAAACATGTGTTAAATAGGGTAGAATAAATCCCTGACCACCCTCAACAAAATGTGTTAGAAGACTTAGCTAATACAGTCTCTTTCCCTGTACTTTCTCTCTTGGCTGGGTAGCTTGTATATTTGCTATCCCATTTTCTTGAGTTTTGATAATTTAATTTTTTATGACAACCACCAAGCAACTGTTTTACCAAATTTGCAACTGTGCTGTTCTCAGAAGTCCCAAGGGCTTCCAAATCAGGAAGGAATGGAAAATTTCCCTAAGTATTGTATCAGATTCATCTGCTTCTCCCTTGACAGCAGTGTCAAGGCCCTGTGTCTCTTCTCTGGACCACTTCCCTGCAAGAGGCCTCAGACCAGAGGCACTGACATCAGCAACCTGACAGTGTGCAATCTAATTCTCCTTACGTATTTGCTCAAGCCAGCAGAGTTTATGGATATTCCCATCGAGAGTGGCAAAGTCTCTGATTGAATTAATCTCTCAGACAGTGGCAAGAATCCTTTCTGAATTAGTGCTAACACCCCCAGCGTCAGCCATATTGATGTGGCAACCCTCATATTCAGTTGAAATCAAACTCTGTAACCAATAATTACAAATTTTGCATGCAAATGTGGGTATTTTAATATGTATTAGGCTCATTAAGTCAATAGGCAATATCCTTGCGTTAACAGCCTAGCTCCCCGCACAGTGAGCTGTGGACACATCCATCTGATGGCTTTTTAAAATGGAACAAATATATACAGGTGGATCAAATGTGTACCATCAAAAGTACAAAATGAGTAAATCAAACATATGCTAAAGCCTGCAACACTGACACATAAACTCATTTCAATGGATTAGAAATCAGTGCACAAACACTTTCACTCTCATCCTATCCCTGTTCTGGAGCATATTACGTGGTGGCTGCGTATCCTGCTGCCTGTAAAAAGTGGAACAGCATTATCAACTTGCCTGAGCTGTCCTCACTTGAGGAACATATGATCAGAGACTGTCCTCAGGTCCGATGTGCTGGGCTGGATTTTACCTTCTCATGACAGTTGGTGGTGGGTTAGGATCTCCCTCTGGAGCATAATATTCACAGAGGACCAGAACTGGACTTCAGATTTAGGAAAACTAAAGACACTGATGTACATACACAGGCAGTTTAACCACTTCCTAGAGCCTGTGAGGAGACTGCCACAGAGATGTAGCAAAAACTTCTCCTTGAACTGCTAGAAAGGTAGCAGGCGACTTCATTCAGTCAGATTTTCTTCTTCTTGTCAATGAAGCCTGAGGGACAAGTTTCACAGCAGCACCCAGGGGGGCCTTGCAAAGAAGAGATCCCGTTACCTCTGGTTGGTATAAAAGATGCAGTGTTAAAAAATAAGGCCTTTATCATGCCAGGGTGCCTAAGAGGCTTCAACAGGAGAATGGATTTGACCCCACCTGATGGACAGAGAAGACAGACAGATCCTTCATATTAAAAGACAAACATTCTGTTCTGATTTAAACAGTTATGCTTCCCCCATAACTTACTTAATCATTAGGGAACTATGAGATTGCATAAATAGATGCCATTCAGAATATAAACACTGGAGTCACTTTGATTTGTGTCTTTTTGGCAGAGTACATCTGAAAGGATGATAAGCAATGATAACATCTCTTTAAATTCCCTCCTAACAAACAATAAATCACCCTGCTGAAAGCAGGCTTTCAAAGTACAATTCACACAGTTTCTCAGCCCAGCACACAGCTAGATGTCTTGAGGATAAGCAAATCATTTCAGAAGCAACAGTAGATGTAAAAGAGGTCATGTAAAGGGCCAATAATAGGAGTATCATACAATACTGTCACAATAGTAGCAAATTAATTCCATTACAGATTCATTTTCAAAGTTTCAGGAGAGTAGTTCTGAAGCTAAAGAGCAGTTTTAATAGTCTTCTGTTTACTCTCCATCCGAGGACTCTAAAAGAATTTGCTGTACAATAAAACCTTTCAGTGGCATGAAAGAGCTCAACAGGAAAAATCAGATGCTCAGAAATAAAAAGGTGTCTTCTAAATATAAAAACCATACTACTTGTTGCAGCTTTCATAATTAGTTTCTATTTTAGTTCTTCTAACTCACTTCCTACTGGAATATATTCAGAAAGCCTAGGGCTTCCATTATTTCCATGTCTAGTAGGAAAAAAAAATAAAAATTAGGAAGATAAAATAAACACAAAGGATTTGATTTAGACTGCATGCATAAGAAGAAGGGCACAGCTGCATTTCCTTAGGTAATTCTGGTATAAATAACTGAGAGCAATACTCACAATCACAAAAAAGATGAGCTAGTGTTTCAAAAAAGGATCTTTCTTCTGCTGAAGTTGCTGCTTCGCAGCTAAGAGGCAGTAACTAACTGATTTTTGTGTGTCTTCTTAAGATTTATACAGTGAGAAGTAAACAAGATTAATTTAAGCCACCTTCAGGCTGCCCACTAACATGAAACCCAAGCAGACCTGTGACAGTAAGTCTTCTTGGTACCTGGCCCATCTAGCACATGAGGAGTGAAACTACCATGCTTAAGGGAGAAGAGAAGTGTATTCTGGTTTATCTCAGAGCATTTTCTTCTGGTTTATCACTGCAGATTGAAAAACAAACAAATAAAAAAAAAAAAAAAAGAAAGAAAGAAAAAAACCCAAACAATACAAATAGCTTCTTTTCAAAACGAAATTTTGTTAAGCCCAGAATTATGCAATCTCATTCCAGACGGTAATTTATTTTATTTCTTTGCACTGTTATTTTTAAATTATAACTGCTCATTTAAAACATGTCAAAATGTTCACACTATTCCACTTTTTTAAAAGTTATTGCTCATAGATAGTGTCAGATTCATGAACAGATTTAGTTAATTGACATGTGCCGTTCTCAATTAATAAAACATTGGAGTGAAAGATCACCCATGAACAATATCTACTTGATTGTTCAAATGGCATAAAGGAAGGTTGGAAGAGAACATGTACAACAATAATTCATGCTATGGTAAGCAGCAGAAGATGAAAAAGAGGATGAAACGTGATAAACAGCCATTGTACGGAACCATACAGACTCAGAGAAATCATAAATGATAGGAAAACCCAGTTCTTCCTGTTCAATACAAAAGTCTAGGAGTTGGAAAAGCATATGGTTCCTGTCTCCTTCTTGAAGGGGAAATCATTCTGAGAAAGAGGTCAGGGACTAAGGAGACGTTCACAGGTGAGAAGCACAGTTTCCTAGGCTTTAAAGAGGATGTGAGCCTTTGTACCATGAGAAGAGAGAGATCTTGAAGGACGCAGGCAGAAAAGGCCAAAGGGAACAGCAGGAGCATTATGATCACAGGCAGTTCTGGAGGCACTATGCTTCCTGAGCCTTTGACAGGTTGTGATAGGTGAAGTTTCACCCTGTTGAATCATAACATCTATCCTTTACGATCCTTTCATGAGTATTGGCTCCTTACTAACCGTATAAACATCCTTCTTCATTGATCTATGGGTTATAAATCATTACCTTACAGTTTGGTCTTCTTCCATTCTGTTTCTAACTACATGATGTATTAGTATTGTCTTTGGTGTAGTACAGATTCCTTTTTGCTTGTCATGGAAGTTACTTATCAATTAACCATATCACAATTCAGTGTAATATTTTAAAAATAATAAGATTGTGACTGCTTTCACCCAAAAGGGAGAAGTACCTTATGTGAATAATTCTATATGGGCATTTGCAACAAACATTTTCTAACCTCCCAAGAAAGCAGGCATAAAACGGTTTCTGTGCACTTCATGATACAGCCTTTGAGATAGACCAACTTTCCCACAGAGATGCCCTGTTTCCTTTAAGTTCCCAGATACAATCAGTGAATAAACTGCAGGGCATCTAAATTGCTCTGGCAGGTCACACACGGCCTTTGCCAAGTGCTCCGTGTTCCTTCTGGTATCACCTGTGTAACTGCCATGTAAATGAGGCCCATACATGAATATCACAGGAGATAGTCTGATCAAGTGCCAGAAGCACGACTCTTCATGTGTCAGAGAGAACCATAAACTACAGCTCGAGAATTCCTTCGTGAGAGATTACATTCCTTGCCCTCCAGAAATTAATTTTTAAAGAAATTGCGGTTTTGAGTGATTTTTTAAATGGCACTGCAATCACATCAATCAACACTGTAGACTTTAAATGATCTTTCTTTCCCATTGTAAGTCATATGATACAGAAACTCAGAGTGACTCACACCATGGATATGCTAATATAGTTTTATTTTAAAATATGGCCAAAATTCCTGCTAATATAAAACTTACTACAATTCTTGCTACAAGGATAAATTCTTTCCCTTGGAATCTGTTAGATGAATGTGATATACAAATATGTGTCTTTAACCTACTAAAAGCAAGAATGGGGGGAGGAGAGACTAAAATCCCTTCCATCCACAAAGCAATCTTCATACTACTGAAAAACCTTGAAGATTTATGCAAATGGCCAATGTATTGCTGTTGGTTTTATAAATATTTTAACACATTTTCTAACTTTGATTCACACTTAAAATTGTAAAATATTACAAAAGAGGGTATATTTAGCCCACCGTAATAGCAAATAAGCCATAAAGCTTTTGTCTGGGCAGGAACACCCCAATAAATCTTAAAGGAGCAGGGAATTGATTATACTGCCTTCCTTCGTTACATATCAAATTAATGAAATACTGGAGATGCAACAGTTACAGGAACAAGGGGAATAACAGTTGAAAGTACTCCTTTGGCTAACCTGGTCCTGACATAGATGTTAAAAAATGTGTAAGACTTGAACCAGTCCTGGAAACAGCAACTATGAATCCCCCGTGTTACAGAAGGAGCCACAATGTTTTGAATGGATTTATGCTTTGACAATTGAGGAAAGGAGAAGAGAGGAGAGTTGTCTATACAAACAACAGCCCGTAGATACTTTAAACGTAACACGTGCCACATGGAAGGACAACCCTTTGACATTTAAAAATGTCCTCAGATAGGTATGTTTCATATCTGAAAGAAACACAGAAGAACTAAATACAGCAGTTGGTTTTGTCATTTCCTTAGACTGAAAAAAACTTCACATTATTTGGATGCTCCTGCAGTGCATTAGTTTCTCAGGAAGATGCTGTTCTCATTTAAGCTAAGAAGCTACAAGGCCGCAGGTGGACAGCCTCCTATTGAGCAGTTCCTTACCATCACCTCTCTGCCTCAGGCCATCGCCCTATTGAGGTCACAGTTCAGCCACCATAATTAGTTTCAGGTAAAAATGAAGTTAACCTGAGTTTGATTCTGCCTGAAGGACTATTTCAGGGTGTACTCAAAGAAGTATTTCCATCAATTGAAAAGTAATGAGCACCAGGTGTTGTTACCTCTCTTGTCAGAAGAGATCTATCCAGAGGAGAATCTCTGTGAAAGCCCAGGAACAAGCACTGTCATCTGCAGTCAGCAGAGGTGTCTCTCTGGCTTATCTTTAATTGCCTCCTGCAGATTTCTCCCTTTCATTCAGCCTTGTATGGTGCAGCCTAACAGGAGACATTTTACTTTTGCAGGGAAAAAAAAAAAAAAAAAAAACCCAAAACAAAAAAACAAAAAAAAAAAAAAAAAATTTTTTTTTTAAAAAAAAAAAAAAAAAAAAAAAAAAAAAAACAACAACACAAAACAAAACCCAGCATCTTCATACTACATTCTGCAGGTGGCAGTAGGAAACCCTGCAAACTTCTTAATTAATGAAAACGGGACTAATAGAACAGCAATTATACACCAAAAGTCTTTCTGCAGGGATTCTGGCAACTACTGTCTTCGTTCCAAGCTAAGACTTTGTAGGTCCCCACAAATGCTGTGTATGAAGTACAGGCACTCCCTAAATTTGGTGGCTGCTGCATGGTTTTCCATAATTTCAGGGAACTCCATGGTTAAGCTGGTTCCTTCTGGTTTTATGTTCCTATGAGTTTTACCTCTGTAGTCCCTACAGAAAGCTCCTATTCTAGGATTTCAATGCAGGTAGGTATTCTGTTAAGTCCATTCACTAAGCACTCCTTTCCCTCCCCTCCCTTAGTACATTCTTAACATTCAATATATTCCTAAATCCCACTAGTTTCTATAAGACTTGAGTCATATATAGTTTCTATATGACTTCATTATAGGAAAATCATTTACTTTAGTCTGTCCTGAACCAGTTGGATAATTTGAACAGGAGCCAAAATTCTTTTTATAAAATAAATGCCCTTTTTATATTATGTATAGCTTTTTCCATCCTGTTTTGCCCATGAAATGAGGCAATGCAACTTGCAAAATCTACAATGAATTAATGTAAGAAATGTAAGATTAAGATGTTAAGCTCAGGAAGTATATGCTCTTCCTTCTCGCACTTCTGCATTTGAATGTCTTTCCAAATGATCAAACATTGCCATCTACTACAGCTCTTCTAAGACTTTGATTGGTATGCCTTTCTTCTCTGCTGTAAATAAGACAACTACATCATCCCTCTTGTGGAAGACCTGCTGAGCACTGATCATGATTGTTCCAAATCACACTCACTTTCTGCATTTTTTATTGAAACGTACACATTCAACTGCAGACTTTGAAGACACTCCATTTAGGAAATGGTCTATAATCCAAACCCTTCTTAGAATAATTCTTCTTGACTTTTGCTTTTCAAGCCTCTTTTGTCATTTGTATAAGAAATTAACCACATCTGTGTGTGGAGAACTTTCTAATCATCATTCAAAGCAGTAAAGCTGTGCAATAGGAAACCTGTGTTCCCAAATGATTTAACATTTTACTTTCTTCTTTGCCCTTCCTAATTCATCCCTATTACTCTCTTCTTTCCTTTTGGCTCTATGTTTATCATCCTTTCATTACTACATTCTGTTTTAAATAAACTAGTAAAGTCTTTGTACAAAGGTTTTCTATGAATTTTTGCAACTTAGCACACAGATCCAGTTACTAATACAGTCTAGAAACCACACTGCAATTAAAGCTGAAAATAGTTTCTTCTAGTGTCAACCACTACAGACATCATGTCTTGGATCTCCCTGAAGTTTGTGACTGTCCCGCTTCCCTGTGCATTCACACCGATGCACTAAGCTAGAAAGGCAAAAGAGAAGCTCAAGTCTTCATTTTGAAAGCGTTCATCTGGTGCAGTTTTTCCACAGAATTATAAAACACTATAATCAAAGTCATGATGCCTAACAGGAGTAAGTGTATTGACTTGGAATTCTGCGACAGATTACTGCTAGTACTGACAAGAGTCATTTGCATTATATGCAAATTTTAAGTGGGTAGGATTTCAATATATAAAGGGGTCTTGTAAGAAAGACAGAGACAAACTCTATACCAAGGCCGGTAGGGACAGAACAAGGGGCAACAGTTTTAAACTGAAAGAGATTGGACATAAGGTAGAAATTTTTTATTATGAGAGTGGTGAGACACTGGAACAGGTTGCCCAGAGAAGTTGTGGATGCCCCATACCTGGAAGTGTTCAAGGCCAGGATGGATGAGGCTTTGAGCAACCTGATATAGTGAAAAATGCTCCTGCCCATGGCCAGGGGAGTGGACTAGATGATCTTCAAAGGTCTCTTCCAACTCTTACAATCCAAACTATTCTATGATTCTCTGGGTCTACTAAATCAGGGTTACATTTAGAATTAAGAGCTGGGCTGGAAGAAAGTGAGGAGTCAGGCTAATGCAGGCAATCAGAAAGGGATGTCAAAATAAAGGACTCATTGCTGCCACTGTGGGTCATCAGACTAGATTCTAGTTCAATGAGTGTAAAGGTCATTAAACTAGATTTCAGATCTGGCAGCAAGCTGACTGTAGGCCAATTTCAGAAGGCCTGCTAAGGCAACTAGTTACCTTTTGGTTTGAAAAAACCACAGGTCCATCAAAGAAATTTTAGGTCAGGGTTAGAGCAAAGTTTAGTGCTCATGAGGGTGAAAAAAATGATGAAGAAAAAACCCACTCAGATCCAGAGCAGGCTATAGGGCTGTGCGTTGTGATATAATCTATACTCTGCTAGACTCTTTCTCTGCTTTGGGTACGTGATGGTCACTGTGCTTTTGGCTACCATGACGATCACGGTGCTTGAAAACAGGCTGGTAGAGGCTTTAAAGAAGTTATAACATCTAGCCTTAGAAAGGCCTCATGAATAGCCTAAAGAGAGGTACAACTCTCTAATACCACGTGGCATGACTCAGTTCAGCTCGTCCACAACTTTCCCTGTTAGACAGAACTCCCATGACTTGACAGTGCTGCTCATTGTAAATTGTCCCCTTACAATCTGGTCTNGGATGCGGGGCGCTCGCAAGCGGCTGTGCTCCGCCTTCATCCTCGCTTACGGCCTCTTCTCCCTCTACGCGGCCTACACCGTCTTCCTACGGCCCCGCCGCACCCACGGCTCCCGCCCGCCCCACCGCGACCGCCGCGGCCCGCCAGGTGAGAGGGGCGGCGGGGCGACTCCGGGCCGCGGGGANGTCTACTAAATCAGGGTTACATTTAGAATTAAGAGCTGGGCTGGAAGAAAGTGAGGAGTCAGGCTAATGCAGGCAATCAGAAAGGGATGTCAAAATAAAGGACTCATTGCTGCCACTGTGGGTCATCAGACTAGATTCTAGTTCAATGAGTGTAAAGGTCATTAAACTAGATTTCAGATCTGGCAGCAAGCTGACTGTAGGCCAATTTCAGAAGGCCTGCTAAGGCAACTAGTTACCTTTTGGTTTGAAAAAACCACAGGTCCATCAAAGAAATTTTAGGTCAGGGTTAGAGCAAAGTTTAGTGCTCATGAGGGTGAAAAAAATGATGAAGAAAAAACCCACTCAGATCCAGAGCAGGCTATAGGGCTGTGCGTTGTGATATAATCTATACTCTGCTAGACTCTTTCTCTGCTTTGGGTACGTGATGGTCACTGTGCTTTTGGCTACCATGACGATCACGGTGCTTGAAAACAGGCTGGTAGAGGCTTTAAAGAAGTTATAACATCTAGCCTTAGAAAGGCCTCATGAATAGCCTAAAGAGAGGTACAACTCTCTAATACCACGTGGCATGACTCAGTTCAGCTCGTCCACAACTTTCCCTGTTAGACAGAACTCCCATGACTTGACAGTGCTGCTCATTGTAAATTGTCCCCTTACAATCTGGTCTACACCACACCATCCTGCAGCTCACTGCTGAAGGAGGCAGCTCTTGCCCACTCTGGGACCAAAAGGCAAGAGGTATTGATGTACATTCAACAGCCTGAAGTTGTCCGATGTTTCCGAAGCAATCTTTGGGGGTGTATCGACTCTGTATTTCTGAGAGGCTTTGGAAGCCCTCAGAGGAGACCCCTAGGCACCACTGGGCCATCCCATGAAGAAGAAAGCCAGGACTCAGCTCTGGGCTCCAGGATTCAAGCCACCACGGGCCAAGTGTCCTCATACATCCACCATGAGGATGTAACAGCAATGGTCAGGGAAGGGCAGCTGGGACAGAGGCAGGTGGCGGCAGGGAGGGCTCCAAACCCCTTCACCCGAGGACAAGGCCNTCCCCGCGGTGGAAAGCCTAGCCCAGGCCGAGGGCAGCGCTCCGGGAGGGCGGGAAGCCGAAGCAGCCCCTCAGGGGAGAGCGGGGCCGGGGCTGAGGCCTCCTCCGCCGCCGGGCCTAGGTTGGTGGCGGCCATTTCGCGGGTGCGTTGTGAGGCAGCGGGCCCGGCGGGGTTTGTCAGGTGCTGTTTGACATTCTGAAGAAAATCCGCCGCTTCTTAAACTTATAAATCTGTTCTTTTCATGCTAAATACGCTTTTGGGGGGGTTCCTAGATCATGTTGCCGCGGGAAACAAAGAGTGGAATCCCTGGGAAGGGGACGAGAAAAGCGAGCTGGCGGCTTCTCAGCAGAGATACGAAGCGAATCTTAAGATGATAAAAAATGCACGATCTCACCTAGAGCAAACCCGTCTCAGAGTACAGATCTGGGGCAAAGCAGCAATTGGTAAGCAGGTGCAATCAGTGTCTATTAACGACTCAGCCTTTCTGATACAGAACTTCTCTGGTATGTTTTAATAACTGAAATTTATGTGTACGGTAAGATAATATGGATACTTGTATATGAAAACTATTCAGGAAGTGGTAGCTTTTACTCACAATTTTGTTAACGTAACAGTAGTTAGATTCCAGTTTCTTTGTATCAGTTCTTTTAAAGGCTGTGTTTCTCATCTGTCAAAGAAAATGGTTCAAATGGCAGAAAAACAGTTACTGTTTGAATCCAGTCTAGCCTACAGTACAACACAAGGACAGGCCTCTTCCTTGGCTATAGCAGATGTATTTTGTCGTATTTACACTTTGTGAAATAAAACATCTCACAGTGAGAAATGAGGTTTTGTCTGTGCTTCAGTGGTACTGTCACTGATCAACTTGGCAATTCTTCTATTGTAGAATGCACCAAGTCTCTACATAAACTGTAGGCCAAGGTCCTCTCGAGCTCTTTAACTACTGATGAAGACATGTCATTGTTCTTCAACCTTTTTGAAAATGTAGAATTTCCAGCTTCACTTGAACTTTTGTGTAGCTTTATAGAACACACTGGTATGTTACATGGTGATGCATTCTACCACAAAAAAATTGATGTGCTTTACAAAAACGTAAGATCATTAAAATGCTGTTTAATAGTTGCTCGTTTTTAAGAGGTGGGAGATGCTTAATGGGGTAGCTTGGTATATCTTCATCTACTCATATTTTGACAGCCAAAGAATCTTTTCAAATGCCACGATGTGTGAAAAATTCATCTTAACTAATTCCAAGTCATGCAAAATTTGGGGTACAATGTCCACATTGTATAGGAAGCTCTGATGGTTTTTTCCTCCAAAATTCTTGTGGTGTTATGCTTTTTCATTTCCCAGAGATCCTTTATTTGCTAGGAGTGTAGAGGAGGCAAGATCTACGCATTTAAATTCTCCATCATGTCTTCATTTATGTAGGTCTTTACCTGTGGCAACATATTTTTGAAGGTCCCCTTCAACCAGCTGATGTGACTGCACAGTGGAGAGAAGGAAGCCAAAAAGCAGGAAAAACATATTTCAGGTACTGTCTGCATTATGTTGAGTTCAGTTGTGTTAACTTTAACAAATTATGCCTTGGAAACGTAAAGAACATGGTGGGATGCACAGGCACATCATTTTGTCTGTCTCAGAGTTGCAAGTATTTTAATGTCAGTTGCAAATACTTTTAATATGCTATGTTTTGACAACTTGAGGAATATGCACTCTACTTCTCATTCAAAATTATCACAAGGAAGAGTCACATTTATTCATGGAAATACATGCTTGATAAAACCAGCAAATCGTAACCAAAACCTGTTGCTATTAAAAAAACAGAAAACTATGGAGCAATTTCTACTGCTATTTTATGAAGATTTGCGTGTCTGAAAGAGATGTGGGAAGACTTAGAAATGCTGAGAGGGAAGGCAGCCAAAAGACCTCAGGAGTCAGGGAAATAGAACCCTGAGAAAAGTCTAAGAACTGGGGTTTGGGGCTGACAGTTGACTGAAAGAAGCTTGGGCTTGTAAAGCAAGGTGTCTCCTGCTATTTGATTTCTGTTGTATTTGGGGAAAACACTTGTTCATTCATAAATAGTATTGTATTAAAATCATAATTCGTTTCTATTTATAACAAAATCAGCCTGCATCCTAGCATCTGGCTAGATACATGATTTGCAAAGCTTAATTTTGTATGGAAAAGAAGATGACAGTGTTGTTTGCTTTAAAAAAGCATTTTGATTGTCATCATGCATGTTTTAAAACTGCTGTCACATGATTTATATTATTTAGTGAATGATACAGAGCTTTTCTCCAAGGTCCTATTTAATACCATTTTTAAGGCTTTCTGTAAAGATACAGTGAAAGTTGAAGGGTTTTTCATCTATTTGGCCAGTTTGCTAGTCCACATTTGTAGCTCTCACAAAATTTAGTCACTTGCACCAGGACCCATCTGTTAAAAAAATTTTCTTTAAAAGCATAGATGACACACATCAGTGAATTTAAGTTCTGAAAAATATGTTGCTTCAGAAAGGTATTTTTCCTCGCACAGTAAGACAGGAGGTTCTATTTGAAGTGAATATGCGATTGTGAATTAAAAGTGTTTTTTAAGTGATCACAGAAGTTTTTTATCACTTTGAATTATCAGTGTATCTGGCCATGTGCATGGTACAGGCCATAGAATGTTTTCAGTAATGCCTATATCACGTTCATAAGGAATTAAAAAATGTTTTATAGAAAAAAATGTATGCTTGATTTAAACATGGCCACTATTAAAGAGTCTGTCTAGCATCTAAGGAAATAGACCAAATGACATATTCTTTAAAAGAAAACCAAACTGTATTCCTTTGTCTCCAAATACAGTCTGATCCTACAAGATTAGGGGATCAGCTACAAATGATGCTGCTGCATCATGGTAGTCTCCTTGGCAGAGCAATAGAGCTTTCCATTTGTGGATTTGGAGAAAGGGTACAATGCTTTCTTTGAATAGGGACCAGTGCCTGTAGCATTACCTTGGTGGGAAGAGGCTTTTCTGTTTCCAGAATTAAAATCTCAGAAGCTGTAGAAATCAATTATATTCTACCAGATAGGTTGTCTTCTTGGTATGTATTTGAGGGTTGGTTTTTTTTCAGGCCCTTGCTTTTCATGTTATAATATGAAAATAATTTGCTGCACTTAATGAGTCTGTCATTTGATTGATTATGGTTGTTTTCTCTCTGGTGTGCCCATTTCAGATGAATAATAACCTCACATGGTTACGTAGGGTATGCTTCTCTCAAAGAAGGACTTCTATACTAGTATTTAAATATCTTCTTGTTATGTTTAGCCAAGCAAGGGATAATAGAGTCTTTGTGGTGACCAACGTGGGTGCCAGGTCCCATAAAAACGTTTAGTACCAATATAACAGAGGCTAAAATTTGACAGGCTACTATGAACTTACACAAAGTATAGAAAATATGCAAATATAATTGTTATTTTCATGATTAAGTTTCTGAAATGAAATAGCTGAAGTTCTACTTTTTAGTCAAACTGGAAATATTATTTTGTACTTTTTGTAAGGAAGAATTAGTACGTGGTTTTGGCTGCTCGCTGATTATAAGATTTCTAGAATTATTGACTTCTTTAAAGCCTGGTTGAGGTAAATTATCTCCATTTGATTACTAGATGAGGCTAGAGGGAACTAGCTGAGGTGACATGTTTGGAGAATATGTGCTGCTGTGCAGTTTTTTGTAGTAAATCTAAGATTGTTAAAACAGAGCTCTCCTGAATGTTTTTAAAGAATATAAAATCTAAAGACCCAAAAATGCCAAAATATCACTTAAGCACAGTTGCATGAATAAGCCCATTTCGTTTTTTTGGGATGAAGAATATGCATATTTAATACAGATTTTGAGGGCTTGAAGTTCTTACTAAAGAAGTTGCCTAAGGAATACAAAATATATCACCTTTTACATGAAATGCAGGGACGTTTATTTAGGAGCACGGGTGGAGAAGGAACTGCATAGCTGTGGGTTTTAGTGACGTGTTGGCACATTCATACAAGTAGGAGAGCAGGGGTTAGCACTTTCCTTGGCCTAAAGCAATCACGTCCTTCTCTCCTGTCATCTAGGAAGATGTTGCAGAGCAGGGTGTGCCAAACTTAGCTTATCTCTTACTGTTAAGTAAGAGCATTCCAAAATTTCTGTTCCACTGAGAGTCACACCCTTTCTGCTTAGCATTCAGCGTTCCTTTTCCCCAGTCCCTGTTAGCCCCAGTTGTTCAGCAGCTCTTCAGTCCCATTCTCTTGTCCTCCTTATGCAAACTGATCTTGATTCTGCATCTTAATTCATGCCAGAATGAAAGCATATTGCACAACAAAGTTAACCAGCAAAGATTTCTTTGCCTGCCAAAGGATTCCAGCAAGGGTAGCTGGTGGGGATTTAGTTCCCTCAATGACCTTTGATGTAGCTGTCTGGAAATCCAAATGGACTCTGTCTACTGGATCCCCTTTATCTGTATTCTTGTTGATATGCTCATAGATATCCATCAGATTGGTGAGACAGGATTACTCGTTTCCAGCACTCTTTATGCCCAGGTGTGATAAGCAATCACACCTTTTGCTAAGATCCAGTGATCTTACTATTGATTTTAGACTGTCCCAAAGAGGGAACTCTTACTTCTCTGCTCTGGGGGCCTCTCAAGTAGTTTTTGTAGACAGGGGTGACACTGGCAGACCCTTTCTAGCGGGCACAGTGTCACTTCATAACAATAGCTGCATACCTTTGCCAGCAGTTCTGCAATTTTCATATTTGTATTGCTTGAGAACTTGCAAGTGAATGCCATCCAGGTCCAGATTCTCTATTTGATATATTACTTGTGGTGTTTTACATTGTATTTCTTGCTGAAGAGGAGGAGTTAGGCATGGGAGTCTTTTCTGCTATGGCTTTGTCACCTCTTTTTAAATGCTTCTTAAACTGTTGTCCTCAAGTAGTCTCTCCAGTTCTATAGTTTCCTTTTTGTTGTATTTTTTTATATATTTTGGGTTTCATATATTTAAAGAACCTTTACTTGTTGGCCAGAACATCCCTTTATAAGGTGCTTTTCAGATTAGTCTTTATTCTTCATTCTCTGTTGGCATTTTGTCAGCAGTATTTTATGAGCTTTACTGTCCTTGTCTCGGCAAGTTTTTTTTTATTGTTTCCAGTTCTGACCTTTGCACTTCGACAGCTTCTCTAACTTTTCTGTTATGCCATATGGGTTTGGGGGTGTTGGAGGGTGGTGTTGCCCTTTTGGATAGAGGCACACAGTGTGCCTGGGCTCCTTATATGCTGTTTTTGATCAGCCTACGAGATGCTTGCAAGCTTCTTGTAATTTGGGCTACTCCTTTCAGTGCTCTTTTCTTCACTGTTTCATTTTTAACTAATTCCTTTATTGCATATTGAGTATTTCCATGCTGGATGTATTTGGTGTGTTCTCTCCTGCTGCAATGCTAAACTTAATCGTGTTGCTGTTACAGAGTAGCTGTCTGACTAACACCTTTGGAATAAGGTCAGGGAGACTCAGTCTGGAGTAGCATCTCTTTGTGTGGGTTCTAAGACTAGTGAAGGGGGGGGGGAAAGCTTTATAGGAAGCAAGAAATTTACTGAATCCAAAACTGTCATCTCCTACTTGTCATCCTGATGAGGCATTGATCTAGCCTGCTTGTAAGTAGTAGAACTACTGTTTTAATTTTGCAGTTTCTGTAATCTCCTTTACATGTCCCAATCCCTGTAGTTTTCAGACCAGGAATTAGTAGTACAGCCTTAGCACTGTGTTTTTATTATTCAACTGTGAGATTTCCATAGTGTTTCTTTTTGCCCCACTGTAATTTTATGCTGCTAAGCTTCATATTTTCTGACACCCAGGTTACTGCTTCCCCACCTTTACATCCTGTTATTCCTATAAAGTTGATACCCTCTCAGCACTGTGTCCAAAGAGAAAAACCTTTTTCCCCAGGTCTCTTTTTACAAGGTGGTCATTGGATCAGCTACGTATCCTGTTCACTATTTTAGGCATTTTGATGCTCAAGGTGCTCTCTCTTATGAATCCCAGAGATCTTTTCTCATTGTTTGTTAAACTTAGATTTAAGTCTTGACCTGACTTAAATTTACTATATTAGAAGTCTCAATTCCAAATCATGAGTGTTGTGAATCTTGGTTCCAAAATATGCCACTCCCACTGAGCCAGCAGTATGTCAGCTTAGCTTGGGTTTAGAATATGCTTTCCTAAATTCAACCTGCTTTAGATATCCCCACTGAAGTAGTTTTTACAGCTTTTTCTGTGAATTTTGTTTTCCTCATGAGAAACTGAAACTAGCTGTCAGTCTCAGCCTTCATGAGTTAAAACTCGTGCTCATTCTAAACTAAGTTTAACTGATAGCTGAAAAACTGCAGTAATAGAAAAAACTTAGGAAACTAACATTTCATTGATTCCTGGAGAAAAAAAAAGAATTGCTGGGTTTTTTTTCCTCTGTGTTCTTTTCCAAGAGAGTGTGATGACTGATCCTTTGAGTTTAGTCAATAGTCTGTTAACACAGCAGTTAACTGAGGAGCAGAAGCTGGCAAACACTGGTTTGTTTCATTGAGTTCATAAATGGCTATTGTCAGATACTTGTAAATGGCCAATGATGCAATAATTTTGCTGCATGATTGAAATTCTGCTGTTAAATGAATACATGCATTCAAGTTCTAGAAATGCAGTTTTCTACCTAAAGTGTTTCTGCCAACTAGCTTGTATTGAAGCATCAAGTTTGACCTGAGTCATACAAGCAAGTTTACATTTAGGTACATAGCTCTTGTGTTCTAGATTCTACTCAGTATCAGAGGACACAGTCTTTTTTCCATCTGACCTTAACCAAAATTACAAAGTAGTATGCCAGACCAGCCAGCTGTTCCTCATAATGATACCTGTTTTAGTACACTTAGGGATTTTGGGGAGAGCCTCTCTCTTGTTCTAATGCTGTATTCATTGGTTATTACTGGAATTAATAAGAAGTTTGACCTTTAGTGAACATAAAAGCACATCCTTCTTTTGAAGTTGATTGATTTACCCACATTTTGATGTTTGAATATGGTAGTAGTTCCAATTTATTGACAAAATACTTTCTTGTTTAAGTCTTAATGTCCTTCTTTTTCCTGAATAAATGTGAAGGCAGCCTTATTCCTGTGGTGTAGCTGTAGATACTAACAATGAAATGATTACAGTTGCACAGTTATTTTGCATTTACTTTATTGAAGAAAAAAATGCCTCTGGAGTGCAGGCTGTATAGTAGGTATGTTTTGGGGATTATGATCATAATTTGTCTTAACGTTGTTTACTGTTTGTATTTTGGTTTTCACAGCTTCGTCACTGGTCCATCTGTAGTTCCTGGCTACTTCTCAGTTGAAGCTGAAAATGTGGTGCTGGTTCTGAATGGAAGAGAAAAAGCAAAGATCACTTACGCCACACAGTGGTTGCATTATGCACAAACGTTAATTCAGACTCACAAAATAGAGCACGTAGCGGTTGTGCTGCTCGGAAATGAGCAGTGCAACAATGAATGGATTCAACCATACCTGAAAAGACATGGAGGATTTGTAAATCTGCTCTTTGTCACGTATGACTATGCCTTGGTAAATGAAGAAGATGTTTTCCAGTGGCCTTTAGGAGTAGCTACGTAAGTGTTTAGACATAAATTACAATTGAAACTTAATTTTTATGCCTGAGGTATGGAAAATATGTTTGAATCTTACTACTGATGTTCTAACAATTAAGTAAATTGTAGAACATGATCCTGTTAATAATTTTCTAAATCAAACGTTAAAATCTCTGGAAATTGTATTTAGCAATGAAAATGGTAACAGAGGAACAGAATGCTAAGATTTAGGGAGCTTAAAAAAATGAACTTGTGTCTTGTTTGTTTATTTTTTCTTCAGTAAATTTCCTCTTGAGATTTATCATAACTGCTGATGTGATACGTACCATGGATGTGGGAATTTAAAAGATACTTATGTAATTAGGTTCCAACTACTGGAATTGGTATCGGGTTTTTTTAACCCCTGTTGTGGCTCTCAAAAGGAAATGGTACACCTTGCATTTGAAATTAGTATACCTGTAGTGTATCACAGTACTGTAGTCTGGCTTAACTGCTTACTCACAAAAACGTTTTTGTTATACTTCTCAAACTATTTCTGTGGAGTACATAAAGGTTTGATTCTGTTAGATTTTTTTTTTATATTTTTTTTCCAGCTTACTCCTTGTTAAGAGAGTTAATGGTATTTTAGCTACTTATGGTAATACAAGGTGAAAAGAATACCGGATTATTTTCATACCTTGGGTTGAATTTTAATTCAATATCCTGTATTGAGCCAGTGGGCAAACTGTATGGAGTTTTTATATGGAGCCTGAACTTGCTCACAGTGTTATTGAACATTGGATTTGGATTCTTGGTAGTGTCAGAGAATTGGTAGCGTTGGAAGTTCCTGAGCAAAAAGAAGTTGAATTTTGGGATGTCAGGATTAAGGTGACAGGTAACAGAAAGCAACAACAGTTGCAACAGTAAACCAGGGTGCAGAGCTGAGTGGAGAAAGATAGATCAGGTATCAGAATGGGGTTCTGCAGCCCTTGCATACCAACAGTTGTCAAAATTATGGTTAAAGGTATGCAATTGAGCAGATTTTCCCAGTGAAGAGGCAAAGTAAAGAGGTAGAATCTTGCAAAAATATTTGTCGTGAAGAAAAAGTGGTTTTCTGAAAGTAAATTACCACTAATCACGCAGAAGAACTATAAAAGGACTGTTCTATCAAAATTTGGGAAGGCAAAGAAAGAGAACCAGAAATAGTGATGAAGAAATCATTGTGAAATAAAGTAGAGACTGTCTTTGAAACCTGTAAAGAATTGGATCAGGGTTTAGGTTTACTAAAAAAAAAAAGGAAACAACAGGGGAGTAGAATGGTGATCCATCAAAAATAATAGCGTTAGAAGGAATATCTGCCTTCACTTGAGAATGCATAGGAACAGAAACTTTTTTAACAGTAATCTGTTCGAGAAAAAATACCAACTTTACGTAATGAAAAAAGTTAGTGCCAGCCTTTCAGCTGAAGCAATGTTTCACTACCTGTCATGCTGACAAAATAAGTGATGTAAGATTTAAGGAATTGGTCAAAAAAGAGAAACGCTGGATGCAGTGGAAACATGTCTAAGAGAATGTCATGCAACTTACATTGGATCCCAGGGTTTTACATTGGTTTTGTTGAGTCCAAAAAGATGAGTCAAATAGCTTGTATGACAAACTATTTAGTAGTCAAAAGATTAGATTAGTGAAGTCCACCCAGATTAAAGTGATGTTTTTCTTTGAGAGGTTACCAGTGGTATTTTTAGTTGATACACATGTCCGGAGACGAAGGTAGCTGAGACTTAAAACTCCATAGTTACCATTAACCTGGCCGTTTCAGTCAAAACTAGTGACTGTGCCGAGAGTAGCTGCTTTTGAAAAAGCATGTTTCTCAAGGACGTTTTGTAGCATGTACACATAGCATCTCTGATGTTGAAAGAAGACATAGGTATTCTGGAACGTCTGTGAAGAGAGTGGTAAGAGCAAGGGGAATAAAACCCAACCTTTAGGACAGGATTTGCACTGGTTCACTTGTGGGTCCGTCTGTTGTTACAGATGTGGATTGGCAAAAATAGATCCTTTTTGTCTTAGAATCTGCTGCAGCAAAGATGAAATGGTGCAAAATGCTTTGTCTTTGACATAAAAATTATCATTATCTAACGTTTGCATTGTTTTTACAGCTACAGAAATTTTCCAGTTGTAGAACCCAGCTGGTCAATGCTACATGATCCCAGATCATATCTATGTAATTTCTTAGGAACAGTTTATAAGAACTCTTCCAGGGAAGCCCTAATGGAAATTCTGAAGCAGGATGGGCTTGATAAACTTTGCTGGATTGCAGCCAGAGAACAGTAAGACTTTGATTTACTTTGTGAAAATATTCAGACTTTTTTGCCTAGTTCATTATTACCAATCCTTTCCTGACTGATATAGTACAAATAAAAGTAACCAGTCATTGTGGAGATCTGCTGAGTCTCGGCTAACAGCAGTGCCGAGACTCTTCATATGG
The DNA here is from genome assembly GCA_013400375.1 of Thinocorus orbignyianus. Taxonomy (NCBI): domain Eukaryota; kingdom Metazoa; phylum Chordata; class Aves; order Ciconiiformes; family Thinocoridae; genus Thinocorus; species Thinocorus orbignyianus. The sequence continues at coordinate 1,882,258 of VXBW01007594.1, forward strand.
GTCTTCATAAGATACTGACCTTTCTGTTGCTGTATTTTACATAAAGCATATTTTTAATACATACAAATATCTCCTATGTATGCTACATAAAAGACCAGCTTTTTTTTTCTTGTACATGTTTGATTATGGTGGGATGAGAAATGTTTTTCTTGCACCTTGCGCCTATCAGTATGTTATCAGAAGAAAGAGACAGCTGTACTTTGTTGTGTTCCATATAAGAGAGTGGATTTAATCTGTGTACAGCATGGCTATTTTTTATTTCAAGTAGGCAGAACAGATCTTTTGACTAACAGGACTAAAGTTCTGATCGTATTTATTAATTTTGCCAAGCAGCAGCTGTAAAGTGTTTGGCAGCAGGCGCAGCAGTGCTTAGGGAGACCTCCACTACCCTGATGAAGAATCTCAGGACGTGGATTGTGTCTCTGACATAAACTATTATCTCACAGACAGTCTGAGGCACTTCAGGCAGATGGTTTCAGGTTAACAAGTTGCTTTACATCCTAACTTTTAAAGAGCAAACCTCTACTGATTTAAAGCATTCAAGGCCAAAAAAAATTCATTAAAAGTCCATCGACTTTTTAAAGTCCTGTATGGCTATTTCTGAACTCTGCTGTGAAGTAAATTGACATATGCATCATCCGAGTCATGCAGAAGTTTTAAAATAAAGTTTCAATTTGCCTCTTACACTTCTGAGTAATAATAATTTCCTAAAGGGACCTAATTAATAATTTCCTTAAAGGACTATATCTAAAAGGTGTTACAGTCTGGTTTTAACAGTGACATTTTCAATAATTTTTTAGAAGACTCTAAGAATATTCAAGACTAAAAGTGAAGGTCTATTGATTGTGTGTGTAATATAAAATTTTTACATTGACAGCATTTTTAGATAGATCTATACTTTAATTTAAATTATTTATCAATTTTTTTTCATTGGAGTGCCTGTGGGAAAAATGTTAATTTTCAACCCCTTTACTTTCCTAGGTGGCAGCCTCAAGAAACAAATGAAAGTTTCAAAAACTATCAAGATGCCTTGCTGCAGAGTGACTTGACATTGTGCCCAGTGGGAATAAATACAGAATGCTATAGGATTTATGAAGCTTGTTCATATGGATCTCTGCCTGTTGTAGAAGATGTAATGACACCGGGTGATTGCGGAAATTCATCAATGTACCACAGCGCTCCATTACAATTATTAAAAACCATGGGGGCTCCATTTATCTTTATTAAAAACTGGAAGGAGCTTCCTGCTGTTCTAGAGAAAGAAAAAAAAATGAGCTTACAAGAAAAGATTCAGAGGAGAAAAAAGCTCATGGAATGGTATCGAAACTTCAAAGCGTGGATGAGACAGAAATTCATTAATACTTTGGAAAATGCATTTTTGCCCAGTGATAAAGGATAAATTGTCCTGTTTGAAAATCTAGACTAGATTGAAAGCTTAATTTCCATTAACCTTCCAAGGAGGCTTTTATACAAAAGAAATCTCAGAGGGCAGATGCATTCCTTTTGAAGTCAACAGAACTGCGCTAGCTTCGCCAAGAGCTACAGTTGGCCCTCCATCCTTAGCAATTCAGAGAGGTTGTTGACTTAGCAGGATGGTACTCTGTGAGGATGACAACAATTTTATTACTATTTTAAAAATTTCCATGTTGGTGTGTGACCTGATAATTTATTTTTTTTTAGGAGAATATCTTTGGGCATGTGAACTTGTTAAAATGCACCATGAGTACAACAGTTGTGTTTGAAGGAAAGAGTGAAATCTGTATGGTACAGAGTAATTTATTATGTAGACTAAAGAAGACAGGTATGATTATAGCGAAATTGCCAGGTTTAGCACAATCATTAAGATATATCCTGGTAAGTGCCTGTTTGGAAAATGTGAACTGTTTACTTGATTGGCATTTCACTTCCAAGAAAGTGGCCATAAAGCTAATTAAATACTGTGGAATAAAAATGTCTATTTCAAGGTAAAAATAGAGAACTCTTTCTTAGAAATATTTCATAGCAATGTGCTTTCCCTTTTAATTTCAGGTATCAAAATTGCTTTCTTTCATTTCCCTTTAGTCTTGGGACAAATCTTTCTGCAGTTCTGCTGCGGGAGCGTTCATTACCTGCAGTTCCAGCTGCCCATTCTGAACACCAGGCCTTAAACGTTAACTTGCTTGTAGCTTATCTGATTTCTCAAAATCTGCTGGAACTTGCGGGCTCCAAAAGATGGCAGAAGTGTATTATTGCATGTTTGTGATACTACATGTACAACAAACAGCTTCAATGGTTTTTGTTAAATGTAGCCGAAGGGATCTGCTCCTGTTCTGGTGCATCAGATTTGAGTGTGCGTTGCTGTCTCCAGGGTAAGTGGCTGGGCAGAGTTACTGCATACACAACATTGGTTTACTGAAGGGGATAGAACAGCCAGTTTTCTGTCTTCAAATATCAGCGTGCCATAGGGGTTCATTCTCGTGCAGGAATTCAAAAGCCAGTGCAACTGCACTGCTCAGTAATATTCCTTTGTGTAATGATCTGCCTAGTTCTGGAATATGTGTCATTCAGGAGCACTTCCATGGGGTTTTTCAGGTTTCTTGCATCCCTTCTATGTAAAAACCAAAAAATCTCCCAACAAACAAAAAAACCCACCTGAACACCAAGGAAAAAAAAAACAAACCACTCCTGGAAATCCAAGCCTAAAAGATGAAACACTGTGTTTTAATTTGCTAACAGTGGATCATACTCACTGTGGCTGCTCTAGATCTGGAATAAATTATGTTTCAGAACACCAGGATTTTTAGGAGCTTGCAGTCCACGTGCTTATCAGATGCTCTCGGAAGACAAATAACCTAAATCCAGATAATCTGAATTGCATGTCTAACGTGAATTTCCTGTGACTATCCACCCATTTTATCTGAGGAATCGTGCTGTCACAGTATAATGCACATGTTCTCTGGTGAGCTAAGACTGGAAGCTCAGCTATGACAATTCAGCACTGAGCTGATGAAGCACTTTGCTTAAAAGGTGGACCTTCTTAGACCAAATTTACCATGAATTTCCATACTGAGGATCTGAGGTAGCTGCCTGAACAGCAGTACACAACACTTAGAGGGTTAGGGGAAGCTTGAGTATCTGCAATAGTGAAGTGTCATATCTGGAATTTCCACCTAGTAGAATCTTTTTCTGTGCAAGCTACAAAACCATGGAGCAATGTTCTTGAGCAGCCTTTTTCATCCTGTAGTCAGCAGATCTCTTGACATGCCTGTAAGATTTCAAGGACCTGCAAAGAACAGTTGAGAAAGAGAAGTCTTTATCAGTCAGCCTAGATTCTTACAAAAGGCTGTAACTCCTGCAAAATCTTAATGGTATGCAGCTCAAGCATGAAAAACAGTTCAGTGTGTTACTTGGTCACCAAGCAGAAGAAATGTGCTCCTATTCACATGTTCACTTCTAAGTGAACGTGTGACTTAGTTTCCAAATAATTAGGCAGTTGTATCTTGAGGAAGGCCAAGACATGCACCAGTTTTACCTGAATTTCACACTGCTGTTGCTTGCCTGCTCTTGGATTTCAAAGAGAGATAAAATTTGCATTTTATCCATATTTAACCCATTCTTGACAGTTCAAATTCATCTGCTTCAGTCCAACAGGGACTGGTGCTGGAAGTTTTTTCCTGTGTCTTATTTCAAGTGTTATTGGAGCAAATAGAGCAAAACATCTTGAAGCCAAGGGAGGGTTCCTTACACGTTAGGTGCTTTGCTGATATTTTGATTATTTCCTTATTCCACTGTCCAATTTTCAGGAGAGATCGTAGTTCTTTTATTACTTCCTTATGGTTCCTCATTTGGAAAAATTGTCAACTCCATGCCCTGCTTTGATCCAGAGGTAAGCAAGACAATGAAAGGGACCTTAGCAAAAAGGCATGAGACTGAGGGAACAAAGACAGTGAGAAGGGCAAGAAATCTAAGACAAGGTCTTATAACTGGTAGAGGAAACTGATTTAAAAGAAGGGAAGCAGTTAAGCCACTGGTGAAAAAGTTATCCATCCCCTGCATGATGTCCAGGTGAGAGTAGGTGGTATCTACCGTCAGTGAGAATGTGGAGAATCAATTCAGTTGTCTAATACTGAGAGAAGAATGGGTGCTGTGCTCTTAGCCCTCTGGTTCGAGGCTGGAATGGTGAAGTACAGCATGGAACAAGAACTTGAAGCCTCTTATAACTGTTCATGCTGTCTCCATCAGAGAGGGGATTCTGCACAGAACCGAGCCTGTCTTGAGTCAAGAATGCCAATTGTAGCATCAAATGTTAAACAGATTGCTAATTACGTGGTATTTTGCATCCCACTTAGATTTGTGTGTGGAATATAGAACTCTACCAGTTTCATTATCTGTATTTCATGCTGATGAGGACTTCACAAATTAAGCTGGGTTGCTTTGCTCTAAGAAGGAACAGATCTAGCTTTTCACAATTTAGTGTAACTGTGTCTCCTATGTAATTCTGAACCGGTTAAGAGAGGCTGTGAACACATGGCATAAACTGTTCATGAGATGGGCTTCTAGAGAGCAGTTTTGTAACTGTTGGTGATCCCGTAGGTAAGAAATTGGCTTGCAAAAGATGCAGCTGCTGATTGCTCACCATTCATGGACAGGTGACAGGATGTTCTAGTGACAGGACAAAGGGTAATGCTTTTAAATTGGAAGAGGGGAGATTTAGATGAGAAATTAGGAAGAAGTTCTTTCCTGTGAGGGTGGTGAGGCACTGGAGCAGGTTGCCCAGGGAGGTTGTTGATGCCCCATCCCTGGAAGTGTTCAAGGCCAGGTTGGATGGGGCTTGGAGCAACCTGCTCTAGTGAGAGGTGTCCCTGCCCATGGTAGGGGGGTTGGAACTTGATGATCTTTAAGGTCCCTTCCAACTCTAACCATTCTGTGATTCTATGATTTAAGTTGTGATAGTGTATTTCAGTAGTTAGGTTTTCTGGTATTTTTAGATACTGTCTTTCAGTGACTGCAACTTACATAAAGAGTGATGTAACTAACAGTTTTCTGGAAGACTTTCTCACAGCAATTTTTAAGTATGAATTAGGATTGCTGTGTGCTGGAATCACCAGTGTCTCTCTTGGCGTATTGCCCTCACCAAAACACTTGCAAAACCACAGGAATAAAATCCTGTTACTTCTTGGCAAACCTTGCATGTTAGTAATAGCCTCGGAGAGCTGGGCAAACTCAGAAGAAGCTTCTGTGCTTTGGAGTCCTAAAATGTTTCCAGGAATTCTTCCTACTGGGATGGGAGAAAGGGATGACAGTTGAACAAGATTATGCTTACTTTGGCGTGTTCATGAAGACTGACGTTGGGAGAGACAAATGTATTTCAAATGCAATTCCAACCGTGCCCTAAGAAACTGCTGCTTCCAAGAAAATTGCTACCACGAGACATGTCGGGACTGACATTTTCCAGTAGGTAAGATGGATTTTGACGTTTATGTAGTGCTGTGAATCCTACGCAAATGGTGTGATGAATCAGCCCTCGCCCCCCCCCAGAAAAAAAGCTGACCTGATGAAAATGTGCCTGAAAGGATGACGTACAGTTTACATTTGGTCCTGGGACTTTGTGCTGTTTGTTTTTTGCTTCCTGTGTCCACAAAGTTAAGTTAAATAGTTTGAATAAGCCCATCTGGGATCACTCCAAAGCGGTGCTATAAAAACCAGGCTGTGCAGCAAAAGTGACAGTGGTTCTAAGCTCTTCTCATCAAAGCAGTTTTAGCAGTTCCAAAGAACTGCACGGATTTCTTCCTTATCACCAGTCCATAAATCATGATAGTCCTGATAATCATCTTGATAGGGGAAGAGCCTGCAAAAGGTCACGTTGCCCATTGATACTGTTTCGGTGGGTCCCATTCAGTGTCTCCTGAACCATAAACCAGTAAATGAGTAGTTTTATCTTATCTATATGAACACTTTTCACATCTTCACTACTACTCTGAGCACAGAGTGTTTTGGGTGTTAAAATCTCTCCATGTGACTCTAGTTTTAAAGAATATAAAAGCTGAAAAGGCACTATAGGTGAAACCCGAGGGCCAAGAGGAATGCTAATCAGAAAAAGATTAAAGCCTGTGTACATTTCTAATGTGTTTCATTCAAGAGGGAAAATTAATTTAAAGTAAATTAATTAAAGTAAAATGGTGAAACAAAGAGTTTCAAAACAGGCTACCTAACATTAGTCCCTTGTGTCTGGGGTTTCAGAGGGGCTGGTGTCTCTGGTTCAAGATCCCATAAAGAGGCCTCAGTCTTCCGAGGAAACCTGTAAGTTTTGAATTTCAAGAACATTTTAAAATTCCTCTAGTTCAATATCCAAAAACCACTGCCTAGTTTTGAGAAGCTGGCCACACAGCCAGATATTTGTAGGGTATTATCACTTATCTCCTAGTTGTCTTGAGTGCCCTGGCAGTACGTGCTTTGCTATTCACATTTCCTTCAGACACCCTTGGGACCTGAACGCAAGCAGGTGAACGCTCCTGTAGTAGAATACAAGATGTTTCTGATCCACAGTGCCACAAGACTGATGTGTTTTGTCAAGCCTGCCATGAGATTAACACTCATTCTCTCAGCCACTCTTGCACCACCTTAATCACAGGATAGTTTCAGTATCCTCAAATTGCTTTCTCGTTGATATTCCTATGATTATAAGATTTTTGACTTTCAGGAATTCATCCTTTGTAGCTTGGGCTTCATTTTTAAAACAAACAGAACAAAAGCATTATACGCAGTTTCCCTTAAGTGTATATTTTCAGAAGATATGAGATGCTAAATTAATGCATCCAACAGAAATGAGTCAGTCACTAAAATCCCGATGAAGACAACACGTTGAAAGACAGCAAGTTGTGCAGGTGGCCACAAATAAAGAAAAATGGATCTCTGAATGACTGAAATTAGCCTGATTCTTTTGGAGGAAGTTATTCCAACAGCATAAATCTGTTAAATGTCCTATTTTGAAGTGTGCTATATCAAAGAATTTTTCAGGGCCCAAACTGCAAGATTTCTAAATAAGTGATTTATTTATTTTCATGTTTTCCCCTCTACAATGGAGTTCTCTTCTGAAGACTAAGGGTAGTCCCAGGCCATGAGCGGACACCCACATTAAGTAATATTTACATAGGAGGTGCCGAAACATCTTCTTCCATGGCTGCTTGTGTGTTGCTGCTTAGGATTTGTGGCAAAGTACTCCAGGATGTGAGATACCAAGGCTCAAGCCTTTCATCCAGCTTGGGCAGAGCAGGGAGGCTGCCACCACCAGTGTCCAGCTGCTGTTTCAAAGCATGACTACAGGGAAGGCCTTCCTTTGTTATGGTGCAAAGCTGGGAATAAGAAATCCTGAAATTAGGTGTGAGACATCAAAATAGTCCTGTGCTGTAGAAGACCAAGCAAAACCATCTCTGTCTGAAGAAACTCAAAAGATCCAAAGAAATCATCTCTGACAGACTTTAGCACAGACACTGATTATTTTTCTCTTTCACTTCTGTTTTCTCTGATACTAATAATGTTTTCTGTTGAATGGCATTTCATCAAAATCGTGCTGGGCTCAAATCAATTCAACCGTTTGAACAGGAGGATCTACCGTGTAATGGTGGGATGTAGCAGCAACGTTAGGACCTTGCTTTATGTGAAGGAGTTTTACAGGAGAAGCAATACTCCGAGATTAATTTGAAGATGTCCTACATTCAGGACAGGATTGTGTTGCTATTTAGCAACCTTTTATTCATTGAAATGTGTGAAACCGTGCCTGTATTAGGAAAGGTGCCATTTCACTGAAATTTAGACTATTAAAATAGTCCTGAGCAAATTTGCTAGCTGAACTAAACTTCAAGATATAATGCTTGGTAGATTTTGATAGCCTTATTTCTTTGTTTGTTAGTAGTAAATGGTAATTCAGGTGTAGCACAAAGACTTCTTTATATCCTTAGGCATTCAGAATTGTATCAGAAACTGTATAATTTTTTATAACAAGATTTTCTTGTCTGCTGCCTTTGGGTACGTGGGAGGAGGGTAGGTTGGTTTCAAGAGGGTTACTCCTAATTTCCACAAACACAATCCAGTGGACTTCAGCTCATGGATTCTTTTTTTTTTTTTAATATGGATCTCTGTATTCATTTTCTCTGAATATGGAAATGCCGGATTAAGGACAGCTGTCTGCCCCTAAGGGGAAATGGAACGTAGTGATTAATTGCTGGAAGAATTTGAACAGTTCTTCACACTTCCTTCAAATGCTAGCAGAGTTTTAAGACAGCCGGTGACGTGTGCTCTCTGGTATGCAGCCTTTAATTGCATATTCCTTGCTGCTGAAGGCACCTCTTTATTAATTTAATAGTGATTTCTCAATTTCTGTCAATGCAGCCCTTTACTAGTGCTAAAACTGAAGACAGTTTACCATCTGATGAGAATACAAGCAGGAATCTGCAAGTTCTGCCACGCTGTACCCATTTTCCTTCCTTCCTTCCCCCATCTAATCAGACTCTGATTGTTTCTTCTTGTATGTCTCATCTCTTTGCTTTTTTTCTCCCTGTGAACTGATTTCACCCAGCTGACCCTCTTTTCACATTGTTATTTTCAGATTATAGCAAATTGCTTTCTATCTGGTAGGGATATAATTTCCCTGTCCCCGTGGAGAATTTCTACCAGGTACTGAATCTCAGTGTGGATGTAATTAGGCTTTAGCTGAATTTCTGCCTTAGCAAAGCTCTTACTGTTACACAGCATGCTGCCAAAATATCTCTCAGTAGGACATTACGTCATCTGAGTGCCTGTTTCTTAAACGTTCATAGTTTGTTGTTTTAGATTTTTGACTGTATTAAAAGTTCAGTGAAAAAGATTGTTTGTCAGAGCAGAAATAAGGACTAATTTCAGGTATCTCTCTGCTTTCCACTTTACAGCAAGAAACGCTCTTCATTCCATGAATGAAACCTCACGTGCAGCTACAGGTACCTGAACGCAGCTTATTGTGTTTGACATCAAAGTCTTAGGCATTGGCTTAGGACTTTTGAGATCCCAATTTAATTCCTCACAAGGTAAGTTTCCAAGGACCATTATCCACTAGAGGATATTCACATCCTGCGTAAAACCCAGGTCAGATCAGTTCTGCTTACATTCGTTTTCCAAAGGACCAATCCTTTGAACTGCTGTTGGGCAGCCTGCAGTTCTTGGCCTGTTAATGAGCTGTGCAGCACCAAAAGCTGTCCTTAAAACTGCTGCTTTTTTTGTTTCTTAATTGCAAATCCACATTCCCCACATGCAGGTAAATACAAAGATCCCCCTGCTGCCAGTGTTTGTGGTGAAACAAGATCACTTTTTTTTTTTTTGGCTACTGATTTTCAGTAAAGAATTTACAAACATGAAATACAGCTTTGTTAAAAAAAATTATCTATGTAGTAATAAATATTTGGCTATAATTTCTTCTGTCATCAGAGAGCAGTATGATGTGCAGTGGACGCGAGGCTCTCCCTGTCCCTGGCTTTTGTGTGCTCCCTTGGTTTGAAACCTGCTGGCCACTCCAGAGCTCCCACTGTGTCACCAGAGGAAACCCTTCTACTTCTACGCCTCCACATGCCCCCGAGTTCTCCAGTCTGATCAGGGCTGAGTGACTCCATGCTTATCTCCAGCCATATGTCGTTCCTCAGACTACGTATTCTCAGGTTCGTTTCCCTGGGGGCCTGTCCCACACACCCACAGCATGCCTGATGCCCACTTCTTGGGTTGAAAAGGGAAAGGTGATGGGTTTTGTTCGGAAAGTAGCACCTCAGCAGGAGGGGATTATGCCTGTTCTTTCATGTCACTGTTCAGTGGGGGAGAGCATTTCCCCAAGACGTGTGAGAATTGGGCTCAGTTCCCTTCTCCACCTGTGAAAACTTGAACCTACACGTTCCAGCTCTTAGAATGAACAATGCACTACATGGTAGCATAGACTGGATTTGGCCTTTCTCCATTTAAAGTCATCCCACCCTTCACAAAGCCTTCCAGTATTCACTGGGCCAGCGAATATGTGAATATGTTGGTTATGGCATCCACCTAGAGGTCCTCTTTCTGTTCCAGATGTTCACGTATTTCAGATAGGATAATCATTAGATAAAACACCAGTTTCCCATCACTTCTTGTAACTCCCCTTCCTTGAAAGGCAACTCACCTCTGTAGGGACTCGGATGCATAACTCACCAAGAGGGACTCCTCTACAGATATCACACAGCTGAACACTGCAGCGTTGAGCATGGCACCAATTCAATGCCCAACTCCGTGCATCTCCGCGCCTCTGATCCGGTATGAATGAGAGATGCTGCACCTATATAGCATAAACCAATGCAGGGCTATAAGCTTAGACATGAAAACTTGTGCATCCAAATGTGGTGGAGTGTCTACAAGCCTCTCAGAGGGGCTCAGGAGGAGCAGCACAATGTGCACAGCAGTCCCCTGGCCAATATGCTTGCCACTGGTTCCCGTGGTTGTTACATGCCCCCACTGGCAATGTAAATGTGGGACCAAGTTAAATAATGTCAATAAAAAATGGCCTACAAATATTGTGGAAAGAAACAGAGCAATGGGAATATTGTACCTAAAATAGCAACTTAGGAGCTGAGTTTAGCTCTGGCTCCATACCCCTTCTCTGCCAGTTTCCCTCTCTGTAGAGTAGTGATATCTCTCCCACTTGCCGTGAATGCAGCTGCTGGGAAGCTGTTCCCATCTGCTGGTGTCTGGTCAGTGGGCTGATGATTCAGATTGCTGTACAAGCCTGTATATGCAATCCTCCTGTTGGGCAACTATACATTTTTAAACTTTGGGAGTCTGAGTGTGCCTTGCTACCAATACCCCAGAAATTTCTACTCTTGGTTTGTATTTTCCGATTGTGATTTTATGTATGGTTTACAAATGCATTAAAGCTACTTTTCTTCAACAGAGTTGACAATTGGACATAGTACTTTTCCATTTTAGACTTATATAAAGCACTTAACCTGGTGCTATATCTGGGCCTGTAATCAACGAGACATTTCTGCTGCATGCAGCAACTATCAATCTCCCGCTTTTTCTCTGTTGACTTTAATTAGAGTGTTACAGTTATTGCTTGAACCTCCTTCACGCAACATTAAATCGTCTTATGAAAGGATCACAGCTTTTCCCTGCTGAATGCACAACCTACCAGGAACACCCCAGTCTCCGGTGTCTTGATTGCTCTGAATTTGCATTAAAGGCAGCTCTTCTCCTTCAGGGTGTTCGTTAATTTAGTTCCTTGGACTGCAAAGGTGTAGTCACCCCCACCCCCTCAAGTCTACTCATGATCATGGCTATCCTTCTTCTGCCTTAGTCTATGAGTAGAGGTTCTGCTCCAGAGTCTTGGAATGACTATACATCACCTTGATATACTTAATCTCAATATAAGAAGTATAAATCTTTCAAAAACTTTGTTAACAATTTCTCAGCTGCTTAATGTAGCAAGCATAATGTAATGTTCACACGAAGGGGGTGTTTGATGGCAAAATGCAAACTCCTGACTTGCAACAGCTCGGTAAGAAGAAAAGAGAGAGGAGACAAATACACTCACTGTATATTTTATGAACTCGCAGCAACACTTGACAAAGAAATATTCAAGTTGCTATGAAACAAATACACCTGCGTCAAAATAAATACAAACTTTTCACATTCATGTTTTCCCATTTATCACCCACAATCAAGTAGCCACCTGAGTTTAGGTGACCTAATTGGCAGTGTTTTCTAGCTTGCAGTTCACATGGATGGGACTCAGTGACGAGACTACAGGAAGGGTAGAAGGACAGAAACCTGAGGCTCTAACAGTATGGGATAAAGGAGGACTGGGGACAGCAGCAGCAGGGTCTCTGCTTTGAATACCTTCAGGTGCTGCCCAAGGCCATAGCTTCACTTCCCAACAACACTGTGCAAGCACTGCTCAGCAGGAGCCAAAACAGTGGTGGTACCAACACTGTTTTAGTCACAAATCCAAACCACAGCACCACGAAGGCTGCTATGTGGAAAGTCATCTCCATCCCAGCCAGTGCCAGTAAAACAGCTTCTGCTGTCTGCCTTCCCCGAGAATCTTCCTTCCCTCAAACGGGCAGTGGTGGCTTCTCATGGCTGACTGTAGACAAAGTCAAAGAGCTTTTGCTTCAATGCAGCTACTGTGTGAATTTCACCTCTGTCAGATGTGATTGCCAAGAGACTCAGGTGAGAAGCCATACTGGAATCATTCCAAAGGTATCTCTGCTCATCACAATAGCGAAAGACTACTCTTACCAAGTCATCCCTTGCTGTTCACCGGGAACTGAGTCCGCTGAGGCTGCAGTGAACATAAAAGCATTTAGAGAGGGCCACTGATCCCGACAAGGCATTACAAGCTTATAATACCCCATGTGCCAGTGCTTTTGGCCCAACTCTTGCCTCTGCACCACAGGTCCAGTAGTAAGTCCATTAGAGTTTAAACATCCCCGGCAGCCACAGGAAAGACAAGCAACACTTGGAACAACAAAGGAAGGGTTATAACAGACGTTACACAGCGTGAGATCTCTGTGGTCTCTGATTTAGACCAATCAGTCCAGATTATTGGTAGGTACATTGAGGAGAAGGGACAGTTTGTCACATGAGCAGCGCTGTAGACACCACATGCTTGTATGTCCTTCACCACATGTGGCTGAGGGAGCAATATGGACTCAAAGAAAATGCCAGCTGTGCTCCTGCATCCATACCCTGTTTGTCATCCCAGCTTGCCATTCCTGTCATATTTGGCTGGTAATTCTGGTTCGTGCTTCTCCTGCTGAAAGCTGAGTCAGGAATGAGGAAAAACATCCTCAGAGGTTGCTTTTATAAAGTCACATTTAATCCCTTTCATTGGAAGTAGATGAGCTCTTGCTCATCATTTCCTTACGCCCTCCAGACTTTTCACAGACAGTACTGGTTTGCTGGAGAAACTGAATGAACAGAGATTGCAGAGGGCAGAGCTGTAGCTAGTTTTTATTTAAGCAATTAAAAAAGCAATACTGCAATCCTTAATTGAACAAACTTTGAGACAATTATGTGGCTTAATGATCTGGTAGAAGCTTTTTTTTCTTATTCCAAGAAGAACTACATTTGCCAAGAAATGAACAATCAGGGAGATAAATTCACAGAACCAGTGTCATCTCCTGAAAATATCAGAGTTCTCCATTTTAGGATGTCCATTTACAGTTAGCTCCCCAGGCCCCTTTTCATGCCCCCAAGTGAATGTGTGTGGGCTTATTCGTACAGGAGTCCCCTCAGAAGGCATGGAGCTGGCATCGCCTGTTTGGTAGCATCTATTCTCATTTGTAACCTCATCCCAGTGTTTTAGCCATGCCAGATAATAAATTGCAGCACTATAGAAGAGTATTGCAAAGAGCACTTGGCAATTCTGGCCTACCGATCTGTGGAGTTACAGAAGTATTCCTCAAACCCTCCTCTGCTCAGCTTTCTTCAGCTCCTAAGCCCCCAGGTCACACATATGCGTTGCTTTTACACTGCAAGGTGTCCCCTGTCTGCACACTGGTAGTGTATTCTCTACCTTGGATCCACGATCTTTCATCAAACCCAACTTGCCTGTGAGTGGGAATGGGAGGGGACATGCAGAAAAGTACTTGCATCCTCCTTTGTCTGGAGATTTTCCCCTGGTGTGACCCGAGCAGCTATGACTAGCCAGAGCAGGATTACGCTCTGTTAAGGTTATACGCAGACGTATAATAACTGCAGCCAAGCCTTAAATTGTAATGTTTGAGTTTCTTTATATACTTTTGCATTTAGCAGGAGGCACTCAGCTGACATTTTGTTGTACATGCTATTTGTTACTTAGGCAGAGATTCACCGTCTTTTCTAACATCCAGATGATGAGGAATATCATGGCAAATATAAAGAGAATTGTTGTCGTGTAAGTGAAACTGAAAAAAAGAATTATCATCCAGAGAGTCAATGCTCTGTCGACAAATGTCCCCCAGGGACCAGGAGCCAGCATGATTACAAAAAGAAAGGAGGAACTGGCATGGTGTCAAGCCACCCTAGGACCTACACTTGTCTGTGGCTTGCTTTCAATAGTCACCTTTTGCCAGCTTTGTATTTTTAATTCCTGGTCAAGACAGAATGTCAGGTCCCCAGAGCTGTAAGCAAATATTTAGAAACTATGCATTCTGTTTCCATAGCTGAATAATAATATGTAATTATTAATAATAATTATGATTATGACAATAATAACATTAATTGTGCTAAAATAAGATATTAGAAATCATATCTCTCCATTTTATTCCCCAGAAAAAGAAATTATAGCTTGACATTTTAGGTTCAGCATTGAGAATTAACCAGTTATCATTCTGGGTTCATGCTGGGACTCCTAGATTTTATAGAATGTCATGAAATCAACAGCACGCGAGCTTTACTGTTACCAATGTACACCAAAAAGAGCTTGAAAGGTTAGTAGCATTGTTGATTTTATTATGAGGGCAAAACAAGTTCCTGTGTCTACCAATTGATCACAACAGTTAGTGAAAACTCCAAATGGTGTTTTATTTGGCTGTAACTTTTGAGCGATTCTTTGTGAAGATACTACTACACTAGTCACCGTATCCCTTGGTCTACTTGCCATAAGAAATACTGCCTTGACTGATGTAAAAATGCCATATTCTGTATTTCTAGTCAACTGTACTTCCTGGAACATTTTGTTTTTTAATCCAGTCACAGGAAAAAAAAATAAGCAAAGATTTCTATAAAAGACCCATGTTGAGCCAGTTGGAAATAATGAGGAGTATATTGATAACAGTATAAAGAAAGTGAGCTTTAAGCTAGCACTGAAGTGCTTTCAGACTCAGTTCTTGCTCAGTGGGGTGTCCTAAATGGCATTTGTGGGAGGAAAAGTAAAGTCCCCCTGATGTGGAAGGAAAAGGATTATGTCCTTTCTGGTGAAAACACTGTTCCGAAGCTTTTCTTGTATCTTGGTGATAGCATATTTAACAATGGACTGATTATTACTTTTCTTAATCTTGTTTTCTGTTTGCTACAGGCATCTCTGCTACTTGCAGTTTCTGTTCTCATGCAGCTAATAAGCCTAGCCCTACCTGCACTGAAACTGCTGCTTAGTTGTTCAAGTTACACATTTTCTTCCCACCAGCAAAATTTATTCTATTCCCCCAAGAAAGGCTTGTTATTTAGGTTGCAGAGATGAAAGGCAAGCCCTGTTGAGGGTGGACATACTGGATGACAGCAGACAGTACAAAGGCAGCTAGAGGAAAGGGATGCTTCCCTTAGCATCTCTGGCCTGGCAGTGGTGCTTACAGGAGAGAGCACATTGCTCTTGGCTGCTGAGGAACCACCAGGGTACCTTGCTGTTCTGTCTCGGTAGAGAAAAAGGCTGGCTGAATCTGAAAAGTCAGGCAGTTTATTGTTACTATTTTTCAGCTGTATGGGGCTATTTTTTAAGATACTATATTTACCTGATTGAGACTGAGAAGTCCAGTAGATTTCATCATCTTAGAAATATCTCTCATGTTATATAGTCTCTAGAGATTAATGCTCTAAGAGCACTGTAAATTGTGACAGAATGAGTGTAATCCAACAGTGACACACCTTGGTGCTTTAAAGCCTTTGGCCTCCAGCCTTGGACTATCAAGGATGGAACATGTTGCTCTTAGATCATCCTGTTCCCTCCCTCACAGCTTCCTGCTCAAAGGCCCGAACCTGCCCCCATTGGAGTGAAGGGTAAAGCTGGCTTAATCGTTCCTTTGCAGAAGTTTCAACGTTTGAGCTGTGGAGACATTTTTGTTTCACAAGCACCACGGGGTCAGATTAAAGACAGGAGAGAGTCCGGTAGCTGTTTGTCAAGGTGAGGAAGGCTGGGATGGAAGAGAGAGCCCCAGCCTAGAAACTGGGAGATCTGACAACACTTTGCTGTTCTGCTACAGGCTTTCCATAACTTAGACTAGCTGAGTATGGCCACAGGGCTAATCCAAGCTTGGGCTGGCTTCCTGAAGCTGTTCAACTCTGCCAGCTCGCTCTCAGCTTCTATTTTCAAGACAGCTAAATTTGCATTCACACTGTAGATGTTGTTTCATGGCACAACTTTCCACATGGCAGGTGGTTTTCCAGTGAGATGACATTTTGTTCTAGTGAGATGACATTTTGTTCCTAATTAACGTACGCCGTTCTTTGCTCAGGCTAGGTGATCAAAACAAGCCCTGCCAAGAAGAAAAGAAAAAAGCATCCACAGTTTGAACACTGGGCCAGCTTTCTTAACTGTTTAAGACAATTAGTTCTGAAGACAAAGTAGAATGTATCCTTCCTACCTGTTCCTCCTACAGCTGTTCAATGATGATGAAATTGCCTTCTGAAAGATCACGGACAAGGTAAGACCATTGGAGAGCATACTGCTCTGGGAGATCTAAGCCAGTAGCAAGCCCCTCTGTTCTCTGTTCTTCCTCAATGAACTTTCATTCTTGTATAATGAAAATGAATGCTGAGCTGTCACGTACCATCACAGAATTTACAAGTCCATCCATGGAAAGAAGGTCTTCAGAGAGGATAACCTTTGCAAGCTCATGATCCATTTTGGATAACAGAAAACAGAGGGAAACATGCCAGCTGAATCAGCAGAGCTCTGAAAACCACTGAAAATAAGGTTGGGAGTCTACATCATTTAAAAGTTGGGAAAGGAGAACTAGAGGAATAGTTTGTTTACCAAATCCTGGCTTCCAACCCTGACTTCTAGATGACCACAGCATAATTAGGAGATGTTCCTGCTCAGCACTTATGTTAGCACCCATACAACCTAGTGCAGGCTGCTCACCATGAGCAATAGCTTAATTTTCTTGCCAGGAGCTCAGATTTGGGAATGTGAGCTAGAAACAGCTACATGCAGACAAATGACAAGTTATGGCATATTTTGAAAGGGAAGTGTGGGTTAGTCTGCACACATGGAGACAAAACCATTATTCCCGTGTGGGTGTACGAGACTGATGCAGCCTGTCTTCAAGCTCCTCGTGAAGAAGAAGCCAAAGACGAGCACAGGCCCAAGATATCCTCATGCAGTGTGAAAGCAGCCAGGCCTGGCTGTGCCAGGCACAGCACAGGCCAGGAAATCAAGAGACCCACACTCAGCTTTGCTTAAGTATGGCAGAGACATTACAGCCAGGCTGACACATCCTTGGTCCAGACAGAAAGCACATGGTGACAGCAAGGTGTCCTCCTGAGGCCAAAGTGCTAGCTAAAATGGAAGACATGAATTCTTTGCATCTGATCACTGTTCCCAAATCACAGAATCACAGAATGGTAGGAGTTTGAAGGGGCCTTTGGAGATCACCTAGTCCAACCCCCCTGGCAAAGCAGCTTCATCTGGAACAGGTTGAAGAGGAACGCATCCAGGCAGGTTTTTAATATCTCCAGAGAAGGAGACTCGACAATCTCTTTGGCAGCCTGTTCCAGTGCTCTGTCACCCTCAAAGTAAAGAAATTCTTCCTCATGTTGAGATGATATTGCCTGTGCTCCAGTTTGTGCCCATGGTCCCTTGTCCTGTCTCTGGGCACCACTGGAAAGATTCTGGCCCCATCCTCTTGATGCCCACCCTTTAGATATTTATAAGCATTGATGAGATCCCCTCCCAAATGGGGCATTGCAGAACTTGTCTCTCATCACCAGGCCCCAGCAAGGACCATGATACACCAAGAGCTTCAGATGCTCGAGAGGTGCCACAGTAGGGCCACCTAAGTACCACAGGTACAAAGTACCTGCGCTACTCCTATGTTTAAAGGTTTGTTGTTTCCTCTGAACTGTTCCTCAAACGTGGAGGTAGCTTTGGTCATCTAGTGCCTACCACTGTTTCTCAATAAATACAGCCAGCCATGGTGCTCCCTGCCCTCCCACAGACTGCACAAAAGGCCACAGGTCTGATGAGCACAGCCTGTGCTGCGGTGCCCTGAGGCTCATGATTTGTAGCCAGACACCTTGAGGATGCTTTGGGCACGTTTGCCTTGCCATGTTAGCTCAGAGACCCAGCTTGCAGTTAGCCAAAGCTCCCTCATGCTCCATACCACACTTCGCCTCACTCTGTGCCCTTGTCCACAGAGAGCAAACTGCTGCTACACTCCATGCAACTCAGGTAGCCCAGCGGAGAGCAGCACTGGCCCACAGATGTGTTTGACTCCCCTGGCAGGATGGACACACATGATTCTGCAGGTTTGTACCCGCCAGAGCCAGATTAGCCTCTGCCCACCAGACTTGCCAGGCCAGTGAAGCAACACAGACATACTGCCCTACTCACCATCCCCGCGCCACCAAAGGAGGAATGGTAGCTGCTGCAGTGATGGATGCAACTCAGTGCAATTAGCAGGAGACCTCATTTGCCCCTAGAAAGCAGAGCATGCATCCTCCCCTCCCAGGGGAGGACAGTCCTTCATGACACCAAGTGAGGGAAGAGGACAGTGCAGGCATGTGGTGGACCAGGTATGGGCCAGAAAGGGTCAGAAGAGGGACTGAACTGACTTCCCAGACCTGGACTGAACATGTGGTGATTTAGGCTTATTGCATACCAGGGAGTAGGAATGGCAGGTGTGTGTCTGCAGAGGTGCAAATACCCATTAAAAGGGAAAATACACAGTGAGGAAGGCAGCACAGGAGAAAAGTGAAGCTGCTCTTGGGGAGAAGAGGAACTGTTCTTCATCTAACTCTGAAGCCTCTCCTCAAAGGGTTTTTTTTCTTTAATTCCTCCCACTACAGAAGGAAGTTATTAAAATATGAAAAGACGCTGGGATAAAGCACATACATCACTGTCTGATCAGTTTAAAAAATCTGCACCAATATCCTAATGAACTTTTAACTGAGGCACAGCAGTCTCTTCTTCTTACCTGGTACTGAGAGGAAAATGATCTTATTTGTCCTCACAGTATGAGTCATCTACAAAAAAGGAGCTTATTACGTGTGTTTGCCATTAATTAATGACACCCACATAAAATGAGACTTTTGCCCCCTCTGTGAGCTGAAGCTTAACTTGCAGAAGGATGCTTTTGAACACAGTGGCACTAAAATTATCGGTGGCTTAGCACAAAGCATTTTCATCTTGCTTTGAAGCTATTTATGAGGGTCTTGCAGCAGCAGAGAATAAAGTTACCTTTCTCTCCTGCATGCATCTTCATTACAAGTTCCCCAAGGATCATAGAGAAGCAGGGAAAATAATAAATATTCATTTCAAAAAGTTTAGTTAACACTTGTGCATGAAGACTTTCAGTGGGTTTATGCAGAAGCCTCTGGAGACTGTGCTGTGTTTCTGTACATAAACCCCAGAATATCACCCACTCAGAAAGTCATGGCTGACTCTCTAAATCGTACTGCAAGACTTTATTCCTCCTCTACTTCATCTATTTATCATCAGACCACTTTAAATAGCCCTTCATCTTGAGAAAATTACAGGGTACAGCAGTCTAAATATGACGTGCAATGATCCTTAACAACTTTGTCATAAGACTATGGGTAAAACTGCCACTTTTTAATTATTTTTATACCTTGAGGAGTTCCTTCTTTAAAATATATGTGTTGTCTTCTTCATTAAAGGTAGTAACTATGCTGAATCACTTCAGACCTCACTGAAGAGGTCTCACCTGCCTGGGTTCAGTCTGAGTGCAGGAGCAGTATAAGCATCCACTTATTGTTTTCTTTGCAGTTACCTCTAGTTTCCTCTTTTTGATGACTAAAAATAATGGAACAAAACTATAGGTTCTAGTATTTTTAGCTTTTTCTTATTACTTTTAGTAATTACGTACTTCCAGTTCTCATCATCATCTAAGCCCCTTTTCATAGCAATGCAAAATTGCAGACTGAGCAGCATTTTGACCTGGGCCTCCAAGACGTGCCTACCCCCATCACCATCACCCCCATCACCATCACCCCATCACCTGTGAGGTGGCTGCTCAGGCAACAGAGCTTCCTAATGGATTCCCAGCTGGAATACAGATGTTTGGCATCCAGCCCTCTGCTCTTCCAGCTCCCAAACACACAGGAGCCCTGTCCTTCGCTGATGGTCCCAGAGCCACCACCACCACCACTGCCCCTAGGTTCCCAGCATTGTGGGGAGCAGGGGTCTGTAGATATGACGATATGAACGACAGGTCAAGCTACAGCAGGAATCCAGTGGGATAGAGGGCTTGGTGACGGGTTAAATTGATAGGGACACAGTGTGGCAGGAAGGTTTAAGGAGAACAAGACTGCTGCAAGAGCCCTAGAGGTCCAGCAAAGTAAGGACTGAACTCTCTGTCTGTGGGGCAGAGCCCTGTGCCCAAAGCAGTGGAAATCCCATCCATGGACTGTGCCCCTCAGCTGGACAGTGTCAGCAGAAAGGAGATGGGTCAGAGCTACAGGAACTACCTCCTGCCTTCTTCTGGTCACCCCAGGAGCTGCAGAGCTTTATCTTCCTCCAGCAGGAAGAAACTGCAGTGCTGGGAAGACAGGAGCCAGTGTCCCACTTTTTATTTGATCTCATCTCACCTACCAGGAATCCATCTTGGAAAACAAGAATTAAAAAGGCTTACTTCTTAGTCTGATATAAAGCAAAAGAGAAGATACATTTTGGCCCATGTATGAGAGATGGACTTTGAAAACCTTTGAACAATTCCAAAGAGCAACATGAAAATCATAGTGTAGTTGGAGGACATGCCAGCTGAGAATGAGATGAGTCCTCGGGTAACTGAATTGAAACTAAAAGGAATAAGAGCCCTGAGACACTTTACATGGATGCTGCAGTCCCCATGTTCTGCTCGGAAAGTGAGGTTCAGCTGGGATGTTGTGATCACCGTTTAACATCTGGTTTAATATCTTCGTGAACAAGCTACCACCAGCACAGCTGAAGGGGGAAAACATGTTTTTCCCAGCAAAGAGAATCCAAAATATTGACAAGTAGAGAACTGTTCTCACCAGAACACAATTTTCTCTTCACCTTTGCACTTGCTTTCCGTAAAAGGCATTAGCTTCATACGCCCTTGGTAAAGTCAACTGAAACAAACATCCAGTTTGAGCTATGCAATACATGAACTTTGAAGTGTTCATTTTCAGAATAATTATTCCACACTCACATTAAAATTTCAGTTGCCATGCTAAAAAAAAGGTTAATGAGAAGGAGATTTCTGGCAGTGAGTGAACTATCTCAGATAAAACACTTTCTAAACATTAAATATAGATTTATTGTATTCCTTTCTAGAAAGGAATATCAAATCAGAGCACTTGCCCTTTCTTCCCAGTTCAAGGTAAGTTGCAGCCACTCTGTCAGAATATTTTTGGGTTGACTCACCTCAAGTTAATATATGAACTGCTAAAAAGAAAAGTGACAGAGGTTTTTTTCACTATCTCCACCTTTTTTGAAGAGCTAATGGAAGACAGGCTGGTTGAAATTCTGTTTGCCCGAGGCAAACATTTTTTTTAATGTCTGAGTAAGATATTATTAGTTTTTTTCATCATAGTAAACAGGACAAGTAGGACTGTGTGCCTAGGCTTGTAAATTTTCATGACAGCTTTGCATACTGGAATGATTCATATAATGAAATAATGCTGGAAGTTAATAAAAGAAATGCAGCTTCTCGCATCATTCAGATACTCACCAAGGTACAGAATCCAAGAGCTTCTTGAAGTCAGTAGAATGATGCCAAATGATTTCAGCAGCTTTGGAACATGCACATAAAGACCAATTCAAATTTTCCTTCCACATCGGTAGCTACTTTGCATGGTGATTTATCCAGGGCGTTGCTCTAGCAGAAGATAAGTAAAATACTTACTTAACACTAAAGACAGAAGAAGCACTCCTGTGTTTCATTATGAAAGTAAAGAAAAATCACTCCTGTGTTTCATTATAAAAGTAAAGAAAATAATGGAAAATATATGGTCTAGTTCTAAATACCCATCTGCACAGTCCTCTCCTAGAAGAGGATTCAAGCAGACCCCACATGCCTGTCTCCGTAAGTGTGATATAAACACCACTAAACAGTTGGTCAGACACCTCACCTTGCTGCGTACACACTTTTCTGCTTGACCTAACTATCCCCTCCATTCCTGCTTTTGGGCATGCAGAGGATCAGACTCATCTGAGCAGCGAAACAGCTCTTCTGGACCTTTAATTAAACATATTCAGAAAACTGAAGAAAGAAGAAAAGGAAACGAAAGCTTTGACGTATAAATTTGGTACCATGAGCTCAAACTCGGACACTGCAGGGCTTGGTGTTGGACGTCTGGACCCCAAGAACAGAGTCCAGGAGTCTGGGCTACAGCTTCATACCGAATGCGCAGAGGTAGTTGGACGTCTCAGCTGGGCAACCAGAAGCTCTGCGTGCAGCATGGACAGTCACTCAGTGTGAGTCAGCAGGGAATGCTGAACTCAGACGTGCCTGTGAAAAGCCATTTCTCTCAGCACTGAGGTGCCACCTTCCAAGTAGGACCTAGCCACTCCTGAGGGCAGGTACTGGCACTCACCTGGGACCTGGCAACTGCCCTTGGCAAGAAGGGAGTAGCGGATTCAATTTCCACTGCTGTTTGCAGATTTTGCATAAGTAGTCACTGGGTTACTGAAGGGAAAAGTAGACTTCGAAGCCAGGAGGAGCAGCATCCGGGATTCTATGACTTCCACTGACTACCCTGAGCATCAGGCTACAGAATTACACTCCTCCTCATGGTTCCTTGCTCTCTCCCTGGACCAGTGAATATTGCGGCACAGCAGTGCAACCACGCCAGAGGGAGAAGAAAGCATCTTACTCCTCCACCAGCAAGTAATGATGGCATCCTTCTTTCCTCTAGCCAAGCTCTAAAACAAACGTGTACGCCATGATCAGCCTTTGGGACAGAAGAGCGTGGGAAGAGGAAGGGATTTTATCTTGGATCCTGAACCAACTGGTACTAGCACCAAAATTATGGCAGTAGCACCTCATCCCACCCTCCCCATTTCCTACTGGCTACTATCATGTTGGCCTGCTTACGTATTGGTTTTCTTGGTTTCCATCCTGATATGATTCTTTGACTTTGTACAAACTTTGTACAAACTTTTACGTGCCAAATACCTAAAGGCCAGTACATCATCTGACTCACCAGCACTGGAGTCCTCTGTTGAATTCAGCCAAGGGAAGCAGCAGTTTAAATCCATCAAATGGAAAACTGAACCTGGGAAGAAAAGGAAAAGTTTAAGTGCACAGATGAACGTCAATATGCTGTGGGGCGTTTTGGAAAGGTGCAGCTGCAGTTGCTGGTGCTCTTCAGGAGTCGGCGAAAGCTGCCGCTCTGCAAAGTGAACCTGATTTGACTTGTTCCCCACGGCTCCCAGAACTGAATCATATTCTTCAGTATGCCCAGATTTGGTACAAAACCTGTTCATTACATCACCTCCAGATCAACTATGCAAGTAAAATGGATCTGGCACACGTTTTTAACTTGCAATGATTGCCTTTGCCAACTTTTCCTAATTAGTGCAGATTCTCTTCATGACCTATTTTCAGGAACCGAGGAGTGCAGGCAGAACTGGCTGATAAAAGCCTGTGCTTTTACTTTTACAAAATAACTAAAAGCTCATCTGGAGCTTCAAATTTCTATTTAGCTCTGCTTTAGCTGCAAAAAGGTTACAGGTACAAAGCAAGTCACTTATTTTCAAGGTTAAATGTTGAAAGTCCTTCAAGTTTTTCAAGTCCTCAGCACTGCAGACATTTTTAATCAGACCTTCACATTACTCGGTATCTATATCAAGCGGGTGGGACTTGCCCACCTCAGTTCCTCAACGGACTTTAGACTAAGACTTGCTCTCATTTTGTTTCTCTTGTGGCCCTGTCTGTTCATTCTTCAGTGAATCCTATTGTTGTATCTGAACAGCCACACAGTTTAACGAGTGGAGCAGACACTACTTTCCTGGACATCATTGCTTATAGTCTAGTGGGCAGGACACTTTCTTGGGCAGTAAGAGATATGGACATGAGTCCCTCTGGGTCTGTCTGGCAGGTATGCTTTCTGAGGGAGTACCCTAACCCATAGGCAGCTACCCAGTGGAAACCACTGGATTATGCTCCATTCTTTAAAAGTATAACTCTAGGTATCAGGAGCTATGTGCCTAGTACGGGCCAAGCCACCCATTCCCATGCTGGAGAGCTGAGGAGGGATTCCAGGTTTACCCCAATGCCTGTGCCTCCTGGCCTGCACAAAGCAGCTCCAAGGCAGCACGCAGGATGTTCTGGGCAGTCACTAAGTCATTTGGCATTAGGCATTGCAGTGATTGATTCGTGGGGACTGAAATCTTACACTGGGCCAATCTGATGTGTTTAAAAGACACTGATGAACCTGTGTCAGTCCTTTTCAGTTCTTTTTATGAAAAGAGATATATAGGCTTCCCAGTCTAAAAATTTTAAACCAAAGCAAGAAACCTTCCAGATCATTCTGTTCTGACTGTTCAGATGGGATGCATCAGCTGCCAGTCCCCCAGCTCACTGTGACTGCTTGGGAGCTGCCCGTAAGGCTCTAGATTATAGAACTGGCTCTCTGCTCTGCTCCATAGGCTGAACTTGCCAGTTTCTGAGTCATGTTCTATTGCCATGGGTTTGGGTTCTGAGAGTGGCTTGCTGGTTTTTGGTTTTTTTTCACTCTAGGTACCTTTAAGTGAGGTGAAAATGTTTGGGGGAAAGAATAGGCAGATATTAATTGGGTTTTCTGATTAAATTCCCTTCACTATACATTTCCTAGACTCACAGGATGGTTGAGGTTGGAAAGGACCTCTGGAGTTCATCTGGTCCAACCCCCCTGCTCAATCAGGACATCCTAGAGCTGGTTCCTCAGGACTGTGTCCAGATGGCTTTTGATCATCTTTAAGGAAGAGACTCCACAACCTCCCCAGGCAACCTGTTCCAGTGTTCAGTTTAATAATGTACATATTGATCTTCATAGTAAGTTTACTGCCTTTCTTATGTTTAAAACTAGGTGAGGAGTCAATGCAAAGAGAAGGGAAAAAACTGTAACACGAAATTAGTGTTAAAAATTCTGAGTATGAAACAATAGTGCTTCAGAAAATCTTGCCTTTGTCTTCATGTAACAATACAGAACTGAGTATGATACGAGGGAGCACTGCCAATGCCATCCTCTCTTAGATGATCTTCCATGGCCATTTTCTTAGAAGGAGTGATCTTGCACTCAGTTATTTACTGAAGGTTCCTTAATAGGCAATTATGTGTAAAGACAACAAAAGAGCACAATCTCATTAGAGCCTTGGGCCCATATCCGAAAAACAAACAAAAAAAGACCGTAGATTTGATAACATACCAAAATGAAGTAGAGCTGAAAATCTATGTGCAAGATCTCAATCCAAAGAACTCCTCAGCAGCTCACCAGTAATGCTGGAGACACCTTACCTCATTAGAAACTTGCCCATGCAACTTGTGAATTCTTGCTTGGTGTAACTAAATTCCTACAGATATCTGGGATTTCTTACCTATGAGCAACTAAGCATCTCTTTTTGCCTAACACTGACTGGGATCCAGAGAGAAAAGAGCTCCTATGTCCATTAGGAGGTCCAGTCCTTTCCTGCTGAAGCTGGGCCTGCAAAGACACATGAGATTTACAGTTTATTCTCTGTGTAGGTTCTTCACAGAGGTCAGCGCACTGAAGGCCATGGATTACAGTGTGCATCAGAGCTGCGATTTTTAAAAGTGTTTTATTAATGTGTTCCACTCTCAGTCTTTTTAAGATACAGTGCAGTAGCTACAGGTTACAGAAAGCTGAGAACATGGTGTATGTTGAATCTAATTTTTCAGGTATACTTAGCATACTTAGATCCAGATGAGACATGTGGTAAACTACTGATGTGGGACAAGACAGTCTTCATATTAGTGGCTTTCCTTACAGACTGTAGAGGTCCAAGCCATAGGAGAGCAAAACAGCCCCAATTTCTTGTCTCTGTGGGTACAGAGATGTAAGCACAAACTGACAGTGAAACAAGGAGGAGCATCCTCTGTCTATGCGAAGAAGGTTTTTTTAAAGACTATAAATCCTGAAATATTTGAGGAAAACAAAGCAGGTTCTGTGTAATTGTCCTTGAACTGCAATACTGTAGTGTATTCTTCGGAATAACAGCAGAAGCACAGTATGCTTGATTAAGACAAGGCATATTGATGACTGGGAAAATAGCTTTATTTTTCAGTAAACATCGTCTTTAAAGCAATTAGGCAGTCAGTGTTCTTAATTCTGTGGTCGTGCATTATCACAGGGACATAATTAAAAACACTTACTTTGCAGAGCTGGGAGACATGCAGTTGCCAGGCAACATCTTATGTACCTTGAGAACATATAACAATGCACGTGATTTATGCAGTGCTGCTGTTGTGCCTCCAGATGCTGATACCATTGTACCTAATGGAGACTGTTACAGGCTGAGCCCCCACCCAGCTACACCCATCATGCTGATTCTGTTCCTTGGTTTGCCAGCACCATCCATCAGCTGCACGCCCATTTTTAAGCCTAAAGCTGGAATCACTACTTAATGGACTCAGTAATGTAAGCATAAGCTGGTTGGTAAGGAGCAGTAAGGAACCGCATTAATTAACTTCATTAATTAATTTTCTTCTGGTATCAAATTATCAATCTAATCATATTAAATTATCAACCTAATAATTATTAATATAGATGGTGGGTTTTACCATATTTGGGAAAATTAAGGTATTTATAAAATGTGTATGTCACAAGGCATCATCTCCTCAGAAGCCAGAAAGCTTTGTGGGATATGAAAGTCACAGAAGAAATTGCACCCAGAATTAGAAATACCTGAGATCTCCCAAAATAATTGTTCTTAGTTTTCAGGTGCTTGGAGAGAAGGAATCCGTTCCCATTCTGTATCTGCTACTTAGTCTGGGATAGACTTCGTTTTTCACATGGACGTGGCTTCATCCACTGTCATGCTTGAAAACCCACAAAAGGAGGCATCAGCTCCTGTAGAGGTTCAAAAATACCAGCACTCTTGTGTTATGAAAGCAAACCTACACCAGTTCACATACGTTCAAATGAGTGACACGTACTGTGTGATGTATTTGTTGCAGTTATTTGATGTCAGAGAATGATACTGACAGGATGCTAATATAGGAGACCTTCCTCAGACGTTGTCTGAGCACATCTCAGACGTTCTGCTTTCACAAGCCACGCCACTCTTCTCAATACAAACAAATGCATGTAGGGAAATCTGGTCCATGTAGGTCCGGTTTGATACAGATCTTTGGTTCAAATACTATCATATTGTGAAGAGAGAAGGTAGAATCAGCTACTGCATCCAAACGAACAAACAAAGAAGCAGTCTTTTGAATCTTTTCTTTTTGAGGTTTGGAAGCTTTGGGTTGGTGTCTGCACAAATCTCCTCCTGGATGTCGTCTGCTGCCAGCATCTTCCCACTGGAGGGAGCTGTGACATCTGAAATGCATCAACAGCCTCGGCTGGAAACTGCCCTGGAGGCCCCCAAGAAGGATTTTCTACACATCTTTTGTGTTCTGTGCTTTTGAAAACTATGGATCATCTTAAACCGATATTGTCAGTTACATTAAGTCTTTGGTCAAAATAAATTTTTGAAGCAGTCGGTGTTAACTGAAAGCTTTCAGTTATGTGCATGCGTATGAGAAACAGAGAGATGACCCTCTAAAAGATGTTATTAGCCTGGAGGTAAGTATTTGTGTGTGTAGTTTGCAATATTTGTCCACCCAATTATTGTAACATTGGGCTGCTGAACAGAAATAACATAAAAGGTCAACTGCAGCCTGAGGATATGACAGAATATCAGGTCCAAGTGAAGGCTGTGGGTAACCCACAGCATCTACTGCCTCCTGGCCCCCAGCAAGTCCATGTCTCTGCAGCAGGAGATTGGGCATTGCCTGAGGAATTACAGGCACTTCAAAATTCACCCAGAACCCAGCTTTCTACATGAAGAGACTCACACGGCCAGGTGGTAAGAAAAGCCAAGGACAGAAAAACATCTGAAGTCTCCCTCCTGCCCCAAGCCACGTGTTTCAACACAGAGTTTCAAGAGGGAGACTGCAACAAGGGCCATCCTCCCTTTAGAGTCACACAAATATCAAGTCTTTAAAAGAACAGCGTTTGGGTCAACCTTCATCTTTTAAAACCTGATGGCAGAAGGACATTGCGATGCCTTTTAATACAGAGGAGTAGCAGCCTGAGAAGCAGGAGGTCTGGATTCAATTCCTTCTGCAGTCTGAAACCATGCCAGCTGCCATCACCCAGCTCACCCTGGGGAGCTCTGAGACTGGCAGCGGGGGTTTTGAGGGATGTTGAATTGGTATTAAGCAAAATACAGAAATATGAAATAACAGGTCTCTCCAGGACCAGCTTCATGGCCCTTTCCCTTCCTACCTCCATTTGCCCAGGTGTCACCACCTTTAGGCATCTGATACATCTCCTGCACAATTCTGGTAAAAGTAAAGGCAAAAGTAGCTGAGGGAATAAAGGCACTCAGGAAAGCAGCGTGTTGCTGTCATCAGTAATCAAAAGAGAAAATGCTACAGAAATAGCCTTTCTTTTTCCACTCCTGTTTCTCTCCCTCACTCTTGTACAAGGGCTCGGGCAGAGGGTGGGCCAAGGGGCTGAATCAGAGAGATGGCAGTGTGCTGGGTAGATCATTAATAGCAATGCACTTTTTTAGCCCGATAGGCTGCAGCTGTTCCCACCCCACCAGCCCACAGCTCATGAATAAACAGACTGGCTAGATGGTTCTGCAAAAACGAACAAGGCTGACATTTGAAGTGTCGTTGCTGGGCTTCAGAATTAATACCCCTTTTGAGATAAATGAGGGCGGTTTGTAACCTTTAAACCACTGGGCACGGACTTGAAGCAGCCCAGAAAGCTGAGGTTCTGCAAAATCTGGATGGTGCTTGAAGGCCATATAAGGCTAGCAAGACCAGGAGCTGCGTTCCCCTATCTAAGTTCTGAGGGTACAATCCAGCAGCCTTAATCATATATGCATTCGAGTTGAAGTCAGATAACAGCAGCATGATGAAGTACATAGGACCCGATTTTAAAAACACAATGTTTTTAATTTTCTGATGCTGCTTCAAGCACAGTTTCTTCTCCTTTTAAACTTAACTTGTAACGCCCTCCACTCAAAACCATTAGCACGAGAAGGTCAGGAGTAATGAAGTAGCTGAAGTATTTAATTTTTAGCTGAGAACTGATGGAACAAACATAAACAATGCAAATGGAAAATTTTAAACCAAAACCTAATTATCAGAGATGCAATTATCTGCTCATCAAAGACTTGAATTACCACTAACATGGCCCCTTAGGCTTACTTGGAAGAGATCTCTCAAACACACCAGTGTTCCCTCACCAGGCTTGGAAAGAAAAGCTAAACCAAAAAAAAACATCCTAGCCCTTCTCTGGACAACATAGCTCTTAAATTTAAGAAGTAAGATAAAGATCCAGAATAACGCTAGCCCATATAACCTGACAGGTGTAAGGCACATGCAGTAGCCTAAATTTCGGTGTGTGATGCTTACAAATTGGATGTTCAGCTCATTATGTTGAGAAGCAGTGGAATACCAGTCTCAAAGGCTACCAACAGGACAAAAGTCGCCCTACAGAGAACACAGACCCTGAAGTGAGAATGCAATTACTTCTGTATTTCTGCTTCAAAATGGCAAGACTGCCTCAGTCTCTTCTCATTAAGTGAGAAAGTTATTACCCAGATTCCATTCCTCCTTGTAATTACTAATTGGGAAGTGAATAGCAACACCACATACAAAAAGGATAATATTCTTAACAGTAAAAGGCATAAAGTAGCCTCATCACTTTCTATATATTAGTTATGTCATTAGTCCTATTAGCACCGCTCAAAATGAACAAGTTAACAAGGAAACATTAAACTGCACTTCATGACTGTAAAGCCAAAGGACAAAATATTGACATATCAATTAATGCTTCAAGTCTCATTAATTTCTTCAAACAAAATAGCAATGAAACGAATGTGGGGAGGTTCGGGTTCAGTGTTCTTCTTTTTGCTTTAGAAGAAATGCAGTGTTCGTTCATGTCCCAGGCTGTATCAGTCCTCCAGGGCTGCAATCTTACCTTACAGAGACAGAAGGATCTCTTTCATCTCAAGTCGGTGATTTCACCCGGATGATTCTTTTTTTTTTCTGTGATGTGAACAATTCTCCACTGGATTCAAATGTATTTCATGCTGAGAGAGATACTGCATGCATTTGAACATGGCAAATTTGCTTTAAATACACACACACACATATCTCCCCCATATATATAGAAGGTTACCTAATGGTATTTTTCTTGAACCCTCATTCAGACAACAGGCCGACAGGATTACTTTCTAACGTGGCTGCAAATAGTAAATGAACGAGCACAGTCTGCGTAAGCTCAGCTGTACATTTCATTCAGGAGCAAGGGACTGTAAATAACAAGCACATTTCTAATAGACTGTTGTTAACATTCAGCATATTACATTCAAGTGTTATGAAGAGGATAGCGCTCCTGTCATATATGATCCCAGGTTACGATAGTAAGGAAAACTGGAATAAAATCCATACTAAACAAATGAACTGTAGTGATAACCAGCACGGACATGCCCACCTCTGTTGACTGACTTTTGAAGAAGCTTAAACTACTTGGTTAAATGACTCCTTTAGATGGGGCCTATCACTCTATTTGCCTAAATTTAGGTGTGTGAAGCTCACAAAATGGATGCTCAGATCATTATGTCCAAAAGAAACCCAACAATTCTTCAACAGATAAAAACGGTAACCTGAAGAAGTACATACTCAACACCTAGGGCTTAAAAATTATTATGGATCCAGATACAGTTCCAATTTAAAGCACATTACTGATTCTACATACTCCACCAGTAAACACTTTTACTGTGAAGTAAATGCCTTTTTTCCCCCCTACTCTGCTTCTAGAAGAGATTTGTGTCCACAAGCCCCTTCAATCAACGCACCCGTGCCAGGGCTCGGAGTACTGTTCCTGGAAATGAAAGGTTAGTGAGACCTCAGGCTCACAGAGAAACTCAGGTGAGGTCAACATCTTTCCTGAACTGCTGAAGTTGGGGCAGCTCGCGATCCTAATTTCATTGCTGTGATGGTCCAGCCGAATGCTTCAGAGCCACTCACTTTCAGGTCAGCCAGGGTGAAGTCCTGGCTCTTCTGTAGCCTCTGACAAACCCCATAAGCCCAGATTTCATCTCTGTGTCTCAGGAGTTTATAAGCATGGAATAGCAGCATTAAGTGCTGGGGGAAGGGGGGTGAAAAAAAAGCCTCCCTGGTTTTATATCTTAGATAAGCAACTGTATTTACTAAAATAATCTAATTCCCAAGCAAATAGATTTGATTCTATAGAAATGTGCATCTTATCAGTGACAAAGACTTGAAAAACCTCTGTGAATGGTGCCTCTTACTGCTTTTCAATAACAACCAAACGTTTCATTGTTCCAATTAAAGCTTGGTCTTTTATTTAGAGGTTTACTGTCCAACTGTAAAATGACTGATTGACTGTAATCATAAAGCATGATGAATTATTTCTGTCTTTGGTCTAAAGAAAATTAGTGTAGGGTTTTGCTGTTTACAGGGGTCGATGCGTTTCATTATGAGCTCACACAGAACAGCTCGGTGACATCCAAGCAATCAGGAATATGGTCTATTTTTATTAGCAGCACAAGAGAGCAAATACTGCATAGCTCATCAGGCTGTGTAAATGAAACGCAATAATGAAGTTCTCAAGCAAACAAAGTCCAGCATGCCCACGTCATCCCCTTTTTGCACTGAGTGCATGAAGTGTTGCAGGAACTGCTCTCTGTATAAACACATCTCTGGTTTATCATACATAATTCAGGATTTCCAATTCCCTGGTGGAGTAGATTATCTAACTCCATACACTGAGGCCCACAAACCCTGCACCAGTATCGTAGCGCTGCAGTACCCTACCACACTGCATCACTGATACAACTCTGCCCCTTGCAACAACGTATGTGCTCTCAATCAGCTTTATCCTAATACTTTCTAAATGTCTATAGCATCCTCACTGCCAAGACCTGGATATGCTTTACGTGCAATAATTTAGAGTTCACAGAACAACAGTGTGGATAAACAAGCGTTTCCAAGCATCATCTATGGGCGCACAGGGGTTCATATAACAAGACTGTTCCACAGCTCTACCACTCACTGCTCCTGAAATTGATGGGAAGTCTGTGGGGACCTCTTTTGGGAACAGGTCTCAAAAGAGGAATTTCTGTAATAATCTTCTGTGCTCTGCAAGTCACCTCAGAGCCGGTATTGCAGAGCCCAGGCAGGGTCTGCTCCCGTGCAATCGCCATCCTCACAATGGGATTGCGGGCTGTGTAAATCAGTGCGGAATTGAGTCCGGAGACTTGAGCTGCCATGAACATCTTAAAAGAAGATTACACCCATGTAATAATGCACAATCCTTTGCCAATCCCTAAAGAAGGGCCGGAGGGAGGAGGGAAGTGGGGGGGCAAATCAGATTTCACAGGCAGCTCAATCCCGGTTGTCCTGGAGGCCAATCCTAACTTAGGGGTCCAGAATGTGTGCAGTTCTGAGCCTGGGATGCTGAAGCCTGCTATGGATATGGATCCATCCCCTTGGTTGGTGGTCTTCCCACAGGCACATAGCCCTGAACCAAGAGGCTGAATGAAGGGAGATCAGTCTCCAAAGCCAGAAGGTGGTTTCTGCATCTTCACAGGCATTTGCCCTTGAAGAGAAACAGAAATGCTCCATCTGCAGCCTGAGCTTGGCTCTGTGGAGCCAAGCCCATCCTCTGGCTGAAGCATCTAGAACAGAGGGAAGGGATGGTGTGAGCATGGGTGTTCAGGTCCCCTCTGCACCCTTCTGAGGAAAAAGATCTGGGCACTATTTCCCAGCACAGGTTCAGTGGCAAGAGAGGGCTGTGTACTTCAACACCCAGGAGAGGAGGAGGCAGATAACTCCATGGCTACACCTCCAAACACATCTCAGGCAGGGTTCACATGCCCAGTTCCTGGGCAAGGGAGACAGGGACCAGAGGTGTCAGCCTGATGGTGCCAGCCTGAGGTGCTTCACTCAGGGAACAAGGGGACTTGACCACCATTATCTGCTCTCACCACAGCTGCTCTCCAGTTAGCACCCCATGTGTCCCCATGGCCCACTGTCTTATAAATCAGCCTCTCCCCAGCCTAACAGATAAAACAGGAACAGCCAGGAGGCAGACGTGAGCATCAAAGGCTGAGATGAAAATCAGAGTTGGGTGGGATTACGGAGATGACTGCTCTTTTGAGGCAGGGCTTCTTATTCAAGGGATGTAACTTGACCATGCAGCTTGGAGTGAAATTGGCTTCTGACAAAAACCTCCTGTACTAAGATTGCTTCAGGTGCTCTGAATTAGAATTGGCCCCAGGGAAGAGATTGTCCTGGGAGGGCAAAGGGAAGAAAAGTAGTAACATTACAAAGAACAACACATAAAGAGGGAAAGGAGAACACGAATCCTGTCACCCTGATCCTGTAGCAGGGGAGAGCACGGTACCTAATGAAACTGAAAGACAAACTGCAAAGGACAGATGTACACTTACTGCTGAAATGCAGAGGTGTGGAAATGACTGCAATGCTAAGTCAATGCATTTGAAAGATTTAAATATAAACACAAGCAGGAATGTCAGTATGATTATAGTAACTGTGACATTTCCCTCCAAGGGCCAGGTCCCCATAGCACTAAAGCTCAAATCCAGCCAAATTACTTGCTAGCCAGCTTGAACTTTCCCGGCAGCTGACAATGGAAGCTCCTTGTGAACAGTTTGCAATTTCACTTAATCGCCTCTGGACACACCTGAAGCCAGTAAGCCTTCTGTGCCTTCAGAAAGTCCCCTTCCTGCCTTTGACCTTCTCAGAGCTGACCTCCCTGCAGCTCAAAACTGCAGCTGTGGCCTTGGGGTTTGACTTTTGGCTTTGACTCATGAACGACAGCCACATTCTCTGCCCATCACAAGGCAGCAGTGTCCATCACTCTGCTTTTTCCATGGTGGGTTGTTTTTAGGTTTTTTTTTTAGCAAGCTCTTCTCGGGCAAAGGCTGGGTTTCAGGGCAGCCAGGGGAAAGGGATTGTGCAGCCTGGATCATGTCTGTATCTTTTTACAGGTAACTCCCAAGCTTAGAGCCCAGGACCTACGAGAAGCGTGGCTCTCAGGTTTTTGAAGCACCATGCTTGGCTCCTGGCACACATCTCCGCCTGCAGAGCCAGTAGCCAGCTCATCCTCCGCAGCCCCGGAGGGCCGAGCCAGGTGCCAGCTCTGCAGGCAGAGGCAAAGACTGTTCCCATTGCTGCTGGAGTCACCCAGGAGCAAGGGCATGCCTGGGCCACCTCTCCCCCTTGGTGACTAATCCTGTGCCTCGACCTCCAGCTCTCCCTGCCCTTCTGGACCATGTTCTCCCCCTTCTCACTGCCCCAGCTCTGCAGGGAGGGCTGTGCAGCATCACTCGCAGGGCTGGAGTCTATCCTTCTGACCCCAACATTGGAAGTTGACCATCTGAGCAGGCCAGCCCGCCTAGCACACACAGCAGTTCAAGGCAGCAGCACTCTGGGTGGCCTCCAGCCCTGTTTTGCTTGTTTCCCCCATCAGCTGGGGCGAGGATGGTCGAATGGAGACCTCCTGGGCTTGAGGGACACTGCTCTCCGCTCAGTTCCAGCATGTCCCCAGCCCCTCTTGGGCCTGGCCACCGCGGAGTGGACAAACCTCTCCTCCAGCCTCCCCCCTCCCCGTACGGCTTTAACTTTCCCCGCCGGATCAAGGGCTTTCTGTCACCGTATCGCCGTCTCACACCCTTGTCCCCCGGGGGGGGACACCCGGCCACCACACGCCCCTTCCCCCCCGCCGGGGCCTGCTAGGCCTCCCTCCCGCCGCGGGGCGGTGGGCGGCTGCCGGCAGGGAGCGGAGCGGAGGCGGGGATGGGGGGAAGGCGGAGCGGTCGCCAGCGGGGACGAGGCAAGGGAGGGAGGAGAGAGCGGCGGAGGGGCGGGGAGAAGTTTATTCCCGGAGACACCTCTCCAGGGCGCGGCGCTGGGAGGCGGGGAGGGGGGAGCCACCCCATGCCGGCCGCTGCCCGGGGTTAGTCACGGCGGGGCGCCGGCAGCCAGTCCCCACCCAGGCCATACGGAGTAACTGGTGCCTCNTCGATAATAATAATTTAAAAGAAGGGGGAGAAGCGGAGGAAGCGAGTGGATAATGTCAACCCCCAGCAGATTCAAAAAGGACAAAGAGATTATAGCGGAGTATGAAAGTCAAGTCAAAGGTAAGAGCGGGGCGCGGGGGGCGACGCCCCGGACTGGGGTCGGCGGCGGGGGCCAGCGGCCCGGGCCCCTTCCTTCTCCCCGGC
>VXBW01007594.1:1917700-2092841 GCA_013400375.1 Thinocorus orbignyianus
GTCCTTGTGCCCCGAACTTCGGGGAGGGGAGCGGGGAGAGGGGTGTCGGGGTGTGTGTGTGTCTGTGAGTGAGGGGCCGGGGTGCGGGTCTCCGCTGCCCGGCTCCTCCGGAGCGCCTTCCCTTCCTCCGCCGGCTTCGGTAAGGCTGGGAGGGGGGGTATAATAATAAAAAAATAAAAGGCTTGGCAGTGCAACTGAGGCGAGAAACAATAGTGAGCCGTGCCCCTCTCTCAAGGCACATGGCTGTGCGTCCCACACCCTCCCCTCGGGGCTGTAGTTTTGGGGCTGTGGAAGATGGCTAATGAAGAATTC
Organism: Thinocorus orbignyianus; assembly: GCA_013400375.1. Classification (NCBI taxonomy): domain Eukaryota; kingdom Metazoa; phylum Chordata; class Aves; order Ciconiiformes; family Thinocoridae; genus Thinocorus; species Thinocorus orbignyianus. Next base: position 1,918,013 of record VXBW01007594.1, read on the forward strand.
TCCTTGGACGATTGAATGAGCCCTTTCAGCCAGCCCAGGAAGTGTTTCAGCCTCGCATCGCATCCAACTATTGTGCCGAGGACAGCGCTTCCAGAGCCCCCGGGGTCCCTCCCCTTGCCTATCCCCTCCGGCCGCTGTCTCGGGTTGAACGGAGGAGGGGAGAGTAACGGCGTGGGCCGTGGGTCCTGTGGTCCCCATCCTTTTCTTCTGCGTCTTGTTGGGGAATAGATCGCATAATGCACAAATTGCCACAAATTCAGGTTTCGGGGGTGGATGCCGGACTGAAATGCAGCATTTAAAAAGCTAAGCGACATTGTAACTCTGTTTGTTACAATGTTGTGGGGATGCTCCTTGTGTATCTGGGGTGGACCCTCCTCGATGCTGCCTGTATTCTCAGTGCAGAGATGCCCACGCGGGTCGGTGGGCTTTGGGAGCCCTCCCACCCAGCACAGGCAAGGGTTGGTAAGGTTCAGACCCAGGTGTCTGAAACAGGGTGGGAGGGACCACTCCACAGCTCTTCAAAGATTTTGCTGACCTTCTGTAATTGCACAGTAATTTTTCCTCTTACTCGATCCCGAGAGATCAAATTTTCAAGACAATTCTTGGTGTTCTGTTGCCCTTTTTCCTCTTAAAAGGAAAGAGGTAGTTTTTGACTTTTCTTCTTCTTAAGCTTAACTTTTTTGTGAAAAATACCAATCACCAGTGAAAATAATTTTGCATCCAGGAAGGGATTTAGGGTTAAAATAAGAGACCCGCCAGATAGGTGGGCAATGAGGGTCTTCTCTGAGCTGGCAGGTAGGCCATGCTTCAAGTGTCTGTTTGACATGGGCAGGGCTGAGACAGCTCTCAGCGTGGCTGGTGGTTTCACTGCCATCGAGCCTGAGGAGGATCGGTACTTCTGCCTCTCTGTGGAGATTTGTCTTGATCACTGAGCAGAAAAAATGTTCAAGATCTTAAGCTCTTTGCAGAGTGTGCAGGCTGTTCTTTGCCTCCTCCTAACACGATTGTTACAGGCTCAGCCTTTATTAACTGCAGCCAGTTGCTATATGAGCCAGTCTTTTCTTTTGAATAATGAAGAAAAAATGCCATGCCCTTCAGCTACATATATTGTGTCATTTCATAAACAACAAAGATTAATGTACCAGGCATCTCTGATAACCTGGCTCCTTGGTGTCATGGTTCCCCATCATAATTGCAGAGGGAGGTAGCATTTGTAAACATAGCCTAGTGGGAATTTTGACTTGGTTTTGCTCCTTTGTGGTGGTCTGTGATGTGTCTGGTCCTGTCTGCCTCGCTTGAATTGATTAGCAGCTGTTTGAAAAAGTATGCTGGGCTAGAAATTGTGGCCTGAGCTGCTTTTTCTTGAACCAGCATCGCTACGATTGTGTTTCAGGTGGCAAGAGCTGGCTGTACTAAGACTGCTTGGTGCTAGCTCAGTGATATAACAAAGTACTAATACCATTGCGTGATACCTTGAAAATCTTTTTTGATATTGGGTGGTCAGGGGGTCAAGGGCTAAGGAACCAGTCCTAATTAGCCAGCAAAATAACTTTAAATGAATATAATTGCAGGAAATGCAGGTCCCTGTGTGCTACCTGGAATTTCTTGCATTAAGGTAGGAGAAAGGGTGTGGCCAAAAAAAAAAAAGCTTTTGCTGCTTATGATTTCTGGTGTTTGCAATGGCTAGCAGATTCCTTGGTGCTGGCATGTTTAGTTGCCTAAAGGATTTAGGCAATCTGGCAGTAGACTGGCCATTGGAGGTTCCCCTGGACAGGTGTGTGCAAAGGAGCGTAATACCACATATATCCCTTACTTTGTTAGGAGATTGCATTGAGCCCAGCATGCCGAACACCAGTGTTAGCAGTTCAGAAACCACTCATACCACTAATGTATACATTTGTAAATCCTGTCATGAGACGTCTGAATATTGATACTGAAGAAAGAGGGCCCTCTAATGTACATGGCCCATAGGGTATGTATACGGTGCCAAACTTGGAAATGAGGATTTCACAATGCCATTCTTCACATAGCTTTTCTGCTCTTAACTCCTCAAATAGGAAGCAGTAACAGATGTTAATTGTTCTTCCTGGTTCCTGGGTGATGTAAAGTGACATCTTCTCCTTGGACTTTTAGCAATATCAGTAGATTGGCTGTTGCTGTAGTAGAGGTCATACAGGAATAGAAGAAAGTCTGCAGATTACCTGATGGTCAAGCTGAAGTGGACAAGGTTCTTCTGAGTTGTTGGGCAGAACATCTTACTGCACATTCTTTTGCAACATCTGTGTTCTTCAGGCTACTTTCTGTTAAGAACTATCCCAGTTTTAGCAGTAAGGGACTTGTGTTCTCTTTCCTGCACATCGTGTAGAAAATAGAAGGATATTTCTTAAGAATATCTTAATACTGAAGTTAAATTTGTCAAGATGGATACCTATACCCATTGTTTTGGGGGATGCAAAGGTATTGTGATGACATAGGCACCTTAATTTGTAGACATAAAAGCGTGTGGGTAGTATCAATTGTTTCTGTAATGCTCACTCATTGCAAGTGAGCTATCTTGACATGCTTAAACTCCAGTATGACCTTGTTACTTGATAATTTTGCTGAAGCGCCTACTTCTCAGCAATGTTTCACTTTCTAATTCAAAAGCTTTAGGAAAAGCATCAAGAGCTTGTTTATTCAAGAACATTTTGACAGTTCTGAGGAACAATTTATGTTATTGTTAAAATGGCTTGGGCAGTGTGCCTTGTAAACTTTCTGCAGACTGTGTTGGATTACTGAGTAAAAACACTTCTTAAAATGTCTCTGCTCATCGAGACTATCACCTGGATGTGTTTTTTTTAAGAATGTGATAATTTTGTAGGCCTTCTGAAGTAATTAGGGTAGGTTTCCTACTTTCCTACCGACCTTGCAGCTGGGGTGGGGGATGTGACTAGAGCTAGAAAGTGGAAGGAATCCTGTTCAGTTGAGCAACAGACTGGTTAGGAGTTGAGTATTAACTTTCTGATACATGACCCCACTTAGATTTATACACAGTGTTTCTTAACTCAAAGCTCAATTGACTATAGTAGCCTATTATTATCCTACCTTTTGTATTCTGAGGACCAGCTGCTCCTTGTACTGCTGAGAATGTAGTGTCTGTTGGTAAGGTTCGTGAGCAATGCACAGTAGCTAAGAAATACTAGACAGTCCTCTGATGTCCGTGTGGATGTCTCAGGTATAGTGAAGGGTGAGGGAGTGACATCTTCAATACCTGCCTCGCTTCAGAAAGTAACACCCCTGGAGAAGATGTGTGTTGCAGTAGCAGAGGAACAGAGGATGCTGCTCAATAGCTTTCAGATGATTCAAGTGTTAAACTGGTATGTTTACCTTCTTAAGACGTGTAACTGGTTGTCCATGCACAGGATAAACGTGCCTTGAATTGGTAAGCCATGTGCTGACCAATTATCTGAGCTTGTCTATTCAGTGAGATCATCCGTGAGGATCTTTGGAGTGCAACAGTCTGTAGGGCTTCCTACCCAACTGCATCTCCAACTCGAAAGGACTGAGAGAAGAGCAACCTAAATGCTTCCTTTTTCCATCTTTGTTTTCCAGTTGAAAGTGACTGAGTGAAAATATGTTGCTTTTAAAATATAAACCCAAAAGCAACTTTGTGAAAGGAGACACTTTACTAAGATCCATCTTTACGTGGACTGTTTCAGAACAAAATACTACTGTTTTCCACCAGAAATCATTTTTTTTCACACTGTGTTACATTGCCTAATTAATGAAAATTCTAATTTGTAAAACTGAATTTCAGCTTATTCCATGTTAAACCAATTTAGAACTAAAACAACAACAGAAGCCTCTCTGAGGAAAGGCTGTTTTCTGAAATACAAATTGGGATGATGTTTTAGTAAAGTTATTAGATAACTACTTTGAAAAAAATCTTCATAATGGAAGATTTGGTGCCTTCGGTGATGCCAGAATTCTCAAGTTTTATTTTGAAAAATTGTGATGGAATGCCAGTTTCCAAAGTTCAAGTTTATCAAGTGTGGTTCAGTAGAAATTTTCTCATCAAAGAACTTGAACCACAATGAGTGTTGTCTTGTACAGAAAGGATGTTGTTCTCTGTGCTGTTTTTCAATTGGACTTAACATGTTGCTGTCCATGTTGTGTAAGTTCTAATTGCTATAGCACACAGGGCAAGCAGTATGTGGACTGTCTGACCAGTGTTTCTTTCTGCCAATACAGCAATCATAATGCATACTTAAAGCGAATGTTTTCTGTGTACCTGCACTTTTTTTGTTAGTCTCTAAGAAAGCTTAATTTGCCTCTGACTCTGAAGCAGTTTGGATACTTATGGGATCGCTTCTTTGGGGCTTTTCTTACCTTTTCAAACATACTTTCTGAGCAGTTTCACTGTTGCAGAGGAAGGCTTTAAATCATGCTAAGGTTCATTTAATTTCCTGCCATTATATTTTATTGGTCACTTTTTTATGAACTGCAGTCCTAGTTGCTAATAAAATTAAACTTATAGCTTTGAAATGGCTGCGGTAAGACAGAATGGGATACGAATTTTATCTCATTTTCTGTCTCAAACTTTGCTTGGGTTAGATTTTGCCTTCTTTGAAAGCCGGTCTCCTTGTCAGTCAGAGGTGATAGATAGCAGCACTGGAAAAAAGTGGGTCAGTGCTGTTGAGATTGGATAAGAAATCCCCTGCTGACCATTACACAGCCTATTAGAAATCACTGACCATAACTTGACAGTGCAGCACGTCTGATCTCTGTTTTGGACAGGGTTGGACATGGAGGAGAGCACAAATGGAGCCAGGCAGGTGTCAGTGGTGCTTCTTTTCCTTTTTACCCTTTTTTTAATTTATTTTTTTTTTTCAAACCCCTGCTGCATCTGACTGTCACACTATCCCACGTCTAACCTGTCTGGTCTCCCTAGTGGAAATCAGTGCTACCTTAACTTTTATTAATCCCTATTAGAGTCTAATCTACTCTTACTGCTTGGCTTTCACAGAGCAAAATAGGATTTGGAGTGTGGGGGGTTTGTTTTTGTGTGTAAGCTGTCACTCTAAATGTGTACTGGGGCTCCTTGCACCCTGTCTCCTGCCCCTTCTGCTTTCTGCAAATTTTATGGCAGCATTTTCTTTGTGACTGGCTTCTCTCACCTTCCCAGTTACTGTCCCAGCCCTCCCAGGACCCCACTGTGCTCTCTGATCTGAGCTGTCTGGGCTGATCCGATCAAGTGCTGGCCATCTCCAAAGCAAGGCTGGCTGACCTTGCTCTGTGCTGGTCAGTCTGGGAGCTGTGAGTCATGAATAGCCCTATTCTGCTTCCAGTTACTTTTATGTCTTTTCCTTCCCCAGTTTGTGTCTTTTGTGCACTGTGCCAAATATCCTGCGGTTCAAGAGATTGTGAGGGCATGTATGTATATGTGTGTGTACATGTGTGCTGTGCTACAGAAGAGCAACAGCTGAAATCTGGAGGCAGTGCTTGAAGGTCCAGTGCTGGCATTGCTGCTTGTGTACCTACCGACAGAGATGAGGCTTGGTGGGCTGTGTGGTAGCAGATACTTAGGATGAAGCACGGAGGGGTCATCACTGAGGGCATGGGACCATCTCCTGGGTAAGAGGCAGAGCTGTCTGCACAGGAAGACTGCTTGCTGCCTGTGTTTTACATTACCAAGACTCTCTCTGGCAACAAAACCAAAGGAGCTGGTTATCGCTGTTCTTTTTCCTTTGTTTCCAAGACTTAAACAACTGCAGGCTGTTGGTGCAGTTTGTGTGGTGGCTTGGTCCTCTGGGAGTGCTGTAAGACAAACAGTTCACTTTGATCTGTTGTAATGGGAGCGGTAATCCTGAGGCACCACTTCCTCAGGAATCTCTGCAGCTTGTGGAAGTTATCTTCTGGTAGACACAGAAGTGTGTCACAAGTTGGTTATAGCCACCTGGTAGGGTAAAGGTGGTGTATGATATTTTACTTACACTCTGCCCACTAATCCATCTTGTCAAGGCAAAACACTGGTATTTTCAAGCCATTTTCTGTTAGCTACAGCTTATAACTGAGCAAGGGCAATATCTTCCATAGCCCCTTCCCTCTTCTCTGTTCATGTCACTATTTCTCAAGGAGATACCTGTATGAACTTCAACATGCAGTATTCAATTTTGCACCATACTGGATTTTATCTGGAGGTGACCATTTCATAAATCCTGAGATTGAGGTACAATCTCTTTATGGAAAATGAGGAATGTTTTGGAAATCACTCCAGGCAAATCTAATGCTCCAAACCCCCTGCTAGGTTGCTCAAAGCCCCATCCAATCTGGCCTTGAACACCTCCGGGGATGGGGCATCCACAACTTCCCTGGGCAACCTGTTCCAGCGTCCCACCATCTTCACATTAAGGAAGATAGTACCAAGCCTTGGGGAACATCACTCATCACTGGCTTCCACTTGGACATTGAGCCATTGACCACAACCCTTTGAGTGTGACCATCCAGCCAATTCCTTATCCACTGAGTAGTTCATCCATCAAAATCATGCCTTTCTTATTCTGAGACCAGGATGTCATGTGGGGCAGTGTCAAACACTTTGCATAAGTCCAGGTAGATGCTGTCTGTTGCTCTCCCCTTGTCCACCAATGCTGCGGTAATATCATATAAGGCCACCAGACTCATCAGGTGTGATTTGCCCTTCCTGAAGCCAGGTTGGCTCTACGAATCACCTCCTTATTTGCCATGTGCCTTAGCAGAGATTCCAAGAGGATCTGCTTCATCGTCTTGCTGGGCACAGAGGTGAGACTGACTGGCCTGTAGTTTCCAGGGTCTTCCTATTTTCCCTTTTTGAAATGGGGAGTTATGTTTTCCCCTTTTCAGTTAGTGGGAACTTCACCAGACTGCCACAACTTTTCAAATATAATGGAAAGTGGCTTAGCAACTTCATCTGCCAGCTCCCTCAGGACCCGTGGATGGATTTCGTCAGATCCCATGGACTTAAGCGCCTTCAGATTCCATAGATGGTTTTAATGAAGTCCCTCCGAAGTTGTGTAGGTACTTGATCTGCATTTACCTTGTTCATAGCATTTTGGGGGTTGTTTTTAATTATAGGGTGGTGAGAAGGGAAAAAAGCTTTTCTTTGTTTATAATTTTTCTAGAAAAAGTTTTGGTAGAACTTGCTTAGACATGTGCTCATGGATTCGTCAATTAGAATATCCCTATTAACTTTGTTACGTTGTCTGTTATTGACTGATGAAACCTGTTTGAGTTTCAGTTGCAACCTCCTGAGACTCCCCATTACAGATGCAGAAGTGCTGACTAGCAGGCAGGAGAACTGCATTAGCATATGAACCAAAACATTCTCAAAATATGCTAGATAAAAAATACTTTTACATTGTAAAATAGAAGTTACAAAAAATATAATTAGAACACTTATAGTGTAGTGTTTTGTTGTGGTTTTTTTAACTATATTTGGAATAAAAAGAAAATGCAGCTGGCTTACCGGATGATGACTTCCAGGAAGTAATGATTGTAACCCTTTGCATAATTAGCTGTTGTGGGAAACGTAACTGACTACTGCGAATTAATGTAAATGGACTGTCCAGACTCCTTAACTGACTCAGTGCTTACTCATCTGAATTACTCCACGTGTGTAGGATCTGCTGGCGGTTTGTTTATGCTGTCTTTTGTTGGAGTCTTCACAATGCTGCTTTGGCTTGTTTCTTCCAAGGTATCAGGAGTGGAGTGCTGCACACTCCTGGCTTTGCTCTGCCTGTGTGTTGAACTAAATAAGGAGATGTGCTGATCCCCTTTCACTTTCCAGTGTACATTCTTTCGTATGGTAAAAGAAACGAGTCTTCACTGTTCTAGCTGATTCCAGAGTATCCGCTTCCTGAAAATCAGAGGAATCTGCTCATGTTTACAAAGTACAGAGCACAGCAGAAGTCCAATAAAATTAAGTGATAGCTCATGTAGGGTTCTGCTCTTTCAACAACTTCTCTTTCAAGCTTCACTGTTCTCTGCTTTTCCCCTCTGACTCCTTATTTATCTTCTCTTCTCTTAAAAATGTAAAGCCTTAGGTCAGAGGCAAGATAAAATAAGTGTTCATTCAGTACCAAGATGGATGGGCATGCATCTGAGCCAAAACATTCTAACTCAACAATTAAGCTACTGTTTGAGAAACTAATAGAGAAATAGAAAGGATTGCAAGTCACTTAATTTTTTTTTATATTATAGAAAAAGATTTATTATTCTGCCTTTTTTTTGTCTGAACAAACCCCCAATTTTTTATATATATATATATTTTATTTTATTTTTTTAAAGATGCTCACTGTCCATTAAATAATCTTTTAAGAAAGATTATAAGATAAACTGGCCTGTGGTAACAGTAGACTGGACTTGGTGATCCACACAGTCCCTTTCCTTAAAGTTTTGTATGGTGGGTAGTTCAGGGCGCTGTGTCAGACAGCTGTCTAGTGCCTCTTGTCGTTATTCCCCTTGCTTGCGAAGATATGCCGTGATACAGGCTTCTGTACCAAAACTTGCTGCAACTAAGTTGATAGATGTAAAGTTACTCCTTAGATGGTATTTATGCAGGTATTCAAAAGGTATACCAAAATGAAAAAAAAAAAAAGAAAAAAACCCAACAAGTTTTCACCCTTATTAATAGGATATTTAACACACCGAGGTTGTTATAAGTGTTTAGACGGCACAGCATGCTCTTTCTCTTTCAAATCACTAATTTGATGATTAGTAGAAATGAAAATCTATAAACTCTTGTTCATAGACACCTTATGCACGTAGCAAATTGGTGTCTCTGCGTTCCTGGCATAAATAATATCAGCTCTGTGAAGAACTAATTGTGTAATGGAAAGCTGACTTCTTTGGTTTGTGTTGCAAATGGGTAACTAGTATGTTTAAGAACTTGATTTAAGTTCTAAGAACTTGACAGCTATGCTGGTTTTGCTGACCGACAGACTATTTGAGGTTGAGTAACAGAATTGTGTGCGTTGTGTGCCTTTTTTAAGGTTGCCTTCATGTAATCGTGCCTTCTTAATTTCCAAGTAACAGTGCAGAGATTCTTAATGTCGTGACAGAAAACAGGCCAAAAGCATTAATCTCCTCAGATAGCCTTGCACTGAAGTCACAAGCAAGTGCAGGGTGGGAAGAAGGTCCCCGCTGCGGAAGAGCTGAGGGAGCTCAGTGCAAGTAGCAGGTCCCCACTTGCTGGTGTCTCTTCTCCTCCTGGGGTACCACAGAGGACCCTGGTGGCAGTGAGTGCTGTGGTGCACAACTGGCATCGCTCCTCCCCCGGCAGCCTGCGATGAGCAGCCTGGGTGCATCTGCAGCTGAGCTCATCGGATTATCCTTGACTGTATTGTAATCTTTTAATTGCCAGCCACTTCTGATGCCATGATGTTGTAGTCATGGGTCAAATCCTGTGCTGCTTAAGCCCATCTTTAACTGTGGGATAGCAGAATACACCACCCCCTGCAAACTTGGGTCTTATTGAGAAGCAAGCTGCCAGGAGCATCTCGCACCATCCTTTTCCTTAAACCTGACTGAAATTACTGACCTTTGCTGGAGTCTGGACAGTCAGCTTTCTATCAACAAACTTGTTTAAACCAGAGCCCATAAATTGAGAATATGGAATAAAATGTTACTTTTTCAGGTTTATGACTGTCCTGAGAGGTTATGGGGTGGAAGAGTTAGGGCTTTCATTGGTTTTCCTGCAACTCTCCTTTGAGACTTCTTCCTCCTTCAGGTGGACTATTTTGAATAAAGATACCTTAGGGAGGCAGAATATCTGATCTTGTGAAGTTATTTCTAGTAATTTAAGTAAAGAAAAATATGAAAATGTTAGTGGCAAAACTGCGGACAAGAAAAATAGTTGGTGATTGGGCAGGGCTCCAGTGCTGCTTCCACCCGCTAACATAGGAGAACAAGGGGAAGTGAATACTGAACTATGTGTGACTTTGGCTGACTACCTACATGCAGAAAACCAGAGTATCATTTCTTTATGAGAGTACTTGTATGTATGAAAAAATCTGGTGAAATATATATCTATATATGTTGCACTAGGCTGCAGTGAGGTGTGCAGTACTGAGAGGGTGGTGAAAGAGAAAGGACAACTCTGACCAGCAAAGACCAAGTAGCTAACACATAAAATTTGCTTAGCTGCTTTTGCCTGTCTTCCAGAACATCTCTAGGAAGCCTTTCTGGACAGTCCCTGATAACTGGTTTGATAATACTGAGCAAGAAAACCTTTTCATATCAAAAGGGCAAAATCAATGAATATATGAGCCAAAGTCTTATTCATCCAGTAGGTACCACCCTGAATAGGAAAGCGGTGGGTTACTGGTGAGAGGGAATGGATTGGAAGAACAGACTGTTCAATGAGATACCAAGAGCATACCTTGCGGGTGGCCCACCAGCCAGTTCAGTGTAGCTCTGTGTCATTCATAGGGCCACGAAGATGATCAGAGGGATGGAGCACCTCTCCTATGAGGACAGGCTGAGGGAGCTGGGGTTGTTCAGCCTGGAGAAAAGAAGGCTCCAGGGAGACCTGATAGCAGCCTTTCAGTGTCTGAAGGGAGCTACAGGAGAGCTGGGGAGGGACTCTTTGTCAGGAAATCTAGTGACAGGACGAGGGGTCATGATTTTAAATTAGAAAAGGGGAGATTTAGATTAGATATTAGGAAGAAGTTCTTTCCTGTGAAGGTGCTGAGGCACTGGAACAGGCTGCCCAGAGAAGCTGTGGGTGCCCAATCCCTGGAAGTGTTCAAGACCAGGCTGGATGGGGCTTTGAGCAACCTGCTCTAGTGGGAGGTGTCCCTGCCCATGGCAGGGGGGTTGGAACTCAATGATCTTTAAGGTCCCTTCCAACTTTAACCGTTCTGATTCCCCAGCGGCTGGAGAATTACCTCTGTGTAATGGGGGAGGTCTCTGCTCAAGCATTCAGGCTACAACAGCAGTTTTCACACTCTTCCATATGAGCTCAAAGAGGCTTAGGGTGAAAAATATCCCATGGGATTAAATCCATAAAAGAACTCTAGTGCCTGTGTTTGCCTTTCAGATGCCACGTTTAGTTCCCCTTTGGCTGCTGTTTCACTTCAGAGGTGTCTGTGGGTATGTTTATGCCATTGCATATACTGGTTTACTTGTTTGTTCTGCAGACTGTTTGCAGGGGTTATAATTTGAAACACAGCATCTCACTAACGTCGTTCCCTTCGTTATAGACCAGAAACTGCCTTGCCTCCAGCTGGCCGAGGCAAGAGATAAGTGCCGGCCCCATCCGTGCTGATGTCATCTGACCTGCCACCAGAGAAGACCTGAAAAAGCTACCTTCTTTTGCTGAGCTATGTGGAAATATGTATGAAATTGCAGCGTTGGGAATCTGATCGGTGCATCCTCCCTAGTGATGAGAGCATTTGCACCAGGAGTCTGGTTTCACACCTTGCTGCCTTTATATTACTCAAAAGTTGAATCTTGAATCAAGCTCCGCTACCTTGCAAGTGATTGCTCTGAGAATTAGCGAACAGAGTATTCTGAGACAAGACTCCCCGTTTTCTTGCTGTTTGAAGCTCTCCTGCTTTTTCCCCAGACTTAATGAATATTTAATTATTTACAGGGTGATTGTGAACCTATTGCCTGGTAGTTAGAGCAGTCACCTGAGATGTACAGGTCTCACTATGGATTCTAGCAAAAACTCCTGCTCTATTGCTTTTTTAAAGAAATGGAAAAGAGGGAGAGCTGTTGGATTGAGGTATTTGTGTGACCATTCTAAATTAAGAACACTTACTTTATTAATCTGGAGGAGGAAGTATTCAGAGGATGCCTTATATATTCATTGCATGTGGTCACAGTACACAGAGAAAAACCCCAACCCTTTCCTTTCGTATTGATTCTTAATCTTAGCACCCTGCAAGCATTTAAGGCGTTTTTTCACAGATTGTCTCTAGTTTTGCAGACAATCTATAAAAAAAAAAATATATTTTTTCAGAGTTACTTGGAAGGTTCACAGATGAATGTTGGTTTGTATGAACAGTTGCTCTGATGACTCTTCCTGCAGCCCTCCCTTCATACAGCAAGTTCAGTCTTCTGTCCCACTGGAATTCTGCTCCCCACTTGCCTGAGTTGCGGATTCACAAGGAGCTTTCATTGTGGCCACCAGAAACTTACTCTGCAAACATTTCTGACTTATTTCATATCTGTGAGGAGTAGGGTGGGTTTTTCTGAGGGTGGAAAAATTGCCTCAACTGATGTTTAAAGAGGAAAGAAGGGGAGTGCAAATATTACCAAGGCAAGCCTGCAGCTGTTAGTCAAATAACAGTGAATGTTTTGGGGTTTAGTGACTAGAGGTGAATGATTGCAGTGCATTAATAGAGCTGTAAGAAGAAGAAAACTTGAACAACTCTTTATCAGCCATGGCAGTTGATCAGATTATTTCCTTTGCAGAAATGTTTCAGGGGGCAGGAGACAGTAGTTCAAAAACCCAAGACTCTTGTAGATGTTGGACTTTATGTAGTTGCATTAACATGCCTGTTCTTTACTTGTCCTACTTCAATTGCATCTGGTGAAGTCAGGTTGTTTGAACAGCTGTATGCAAAGTACTGTAGCTGAGAAATCAGGCAAGAAAATGGAAATGTCCAAATTCTTTCCAACTTAATTTAAAAAGAGGTTTTAAGACCCTTCAGGTATGTTTCTGAATGGCGTATTTTGTGTAGAAAAAGAAATTTGTTTTTAGTTCTGTCCCACGCTCCATGCTCCACTCAGTTACCTGATTGATTTATCTAACTATTCACTTGACTTCTATTTAAAAAAAATAAATAAATTTAATTGACTGTTGTATTACATTAATAGCTAATAGATCCTGAATCAGAAGCAGTTCCTACTGGATAAAAGGATGCTTATAAGCTTATTAAAGATACTGTAAATAAGGAGATAGAGTGTATGTGAAGACTTACTGGGCAGTTCACTTCCACAACTAAGTATTTATATGGAATCTACTGTTTTATCAGTTGTAACTTCTGACTTGCAGAGCACATGCTGTTTATGTTATGTCCCTTTTTCTCTTCTTTTTTTTTTTTTCTCCTTAGCATCGCTTGTGTTAGCATGTTTGAAAGTAAGGGTAATTCCAAATACGTTTGGGTTTGGGGTTTTTTGGATGACATCTCTGTCGTTACCTTTTTCTCAGTTCATAAGGTATCAGTAGTGTGTGTGATCATGGGAGTAGCTGTGATAACTACCTGTGGTTGAGGAACCTCTGCCTTGCTTGTAGGTCTGTTTGCAAGATGCTCCAAATGAGAGATTTTTAAGTTACAATTTGCACATTGCATAGTGCAGTGGGGATTCAGACCTGTTATTAGGATTGTATGTGTCTTTACTCCTACTGCAGTGTGTTTATCACCTTGGAATTATCCCTTTGAATCTCATCTTAAGAGTCTGTGATTTGGGAAGACATACTTCTTCTGTTATTCTTGTGCAAATAGACCTGACTTGGGGGAAAAAATGCTTGTGGTCTCTCCTCCAAGACTGGGATAAGTCTCTGCTCTAAGTTGGGCAAGAGCACTTGATTTAAAGTGAAGAGAGATCTTAATTTCAGTGCACTGACGAGAGTCTCCAGAAGTGACTGAAGGTAGCCTTACTCAAATGAAAAACCAAGTACTGAGTTCCCTGTAATTGGATGCAGGCTGCACAAAGCCGAATGAGTATTGATGAACTGGTGTTTCCCTTTGGGAATGTTATTTTCCCTGTAATGGCTAAGATTTTTACCAACATCTGGTAATTTCTCAGGTCTCCTTTACTTTAGCTTGTGGTTTCCCAGGTGCTGAGGTGGGCCTTGCTGAAGCAGTGCCCCACATGGATTGGGTGGAACCAGAGTGGGTTAAGTGCTGCTGAAGCTCCTCAGTTGTGTATAGAGGTGTCAATTCTCTCTAATGAGCCTTGGCTACAGGAAAAGCTGCAAAATTTCAGTCAGTCAGAGCATTGGGCTTTGTAATGTATTCCAGGCTCTGAATAGTTGCTAACGAATGCAGGGCGGGAGGGATGAATGAAGCGGTATTGCTTTTACAAGCAGTATAGTAGCTGCCGTGTGTGTCCTGTTATGTACAACCTTGTTTACTTTACACACATGAATTTGTTGACCTCACCAGAGCTCTTAACCTTCCTAGGGCTACTAATCTCCATAAATGTCTGCAGGATTGGGCTTAATTATGGCATGGAAATATGCAAAAGGAATGAATCAAACTGTGAGTCATTGCTTTTTACAGTAAAACATTCTGACTTAGTCCCACAGACCACGTGCCTGGCTGATGCTTGTCTGAGAGCTTGTAGGACCTGACCCGTGCTTTGGGAATCCTGACCTCTTAAGTGTAGCACAGATTGTTCTGAAACAAAGGAAATATAATGCAGAACATACTGAAGCAAAGCAAGAACTGGCACCTGATTCAAGATAAAATTAATGTTGATTGCAGACAGGACTACGCATACGTTATGGAATGTTTCAGTAGAAATCAAGATGCCTTGTGAAAACTGTATTGGAGATGTCTTCAGTTTATTGAGTGTTGTTTTCCATTTTTTGCATGTAGCTTAGTTAAATTGTGGTACAATAAAATCAACTCACTTTAAAAATTCGTCAGAGGCACCGAGTTGTGGAGCTAATGCCGATAAATGATGTGAATGTCACTTTCACGTCTGCACTATAAAATGCAAAAGCACAGGCATAGTAACCACAAGGCTGTTTTTGATATTTTAATCTTTTAAACCTTTGAAACATTGGTGTGCTTGAAAGGGCTTCTAAATCCATTGGTTAGTCGGCACTGTCTCGTATTGTGTGCAAAATCATAGCAGATAAAGGAAGAGTGATCAGAAAGCTTAATGCAGGCAGAGCGTCATGACCTGTTATGTAAAGCAACATTTGGCAGGGCCTTCCCAGCTGCTGTAAATGAATGTTAACAGCATTTTATCAGCTGCTTTCACTGCCTTTATTACATAATCTGAATATTTATGACCCTATTAATATGTTTATCTGTGAAATTGCAGTATTGATGGATTGAAGGTTCCATAGTAGATCGAACAAGGAAAATTATTTTTGCTTTGTGAACAAAAGTTGTGTTAATGTTCAAAAGCTTTGAGTTCATATTTCAAAGAAGTTTGCTGATTTGCTTCACAGATGTGGCATGCTGTTTCACCAAACATTGTCATTGAAAAAGTACTTTGGTGACAGGATAGTGTTGCTGAACATCGTGTGTCTGTGTGTATATAAAATAGAGAGCACTAACCAAATAGTGATGATTTATTTTACTTTTAATGTAAGTCCCTGAATTCATAATGATGATACTCTGTAATCTTGAACAAACAAACCCAACCTATGGACCATAGACCAGACCCAGTTTATCAGAATCACCTCCATCAAGAGAACTGATCAAGGTAGGATTCTGGGGGCAGCTGTGAGACAAGTTACTGTTACAATTATATTTCTTTTATTTTAGTGACCAAAGTCTTGCTTTCTGCCCCACTTCTTCACGACCCTACACACTCTCCTCCTTCTTTTGTGACTAGGTATAGTGTTGTCTTGTGACCTGAAATGAATGTCACATAATTAGGATATGTGTCTGCCACATTTTATGGCTGGGGGCTGGTTGCAGATGCCATCCCATTACTGAGTGCACACTTGCCTGTATTGTGATCAAGCTTGAAATGTGTGGGAAGGTTATATGCTTGGTCAAACGATGAATGAGGAGCTGCAAGGCATTTTCCTTGTGAGCCTCTTAGGTTATATTATGCCCCCAAACAGAACTGAATCCCGTCATTTCAACAGAGATCTGAGAATTTGTAATGAGAAGAGTTCCAGAGGCTTGACACTGACATGGTCAGTGGTTCCCACCTATGGGGTTTACAAGTGGTGTTGGTGTCTAGCTGCTTTATTGTTCTGTAGGATAAATAGCTTATTTAGCCACAGGCTTGTGTTAGTAGGTTGCCAAAAAAAAAAAGAAAAGCTGGGGTAGAAAAATAAGTTTTGCATTTATTTTGATTGTAATGGGATTGTTGGTCACTCTTATCTTTGAGTGCAAAATCAAGTAGCCTGTCTGAAAGCTGCTGTCCTTCATGTCTTGCCACTGATTACCAGAGCTAGACTTTCTGAGAAATGAAGCTGTTTGTGGAGTTCCCCTTGGTTTGCGAAAGTCTCGTGGCCAGTAGTGTAAATCCTGTAGTTTGTTCTGACACTATGCCTAATTCTGAGTAACTCTGTCTCCTAATAGTCTCCACTTCCACCCTCTCCACAGTTCAAACCTCATAAGCTGGTAGAGGGGGCAGCTACATGGGACAGTAAGTGTACAAAATGTTAGAAATGTGAAGATAACTGCGTACAGGGTGTGGAATGTTAGAGTCAGGAAGAAAGTTTAGATCAATACATAATTTTTATTAGTAATTTGTCCCCAAGCCAGTTTGTTTATAGTTACTGCAGAGCTCCAAATGGATTCTCTGCCCTTATGGGGATTAGAAATTTAAATATGTATTGTTTTTCTGGGCAATAGTATGGAACAGTCAAGTGAGGTTCATAATAGAACAAAGAAACGTTTAATTAGGACAGGAGTTTAAATTGCATTTTCTTGTGCTTTGTGTAAGAGAAACTTGTATTAAATCAGATAAATAAATAAAACAATGGATGGGATGGAGGAAGTTTGGAAGAAGCACATCTGTTTACAAAGTTAAGTGCTGAGTTTACAATAAACCAGTAATTTTTACTTGCGAAGCTCTTAAAATAAGATTCGCCTTTTCCACGTCCCTGAGCATCTGAGTCAGGATATTTTAAAGAAATATCTTGCAACTTGTTTAGTGGTCTGGTTTGGGGTTTTCTTGCTCATTTTAATTTTTCGTACATAAAATACCTTTAATGCAATGTAAACTGAATAGCAATGTTTATACTTTAGGTCAGTACATGCATTTGCAATTCATCCCTTACTCATCTTTGTATTTATTTTGTACGAACTAAATAAAACATGGTATTTCCATTAAACATGAAAAATGACAGTAAATATTTTCTGGTCTGTTCTGGGATGTACATTGCTCTCTGTTGCTGAGGTCTTGAAGTCAATAACCTTCTGCGTAGCCTCAGCAAATTGCCAGTGCACAATAAGTTATAAAACTGGGACCTTTAAGGAATAATATATGGTAGCTTCAAGGGGTTCTTAATTTGTCTCTGAAATGACAAAATACGAACTAAATGAAAAAATACAAACTGTAGTTTCCTCTTCCCAACAGACAGTGGTAAGAGGAAGCCTGGCAGATTTGAAGCTGTTTTGCTTTTGCACTGGCTTTTCTAAAATTTACTGGCTTATTATGTGTGCTGAGACAGTGGAGTAATCACCTGTCTTGGGTGAGTTTTTTAAAGAAACACCTTTGGTGTTGTAGTGAAGCCCTGGCAATCTGTCCTATGCCTGTCCTCTGCTGTTTAAATGCCAAATCCAAGGATGACAAAAGCCACTGTTGTCTGGGAAACGATTGATTCTACTCCTTGTTTGGGTAGAAGAGTTCTCCGACATGGCTCAAGATAGTCCATTCCTCTAATTACCTATCTCTTTGTGTATTTTACAGCCTCCTGCTCTTTCCTAATAAGAGTGCTTTCCAGAGCAAAATCCATAGTGTCCTTTTAGCGGACCTAATCAAAACTTGCTAAATTCACAAGAAAGCTGTTATTTACTTCAGTGGACTTTTGGTCAGGCTTTTGGAATGGAAAGACATATCAGTTACTTAACGCAAAAGGTTGTTATCTTCATCTGTCAAATTTTTATTTTGTGGGCTGTTCTAGAAATATAACATTCCACTTTATCTAGGTGAGCAGTAAACTCCTTTTCAAGTGCAGAACATAGTGCATCTTATTTGTGGAGGTGCAAGGGATACTTCACGGTAACAATATACTTGACACACATCTTGCAGCCCCTTTGCTGCATCCCACATGAATAATTAATTTGCAGAGGAAGGCTATTGTCCTCCCTCCCCTTGGAACAACCTCAGTTGGCATGTGGGATTCTTTACCAGGAAGGAGAGGCAGGGACATTGTGTTGCATTAATAGAATGTGCTACTAAATGGCTCTTCCTGTTGCCTGACTTCATCGTGACTGGTTCTCGATTGTCACAAAGACCAGTACAGTAACCTCACATAAGGGAGATCTAGTAACTTGAGAGTGGAAATTTAAAAGGGTCTTCTTTTTCTAAATATCAATTAGTGCCCATTGTCTCTTGCCCTTTCCCTGGGCATCACTGAGAAGAGTCTGGCTTCACCTTCTCTCTTCTTCTCTCCTGTTCCCCGTCAAATATTTTTACATTAAGATCTTCCCTGAGCCTTTTCTTCTACAGGATGAACAGTCCCAGCTCCTTCAGCTTCTCCCTGTATGTCAGATGCTTCAGTCCTTTAATCATCTTTGTGGCCCTTGACTGGACTCGGTCTAGTACGCCAGTTGTACTGGGGAGCCCAGAACTGGACACAGTAATGCAGGTGAGAGCTCAACAGTGCTGAGTAGAGACAAAAGAAATCACTTCCCTTGACTAGCTGGCAATGCCTTCCTAGTGCAACCTCAAGTCCGCTTATCCAGCCAATGCTCCTATCAGTTTTTCCATGAGGATATTGTAGGGTTCAGTGCTGAAAACGTTACTTAAGATAGACAACATCCACTGTTCTTCCCTAATCTGCCAAGATGAATTATCTCATTGTAGAAGACTATCAGGTTGATTAAGCCTGTTTTTTTTCTTTCATAAATACATACAGAATACTTGAAATCACTTTCTTGTTCTTAATATGTTTGAAAATTACTTCCAGAATTACTTGCTCCTTTACCTTCCCTGGGATCAAGGTGAAATTGACTGAACTGTAGTGCCTGGATCTTCCTCCTTTTCTTTCTTGAGGAAAGGAGTTGTATTTGCTTTTTTTTTTCTAGTCTTCAGGAGGCTCTCCTGAGGTTATGCCTTGTGATGGTATTACCCAGCTCTCTCGGCATTCATGGGTGTGTCTCAAAAGGGCTAGTGGATTTATGTATGCTCAGTTTGCATAAATATTCCCTACACTAGTCCTCTTTTACCAAGGGTAAGTCTTGCTTGCTCCTGACTTTCTCACTGGTCTCAGGAACCTGAGACTGCCAAAGGCAAGTCTTGCCACTAAGGTCCAAAGTGAAGATGACATCAGGTACCTCTGCATGTTCTCTGCTCTATTCAGCAGTGGCTCCACGTTTTTCCCTAGTCTTCGTATTGTTGATGATATACTTGGCGGAAGCCTTTCATGTCCCTTCATGTCCCTAGCCAGTTGCAACACCAGAGAGGCTTTGGCTTTGTCCCTGCATGCTTGGATAGTGTTTCTGTATTCTTCCCAGGTCACCTGTCTCTGTTTCCACCTCTCATATGTCTCCTTCTTATGTTTGAGTTTTGTCAAGAGCTCCTAGTTCAACCATAGGTTTCCTGCCACTCTGGCTTGTCGTTCTGCTTGTCAGGGTGGGCCAGTCTTGAG
Organism: Thinocorus orbignyianus; assembly: GCA_013400375.1. NCBI lineage: Eukaryota > Metazoa > Chordata > Aves > Ciconiiformes > Thinocoridae > Thinocorus > Thinocorus orbignyianus. The sequence goes on from VXBW01007594.1 coordinate 1,937,496, forward strand.
CTACCCTTGGAGGAGGCTATCCTTGAAAAATCCACCAGCTGTCCTAGAGCCTCTTCTCTCCAGTGTCCCACGGGGTGCTAGCAGACCCCTGAACAGACCAAAGTTGTCTCTCCTGAGATCCAGGGCTGTAATCCTGCTATTTTGTCTCATACCCTCCTCATAGGATCCTGAACTCCATGTCATGGTCATTGCAGCCATGACTGCTTCAGTGTTCACATTCCTGGCCAGTTCTTCCTTATTTGTAAGTATGAGGTCCAAGAAAGCATCTTCCCCATATCAGGAAGTTATTATTAGTGTGCTCTAGAGACCTTCTGGATTGCTTGTGCCATGCTGTGCTGTCCTTGCAACAGTTACCAGGACAGTTAAATTCTCCAGTGAAGTGAAGACTACAGCCTGCAAATGTGAGGCTTCTTCCAGATACCTGAAGAAGGCCTCTTATTCTACTTCCTCCTGATTGGGAGATGTGTAGTAGACACCCACCACAGTGCTGTCCATGTTGGTCTGCCCACTAATACTGACCCATAAGGTTCCAGGTGGGTCGTTGTCAGTCCTGAGGCAGAGCTCCATGCGTTCCCACCACTTTCTCACATAAAAGACAACTCCCTCTCTCCCCTGTCCTGGCCTTCATTCCCAAAAGAACCTGTACCTGTCCATTGTAGTACTCAAGTTGTGTCAGCCCTCCTGCTGCACCTCTATGATTCTGATGTGATTGTAGCCCTGCACCTCCAATCAAACCGTTAATTCCTCCTGTTGTTCTGCACACTGCAAATGTTAGTGTTCAGGCACATGAGAGAGTGATCCCAGTCATGCTGATTTCACAGAATATGTGTGAACTTCTGTGATACCATTCCTGTAGAATCTTTATAATTTCTGAGCATGCACTTGAGGTGGTTCCTCTTCAGCACTGTATGTTGATTACAAGGTCCCTCTTATCCACGTTGTTACCGTGCTGATCTACTATGCTCTCACTGCGTTGTAGTTATCTTCTTCCTCCTGTGTCATTCCAATTTGAAAGCTCTCCTCTCCAGGTTGGCCAGAGATCCTTTTGCTGCCAGCTTATGGGATGTTGGGATACAGGGGTTCTTCTTAAGTGGCGGTGGCATTATGCGCTTTAATGAAGTGAAAAAGCATTGCATGAGCACATTCACGGGTTCTCCTATAAAATTACTCAGTATATTCTTTTACTGTAGTTACTGAAACTCTCCTACCCATCTCACGCAGATTCCTACCTCCTCCACCTCTCTGCCTTCTGGACAAGCAGTGGGGAAAAAAATTGGGGGTGCTTGAATGTGTGTTTTTGGTTTTTAAGAAGCATTTTCTTTGGAGAAATGCAAATGTGTTTCCATGTCCCAAACCAGTTAAAGATTGCGTGAGTCTTCTAACAACTGTCTTGAAGCTTGCCTTCAGCCTGGAAGAAGTTTCTGTGCAAAATGGCACCAGTTACTCTACCTACCAGCGAAAGAGGAAGACCCAGGAAGCTTTCCTGATGTCCTTCTCTATCTACTGATTTAAGGTCTGCCAACTCTTCCCCTGCTCACCCACCCAGACACACAAGGGAGGTACAGAGAAAGGGGGTGGCCTACAAATTCAGGGGAACTTAGGAATCAATTGCTGTCATGTCTTGATGGCTTTCTCTGTTACTCTTCCAGAGACATTTTGTCGTACCCAGGGCAGCTCTAACATGAGCTGGCTCTACTGCTGTTGGGTAATTCCCAAAACTGCTCTGTCCAGAAAGAACGGAGAAGAATGTGTTGCTTGTAAAACTCCCTGTGACTGCTCTTCAGGTCATCTGTGTAGGTTAGGAGATTTTGTTTGTTTGTTTTTCCCTAGCACAAATTTAAAATCGGTTCCTCACCTTGATCCAAATAGGACAGAATGCCTGGTAGCCAGCAGCCAACCTGGGCTTACATTCCACAATGGATTTATGGAGCTAATTAACTATACTTAATACAACTTAGATTACATAATTAAAGTACTCAGGAAAATACTGGTACATAGGTATTAAAAGTCTGGACTGATATTAAAGATTTTGTGAGTTAACGTCTTTGGTTAAGCTCTGATGCTCCTCTGTGAACTTTTAAACCACTCGTATCAAATTATTCTAGAGTAAGTTCTGCAGAGTGGATTTAGGACAAGAATGTCCCTACGTCAGTGACACATGCTGACTATTTTGCAAATTTGCAAGAATTTTCTCTGTGAACAACCAAAAAAGAAAAAACAAACTAACCCAACTGTATCTTCCATCTTAATCGAACCCTTGAAATTTGTGCCTACAAACCAAATGAAAATGGAAACTCGATAGGTCTTGTCTGCAAATTGTAAGCTATCAGTCACAGGCATAGATGAAAGCTGGCACGACCTACATCTGTCGTGTTGCTACAATGGTGCCGGCATTACAGTTCTATTGTTTAGGTTTAGGGTCAAGCCTGTTGAGACCTCTTTTTATTCAGCTTTGAATGTATCCATTTTCATTAAGTTTTTCAAAGCCATCTGAAAGACTCAGCAGGGCAAGATGTGATGATGTTGAACCTAAGTTAGTCTTGCAGCTATCAAACTGTCTCGTAGTCACAGATGGTCACTGCGATTGTCCACACCAGTCTACCACTGGAGCTGCTATTGAAAGGGCACAAAACTGATGGTACAAAGGGACGCCTATTTTCCCGCCAATAAATGAGGCCACTGTTGCTCTGAGCTGGCATTGTCGGAGGTTTTGTGCAGGAGAAGAATGGCTGTTGACAAACCAGTTTCCATGCCGAGAAAGGCTACTCTTATTCCTAAACTTAGAGATCTTTCCTTGGGTGATTAACATTGTCTGACTAATATCAGAGTGCCATTTTGCCAACTATTTTCATTGATTATGTGGCTGACGGCTGTGCTGGGAGGTCTAATGCTGACAGCAGTAAATGCAAGCTTGTTAACGTGCTAAACAAGGCATGCTTCTGTTTCGTAATTCCATTAGAGGAAAATCTCTTTGACTGTTAAAAACATCGGGGGCATCAATTGCTGTGGTTTTATGTTTAATCCTCAAATGTTAAAGTGTCCTTACATAGACAAAAGGACCCCCGGGCAGTTGTCTCCCTGAGTTACAAAACTTGATTAACCAAGTACCAAATATCTTATTCTTCATGTTACAAAAATTAAGGTTTTAGAACTAGTAAGTAAATCTTCCAAGTCCTCCTTATTGACAACATGAATGTGCTTTTTGTGTTGTTTTGTCTTTAAACAGAACTGCTTCTTCTCAGTGTTAATTACCATTTTCCTCGTTTTCTAGTACAGAGGGGGTAAAAGCCTCTGCACAAATGACCTGCCTGTTTGTTAGTCACCTGGCAAAAGTTCTGGTGAGATTAAAATAGTTCTTGCCTGAAAGAACAATAAAAAAGCAATAAAGCTAGCTCCTGCTGTATGGGATCCTTTGTGGCTCTGACAGATCAATTGGCAAGGGAACCCTTAAAATTCCAGTGACCACAGTGATGAAATGGATGCTTGTTCCTGGACAGGCAGTATCAGGCCTCTGTGGAGACCAACTGAATCATTCACCCTGTAACGTTTAGAATTTGTACTTTAATATTTAGGGTGTAGAGTTGTTTGTTTGTGGTTTTTTCTTTTTTTCTTTTTTTTTTTTGGGGGGGGGGGTTTCTGCCCACCTTTACCTCCCTGAAGCTGTCTGATGGTTGGCCTCCTATGCTATAGTAGAATTTTTCAGTGCCTCTGAGGCCCTGTGTAATTTCTTCAGTGGCCTGTTGTCCCAGGAGTTTTATAGCTCACCAAGTATGTGAATTTTTGTTTGTTTACTTGTTTATTTGTTTGTTTTGTCCCTTCCTCTGGTGTGGGAGTGTGTTGGTCCATGAAATGTCTTATCCAGACAGGTATAAGTTACAGAAGAGTATATTTCTATACGTGAGAGGTAGTAAACCTAGTAATGTGCTACGGCTTGCAGTCACTAGAATTAAATCTTCTGTGCCAAAGATGGAACTGAAAGAGGAATATTTTTCCCATAAGATGAAAATAATTTGCAGAGGGATGGATCTGACTTTTCCAGAAAGAAACTTTTAACTTTCTTCTACCTGAATTACTCTGTTAACGGGAGAATCTAAAGAATGAGACTTCTTGCCGGGAAAGAGATGAATATTGATGACTTTCATGATTTTTGAAAGAACCAAAAGGAATTTGACACTGACCTAAAGCTGAGTCACTTGAGAAACTAGTCCTTCTTAATGACTTCAGTCATTGTCCCCTTGCTTTCATGGTCATGCTTTCTGCTGTCTTGCTTGGGCTCAGCTCTAGCATTATTTCTCCCCTTTCTGCCTTACAGCACACTACATGCAAATAATCTCGAAACAAACATAATGTGAATTATTAAAATCTGTCAATAGTGACTTCCTGGAAGCTGTGTCCTGTCCGGGGGCCAGTTTCTAGCTGGTGGTTTCCTTTTGCATAGCTAGCCTGCCTTTATTGTGATATCAGCGTAGCTTAAGCTGTATATTATTCAGCCAGCAGCTTTTCCCTATTGTTTCTGATGTAACAGGTGCTGGTCGACCAAGCAATAAATATACTTGAGGCAAGCAGTGCAGATTCCACAAACTGAAAGCCTTGTGTAAACACCCCCAGCCTCTGCAGGCGGTGGGGTTGCAAGCTCTGAGGTCTGGGAGCGGGGAGTGCTGGGGGTTACACTCAAGTGACAGGAGCCAGAGCCTGGTCCCTCCACGCCAAGGTGGAACAAGCCTAGGCAAGCTCTGGGAACAGCTGTGACTGCTTCAGCAGCCTCACTGCCAGGCAGCCCTGACACCTCCTGCACCCACTGGGTACATGGAAGGGTTTCTCCAGCTCCGTCAGTTCTGTGTTCGGGGATCCTGCCACTTAGAGATAAACAGCCCATCAGTGAACTGGTCAGGTTTAATGAATAGTTTGAGTAATACTGAAAAAGAACTGCCCCACATTTTCTGTAGCTGCTGTCAAAACAGAAATACCACTTCAGCCTCCCTTTTCAGCTTCAGTTTAACTTCATGTCCAGAAAGAAATCAAGGTCTTGCCCTGTCAAATGCACAAGAGGCAAACAGAGGATCTTACCACTGTGTCCATGAGTTGTACCAACACACGTACTTACTGAGTTTCATTTTAAGATGCCGTTTCCTTGCTTCGCACATGGGGTCAAGTTCCTAGAGATAAATCTAAAGGAAAAGCTTTGGAGTACAATACACCAAGCCGAGGGAGTAGTTCTGGGTACGTTTAGATTGGTTGTACCTTCTTTGTCTTGTGTCAGATAGGACTGCAAGTCAGATGGAACAGCAAATCCAGAAACACTGTTAAAAGACCTACATGGTGGGTGTAGTCCATGCCTTACAGTACAATTAAGGGAAAATCTGTCCTATTAGTTACCTCACAGGAGTTAAGGTGTTAAATACAATGTGCTGGCTGCATAAATGTTGAGCTTTGAGGTTTAAGGTGACGGCAGCATCCTGAAAAAAATGGGCAGATGAAGCTTTAAATGCCTGAAGAGAAGCCTTCCTCCTTTGTGAGGAGTTGTTACTCTGCACTTTAGTGGAAAGCCAATGTGTTGCTGTTTACAGTGCAAAATTAACCTCATTTAAATTGTCCCGGTGTCATAGGAATATTCTGCAGATTATCTGCTTAAAAGCCTGAAGTGATTCTGTATGCACTTCCTTACTGTTCTAGTGTTCTAAAATGTTACTTTCTTATCCTGTGCCACTTCTATTAGAAGACACTGTAAAATCAAGTTTGCAATTCCACACACAACAGACTCTATTGTAATGTTTTTGTAGATTGTAAAATGGTTTCTGGATGTTCATGAAACCCAGAATGATATAGGATTTTTTACCTTACCTGATGACGTAGCTGAAAGCATCTCCATCATCTTTAGAGAGGTATCACGTTCTATAGCAAAATTAAAATGCCTGGCAAGTGCACTGTATGCTGAGTATTACCATCATCATTTCCTTCAAGAGACCAATTTCCAAAGACCTATCCTGCTTACACCTTTTCCTCAGAAGAAAAGGAGAGGTTCTACTCCAGGTAATTGCATTCACCCAGACCATTTTCATCCTGTCTAGGAGCCTGAGGGATGTTTTAGCATTCCAGCCTAGCATGAGGATCCTGGAACTCATCAGCTTGGGGCTGTCACTAGATGAGAGCCTTCAGTGTGAGGACACTTGGGAGTTTGTGAACTACTTCTAAGGGGGTCTGCTGCTGGAAAACTGAAAACAAACCAGTTGATAAATAGGCTTGTATTTGCTGCCTATGTACCTCTTCTGGAAAATAATTGTGGAGTTACTCGAGTCAAATGGGATTGAAAGGCCCCACAGCCAGAGTGCTGCATATTGCTGCATGCCTCAGCCTATGATTTATTTTAACTGCTAGGACCATTTTTCTTCTGCTTTGTGATGCTTCTGTTCTTTTGTGCTCGCTCCTTTTGCATCCCATGTCTCAAAGGTGGCTGTTGCTACTCTTTTGCCTGAAAAGTGCTGCCAGCATCTTGCCTCTGAGCTCTTCCACCTAAATACTTAATCGAACAGTCTGCACCGTGAAAGCAAGCGCACTGCCTGCCAAGAGCACTAAACTGATGTGTTTGTCTTTCTGTGGCAGCTGGACCTTGCCCACTCTGTCTCTCTGGCCATGGAAGAGTTAAACGTCTTAGTTTTAAAGGTCTTCCTGTGTTTTTGGGGTGTTTGCTAACTGGTGGTTACCAGTTAGATAGTTCTGCCTGACAAACTGCTGCAACTTTTAAAGCTCCTTTGCCTCCATCCCTTGACTTCCTTTCAAAAATATGCAAAAAATAAATGCAAATATTTCAGCGACTGCTGTTATTATCAATGCAAACCTTTCAAGGCATTCTCCTGAGGGAAATTCGCAACACCTTATTCATCAGTGTGCTTGACAGTAGTCTCACTGGTGTGGGTTGCTGTTGTTGTTTGGTTACTTTGTGTTCCCGTACAAAGCATGGGGAAAACTGTTTGCATGATTTATGAGCAGTTTGTGTCAGGAAGAACTGGAATTTGCTTTCACTCTTTAAGCATATAATTCCTTCATAAGTTGCTTATTAAGCTAAAGACTAATTACCGACGAAGCTTTACATAAAACTGAGGAGTGGCAGAGTAAGAGACTTCCAGTAATACCTTGAAAGTGGTAGGTTGCAATAGGGGCTGGTATAGGGCCCCATACTTCTCAAAGAGGTGGCCAAACCTCTGTGTTTAAGTTTGTCTTTCATCACCACGGCTCAGGAAAGAACCAATTTCTTTCTCCACCTTGCTGTGTGGTGCTATCTGTTTGAAAGTAGCCAAAGTTTGATTTATTTAATTTTTTTAAATTATTTTCTTTTAGGTGGAGTTTAACCTTAAAGCTACTCAGTACATTTTTGAAGAAATATTTTTGGAAAGCGTGTGGTATAAAAATTCTCAAAATAAAAAAGCACAAAGAAACTTCTAACTGCTTGAGCTGCATATGCTTAAAGTTTATGAAAAGAGGTATTCAGGGTGCAGTGTTGTGTCTTGCATCCTCAACACAGCTGCTTAGCAGCGATAAGGAAGCAACGCTCTATTCATGCTGACCTTGTTTCCAAAGGAGCCTTGTCCTCTGAACTACTGAAAATAAGGAAGAATTTCCTGTGACATGCTGCTCGTGTTGGCTTTTAAAGGGGAGTAGAATGAAACCTCTGAGCACGACACATACTGTATCTAACCACACAGGATTTCCTGTGCTGGAATGGAAGCTTAGTGGAAGCCACGTTTTTCTCTTCCTCTTAATTCATTCAGAAAAAATGGAGGTCCATGTCGTGAATTGACAGGGCTGTGGTCGCTGTTACAGGTTAAAATCGGCAATTGCCTAATGGACACATTGTGATGCCAAGGTGGCTGCAAGGCAGAATTGTTTCCCTTTAACACAATAAAGCCTACACATGTCCCTAATTACACTTTTAGGCTTTGGTAAGAGCAGAGTCAGGCGGGTAGAAACACCACCTTGCTGAGAGCGAGCAAAATAATGCATAATGTTGCATTAGACTTCAGTGTCTTATAGCAGTACACTTCTTTTCTCTAATCAGAATGAATTCAGCTATTGATAAACTTGTGAAAGGCACAGAGCAACAAACGATTTTGACTCTAACAATATTACTGAAGCTGAAGAGGGTTAAAAATATTTATTTTTTCCTTAAATTAAACTTCATTTTATAGTACTTTAGTGAAATCAGATCCCCAGTGTTCTTCCTGCCTGCTGCTGGTTTGCAACACTATCGTCCTGGCAGCATTTCACTGGGCTTGACTGGTAAAATCGGAGCTTCCTGCCATAACCACAGAGAAGTTTGGAGTTACGCAAGCGATTTTGATAGGAGAAGGTGCATACATTTTTAATCCCATTTTAAAAAATAATCACCCTGTTTGAAGTAGGTCTTCAGAGAGTGAGCCAACAGCCTGTGCCTTTTCCTCGTGTCCCACCTGTGCTCCGTAACAAGTGATCTAGACGTGGTCACCCTGTGTAGTGACTCCAGAGCCTAGCTGACCAGACAGCCTCCCGCCTGTGCTGTCTTTAGGGTGAACCCAGCACCTCCTTGGTACTTCTTGACTTGAGTTCAGTGCTTTTAAGTAGCTAATCCGTTTTTATTCTTTCTTAGTCTGAATTGTAGTCTGGTGTCATCCTGGCACATGGGTAGGAGTGTGTTTACTGACTCAGGTTGCTTGTGTGTACTCTGTGCAAGTCTTCTCCCCAGCTACAACATTCACAGTGAAGAGTGGCTAGTTCATACGTAGTTTTCACTTTCACTGAAGTGATGTGATTTGTGTTACTTTAATGTCTTCTGGATTTGGTTGAGCTCATCCCCAAGTAATTATTTATATATTTATTTATTTATTTATTTTTCTGTACCTGAGAAGTAAAAGTTTCCTTACAACTGGAATGGTTCTGTTTCTCTCTAGCAATTCTGAGATCTGTCTTAAACAGCTTATTTTCAAAGGGAAAAAAGTCATCTCATGGCACACCTACAGTGCTTCTGCTTGGAAGAGTGTCTGCACTACTTCATTTTCTTCCAAAGTATTCATAACCTGGGCCTGCAGTCCCTCGGTGTCATGAGAGCCAATGAATGGTATCCACAAAAGGCCTGTATGTATGGACTCGATCTGCTTTTTAGCACAGTCCCACTTGACATGTTTTCATGTTACACAGACCAACTGAGCACGTCAGCTGTTTCTATACAATGTTCAGATTTTACTTGAGTCAGAATTTCCATTTGTGTGTTACTGAGAGGTTACTTGGATCATGTGTGTCTCAATTGATGACATATTTTAATCTCAAAGCAAAATTAGAAGAAGCAAACTATTAAGGAATTTTTGTGTGTGTTTTACATGCGGACTTCCTTCTGTGCCACTTTACATATATTTTGGTTGCATATTTATCTTGCAAGAGCAGAAGAGTACCCTGGAGCCTCTACAGACAGATGGGTATGTAAACAGTTTGCAGAAGTAAATAGAACTTGTAGATCAGAACATTTCCACTCAATTGGATGATCTGTTAACTAAGGCAGAATTTAAAGGCACTGCTTAACAAAATGTGATGAGATTTTTCTCTCTCTTCCATCAAGCCCCAACTCCTCCCTGGGTAGCTGTTTTAAAAAGACTTCTGCTTATTATTGGGATTGGATAATTAAAGAGGGAATCTGATCTCTTTTATTTTGAGTTTGCTGTAAAACAGTTCAAGTTGCATAGAGAAAAAGTAGCATATCTTTTAAAAATGCATTTTACTCAGAAGACAAGGTACCACGATTTTTTAAAGTGACAGTAATTTTAAAATACTGTATGTCTTGTAACACATTTGAAATTTGAAGTAATAATATCTTTTCTCTTTTTTGGCCAAAAGGAAGAACTGTTCACCTTTATTTTTCATAGTGTACTGCATGTTGTATCCTGGGTGAGGATAGCAGCATATGCTGTTCAGTCTTAGCAAGACTGTAGGTATGTCGGCAAAGTAGGTAAATCATAGACATATTTTATTGAAAGGAATAAAATTTTCTCAGTTATTCCAAGTTTTAGCACCATTGCCAAGCTTCCTGTTTCTTTGGTCTCCCAAATGAACCACGCTTCTATTCATCAGGTGAATTGCCCCTTCTAAACAATAATTTTGGATTTGCACAGCACAACCAAAACTAAAATCCAGTATACATGGGTTTGCTATGCACTGCTTATCTTAGTCTGTAAGTTATTTTGCTCACCAGTCACCTATTATAACACTGCTAAATTCCAGTAAGGAGTTTTACCTGGTCTGTAGGAAAGCACTAGTGCATTTTTTTTTAATTTTCTGAACCTTTCCATTTAACTAAAATTTAGCTGTGCTAAGAAGACACAGGCAGTCCGCATTTCAATTTATGGCTCCTGGGCTTCTATCTGACAATTCTTTTGAAATTCTGCAAGCGATGGCAGGCATAGCTTGGCATACTCTTATCTGAATTACAATTTGACTTTATGGTAAAGTTCTGCAGCTATGTACTAAGAGAGTGTGATAATTACTCTCTGTACCTGCCTTTAAGGAAGTAAAAGTAGTTTCAAAGTGATAATTTGCTGTTAGCAGCAATCAGATAAGGTCCTGGAGTTGATAAAACCAGAAGGGAGGTATCTGAAACTACACAGCGTGTACAAGCCTGTGTATGTCTTTCTGGCTTAGGGGGAAATCCTGCTATATATTGCTTACCACATGTACTAAATTTATATAAGACATCAGTGCTCATTACTGTGGCTTTTCTTTCAGTGATGCTTAATGAATGAGTTGCGAAGAACATCATTGCATCTGCAGGTTGTGAATGAAATATTGGATTGCATATTAACGTGATGGCCTTCCTGTGTGGCATTTTCCTTGCTCAGAGACACTAACCACACTTCCTTTTGATATCTAATTTAAATACACACGTACGTTTGTGTGTGTGTGCACATATATATATAGATGAGATATACAGGATGAGGTTGGCATTTTAATTTGCATGTGGTCTCCTTTTAAGTATATTTGTGGTAACCCAGAAAACCAGTGAAAAAAAAAATAATCTGTGGTACTTGACAGTCATGGTGCAACCCCGCTGGATCAGCACTTTCCTGACACTGTGTGGGTACCTGCTGAGGGCTGCATGCCTGGAGGCTGCGAAGGGGAAGGTGGGACGTGTGCTGGCCTTTCTGGGTATCATATAAGACTGTTACTGGGTGATAATGTTTAATGCTTGCTGTGAAGATGCTGAAGGGCAGATACTGAAGATTATTCCAGCTTGCGTATTTTTTCCCCCGTCACTTTTTTGAAGACAAAAGAAATTTTGGTGGAAGCCCAAGAAGCCAGTCTGTGGCGGGGACTTGTCTGCTTGCTTGTTAAAGGATTTATCACTCCTGCCTATCTGGGAAAGGTACACTGGCACAGTTATCTGCAAAGGAAAGAAATGCTTGTCAATAGAATAGACTCAGTGGAAAGAAGCCAGGAAGTATTTTAAATTTCATTTTAAGCCTTTTTAATTTGAAAATATAAAGTCATTGCTTTTACTTTGTAGTGGCAATGGTTGTTTCATGTTGCCTGTAAACAGAAAGATTCATCAATAAACATGAGTCGGTCTACTAGCAACTGCATTTCCCTGAATTGGCATATAGGAATTAGGAAGGACACATTCCCAGAATTAAAACTGGAGAATATGTTGTAGAATAATAGTTGAAATGAAGAAGGAGGAATATTTTTGTGTATCTACCGCAAAGTGTGTGTTGTCCACAGGCAGAATAGGAAAAGATGTACTACTGAAAGGAAATCTTTGATGTGGAAGAACCTGATAAGGATTACAGGACTTCTTTGTATTAATACTTTTTATATTCTTTGTAGTCTGCTGAGTCTTGATGGCTACTGTAAATGAAAACAACTGCTTATCTGTCTAGAGAGTCACTAGTTTTGGTTTAAGTAGATCAGGATCGTCTCCTTAGGCCAATTTCCAATTTTACCATTGGGTGCCCCAGTAAGTTCTGCAAGGTTGTCCACACACTCACACTTGGATAAATAACAAACAGCAGGTGCCGCTGGTCACAGATGTTGCAAGATTTGGCTGTCTGGTCAGATTGATGATGTTACTTTGAAGCCATGACATGGAGTGGAGTGCTCCTTGCGTCTCTTCAGAGATCTTATGTCTGACAGGTTCCAAGACTTTTTTGGCAAGCTGGAGTCACAAAGTACATGTGGACTCCCTGGAGAAGAGAAAGTGGTAATATGCATTCAGGGAGGACTACATCTGCTGGTAGATTGCTTGTTTAAAAGAGATGCAAAACTTTCTTCTAGAAATGCTCTGGTTTAGGAGTATTCATTTTATCAAAGTAATTCCTAGAGTCCACAGCCTGGATCTTTCACCACTTCTTTTGGATAAAGCAGAGGATAGGCTGCAGATCAGAGTTAGTCATCATGGATCACGCTGTGGTTCCTTCTGTCCCAGGGGAACTGCTTCCCTTCTGCTGACACCGAAATGCTAAGGCTGTCTCATCATGTGCTAGACATGCATCTCATCACAGGACTAGATATTTGTGCAAGACACCTGCGTTTGGGCATGTGGTAATTACAAGCAACTTCCAGTTGTGTGCCCAAATGCACCTCCTGCTGTGGCTGCTGTGTATCCCGAGAGGAGGAATGCCAGCAAGCTATAGAACTTAGCACTTATTTCTCCAGAAGCTTTTCCCCAGTGATAGAATATCTAGAGCACCACTACTCTAGACGAAAAGTTGGAGGTATCCTGGAAAAAGAAAATAAACTCTTGGTTATCTCAAGTGTTCGTTTTCTTTCATTAACCGTTATTTGTTGCTATGTCAACTAAACAGCTACAGCAATTTTTAAGGAACTTTTGAAAAATAGAAGTCACAGAAGATATTTCAATATCACATTGAGTTACGTTTCATGTATTGACCTATAGCAGGCTTTTAATGTCTTCTATCCTTGAATTCTTTTTATCAGGCCTTCAGTTTCTTGTTTAGTTTCTCACCTTTAAAATGAAAAGGTAACTATTGCAGTCTGTGGGACAGACAGAATCAGGTTTAAGGAGCAAGGAAGGAACCCTGAACAAAACAGAAACAGCCTTGTTCTAGGAACCTGAATACATCAGAGGGGTGAATAGTACCTACTGAACTTGTAGTTTTACCTGAACTCTTGATATTAAAATACTATTGCATTCTGTTATTTTTAACATGTTAAGGATAAGGTGGAAAACATAGTCTCTATTTTTGATGAGGACCATGAAGCCGTAATGACATCCTTCAAAAATTTCAAATCATATAACAGGAGATAAATACCTGTTCTTGGCACCTGAGAAGAATCTGGTCTTTGGTAAACTATTTTATTAATTCTGCACATTACAGGAGCTCATGGAAGTTCTCCCAAGTTCTCTGGGTGTTTTAGTTCAGAAGTTAAAGACAGCAGAGTTGAGCATAGTTATTGTTGCCTCCAGCTGAAGAGGCTCAGTCTTGTAGTTCCCTTTCTTCATGAAAATGGCCTCATTATCAGATAAAAGCCTGTTTTGGGGGTGAGAGCCTCCTCTTGCCTTCCCTCTGGCAGCATTGAGTTTTCCATGGAGTCCTGTGTGAACATCAGAGAGTCTGAGCAAAAGGGAAAAAGAACAACTTTTTTGAAACGCTCACTTTTCAGTGGTAATTTACTTGCAAGTCTCCTACTGATAAAGAGGGACCTTACTTATTTTTGTTTGCCAAGGACTAGGACTACCAGTATACTCACATTGGTGAGGTTTTTTTTATCCCAATCTCTTGAGACAATGAATCTCTGAGTTCAGGCCGCATGAAATAAGTTCTCTCAGTATAGTACCCGTCTCATTTTTTGGGACAGCCTGGCTCTCATTTCTTTCAGACAGAAGAATAGGTTCAACCCAGACTGTCATACTTGGTGACCACTCTTCCCAACAGGCTTTTGAATGTCGTCTTTTGTCTGTCTTTTTTTTTCAAGGAAGAGATAGAAATTTGAATCCTCTCTCAAAGTGTGTGCCTGCGGTGTGTGTATCTCAATGCAGGGAGCTGTTTCTGAGCCTCAGACAGAGCCTGCATAATCACTTCTGTATCACAGTGGAAGGCAAAAATCTTCATCCTGGGGTCTGGAAGCAACAGAATCATGTTTGCATAGTACTGTGTTGGAGCAAGTAACTCTTGCCTCTCTACCCAGCCCTCTCTCAACCAAAAGACTTGGAAAAAGAAATCAATGCAAATAAATGTGCACTTTGGGATGACATTTCTTCTACTGTAGAAAGTAGAAAAAATTGTCTGTGAAGGACAGGAAGAAGTGTTACCAGGTTGTATCTGTAAAGATTCCTTCTAACTGACAGTCTCGTTTAAACAGAGCACATAAAAAAGGGTAATCAAGCCAAGACACAGACTGCAAGAGCTCCTATACAAATGTCAAACCCTAGAGCTGGAAGGCAGATGGATTGGAATGTCTGGATTTCAGTTAGGATGCTTTCACAGTGAATAGCCCAGAAGTTGTAATATTGGGTTATATGCGGGAGTACAAGTAGGTTATGCTTTTAGGATAATGGCTTTGTGCTCTAAGGAAAGTGAAATTGGATAGCATTAATAAGCCAGATGTATCAACAAGTGACTCAGTCCATGTGCATAGAAATCCAGTGAATACATAGAAAAAGAACCTGGAAATATACTGGCAGTTATACTGGCAGTGATGTTAATGATGTAGAATACAAGGGAGCATGGGGATTGCTGTGATGTTAGAAGACCCTAATGACTGGAGGTTTCAGGTACTTCTACATACACAAGGGAGAAATCATGAAAGGTATAATGTGAGAATAATGATCAAGTACAAGTGACTTGGAGAGCCCACAAGAAAAATTCTGATTTTGTCCCAGGGCTTCATTCACAATTTATGGGCTGAAGAGTTGTAATAGACAATGTAATCTATTTCGATTCAGTTTCCTCATTAAAAATGAAAAGGCCTCCAAAAAAAACCCCGCTTCCCAATATGTTTCAGAAAGGAAGTAGATAAAAATGAGGAAACAATCAAAAGCATATTAAAAGGAGCAGCTGAAAGGGTAAAATACATAATAGACTATGGATTAAACCATAGATTAAGCTATTAAACCATGGCTATAGTTAAATATGTTGTCTAAGAGTTTCAAGTTAATAGTATCCTATGTATCGGAAAGGATCTGCTATGTCAATCTATGGTGCAGAGCTTTTTGAACACTGCGTAAGGTTGTCATTGTTCTATCTCAGAAAGAAGGTAGCGTAACTAAAAATGTACAGAAGACAGTCAGAAACACGGAACCATTTTGGTGCAAAGATGATCCCAGATAACCTGGGAAGAAACGGCTGGGAAGGGAGAGGGGAAGTTGTGTCTAACTGAAGTAAGCAAAATAATGAAGGTCACAGAGAAGATGATTAGTAATGACTGAAGCAGTGACATTCTGGGACACATTATTCCTGAAGATTGTGAGTACAGAGCATGCGTAGGATTGAGAAGGTATTAGACAATTATTAGCCCCTGTTAGAAGTCTCCATTGTGAAAGGTAACGGTGGTGACCTCTAGCATGGGAAGCAACTGCCAACTTGAAAATTCTTTAGCCACCAGTGGTTAAGAGATTAGAATCACACATAGGAGTCAATCTGTATTTACTGTTGCTTAGAATGGCTTTTCTTTGATAGCTGTTAGCATTTCACCAAATTGTCTGCAAACATTGCTTTATAATAGAAATGTGAAGGAACTGGTTCTGGACCTGTTAGGATAGATCTTCAGGGACTGGCTGGGCTTTCTGTTAAGCTTTTATTTAAACTTGGCCTCCTTTAGGTAATTTTGCTGGTATCTCCAGTATGTCAATTACATACTGAAACAGTGAAACTTAGAATGCTTATCACTTAAACATGAATACCTTGACATTTTAATTCCTGAAGAATTTTCTTATTATGTCCTGAAAGCGTCTTGTGTTCCTGCTCAGACATTAAGTTACGTGAAGAGAGGCAAATATTTTTTCTCTGAATTTTGTTCGGCTGATCTGATCATGCTGCCATTTTTGAATGACAGTTCTTCCAAAAGGTTATGCATATAGCAGCATGATTCAGTGGCTACTGACCTTGTCTTATGAAAAATGTTTGAAAGAGTTTTTAATCTACCTTGGTGCATAGCAAAAAAGCATATTTAACAGTCACTGCCTTTACAGAACTCGTATTCTCTCAGGGAGGTCTAGATGTCTTCCTGATCCAGGCAAATTGTGTTAGCAGCAATACTGAGTCTTTCTATTTTGAGAACTCTTTTTCTTATTTCCAAGAACAAAATGTCTTATTTGTCATGGCGACTGTCTACAATACAACTTCAGTCCAGTTAAGTTTTCTTTAACTGTAATTGTATAGCAAAATTTATTTATTTAGAAGTAGGTGTACTTGGAGAAGAACACGTACATTCCTTTGCTGGTGAACATGCATATTATCCTTTCAGTTCCTGTACAGAATCATCGTATAATCTAGGTTGGGAGGCATGTCTGGAGGTTACCTGGTCCAGCCTGCTCCAAACAGCTCCTTGCATCAGGTTGCCCAGGGCTGTTCCCACTTGAGCTTTGCATATGTCCAAGGATGGTGATTTCACAACCTCTCTAGGCAAACTGTTCCCTTGTTTGACCACCGTCACAAAGAAATCATCACGTGATTTTTCCTGACAGCTGATCATGATTTCCTGTCATGTAATTCCTGTCTCCTTCACTCACTCTGCACCTTTGAGAATAGCTTGATCTATCTTCTCTATGCCTTGCCATGAGGTAGTTGAGGACAGCACTAGTATTGTTGCTTGTAGTTTAGTTAATGATTAAAAGTGTAAAAGCATCCCAGTTGCCATTTCATTTTTCTGTGGGAATTGTAATATGGAAGTCTTTTGCCTCAAAAGTCATTTGTCAGCTGAATTTTCTAAGTATAAGATTTTTTTCCATAGCTTTTTAAGGGACTGTAGCCCAGTTGAACTTGTCCATTAGATGGTAGTGGAAAGTATAAAGCACTTGAATTACATGTCTCTGAGAATTACAGTTCCATTTTGAATTCAGATATTTTCAGCTTGAAGCATTTTGTTCTTTCAGGCTCTCTTCCAACAAAATATCAAAATCTTGTGTGTGTAAAGCAATCTTTTATAGGAAAAACTTGAGCTTTGCCACTCAATGTAAAATTTGGTTTGGACTTAATTTCACCAAAAAGCTTTTAAGCAGATGTTTAATACATCTAGTGTATCTGGATGCACTTCTGCTGCTGCCGGAGGAATTGTACCCTAGTGCTTTCTGAGGATTATGGCCTTAATTGTGTTTTCCAAACCCTCTGAAAGCTCATCTTTGGTGTATTCTAAGTTATGGCAGTTTCTGATGTTCCAAACAATTTTGATTTGGTTGGAATTGTTGACTCTTTTTTAATAACCAACGAAATATTTTTTTTAATACTACGCTGAGAAGCATAAAATTAATGTAGTTTTTTGTGATTTTCAAATATTAAATTTGAACTTGCTTTGGAATATCCAGAAAATAAAATAAAACAAAAGGCAGGAGAAGTTGCTGTATTGAACTATGGCGTTTGGTTCTGATGTATTGATTCAAACACATTTAACTGCTCAAAACATAGCACGCATAAGCAGGCACACTGCAGTACTTTAACAACAGGATCTTACTGCCTTGGTATTATGGAATAAAAATTAAACGAGACACTTTTTTCTTCTACATTTTATACAAAACGTTTTCTTGGTTGGAGGCTTATGTGATTTAAAACATACAAAATGCTGGTATTTATAAATGAGTAAAAAGGGAAGAGAATGGGATATGATTTATTGTGCTCTCTCAAGCAGTGTAACACAACTTGTCCAGAAGCATAAAATACAATGAGATGTTTAAGGCCCAAAGTTTGAAGCTGTTGAAGCCCATGGCTTTAATTTGGTTTGCCTCACACCTTGATATGTCTGACCTGGTTTGAGCCTTCACTTTCTCAAGTTTATTCCTTAGACGGCAGGTTTTGAAAAAGTCTTTTCATCTTGGAAGGTTTTAATTGCAGCAGGCAGGGGCAAACCCCATCCATTGCTTAGACTTGGATTCCCAAGGGGATTAAGAGAAAAATGAGAAGAATTTTACAATTCATTTTTTAGGGGAAACAACACTGGTAAAAGTTAACACAGCTGAAGTTAGAAGGACTGCGTGAAAGCACTGAAAATTTCTTTTCAAGTGTTTCTCATGACACACACTGAAAGTCCTCGTAGCAACTATCACCTGGGAGACCAGTGAAATCCTGAAAAATCCTAGGGTCAGATGTAAGCACCGGGAGACATTCCATTTCGATTAACTGAGCTTTGGACTGAGCAATCCCTTCCCTCCCCCTCCACCATTTTAACATTTTTAAATGGCTGAAGAAGACTGTGCTTTAAAATGAAGTAGTTCTTCATTGCTGAAAAACGTTGTACGGACACAGACAGTATTACATAAGGGCAGCGTGGGGCTGGCATTGTAATGATCTGAGACCTCAGAGCAAGCTGTCAGGACACCAAACGGCTGTAAAGAGTAGTTGTGGTGGACACACTGAATGCATATTAGGCATAAGTCCACAGTCTAATAGGTTGCAGCTTCTTTATGTTTTTAAAGTATAAACGGCCACCTCCTGCAGGCACTGCCTTTTATCTTTTTCTTTTTTTAAACTCAATGGGAAATTCTAGGTAGCATCTCAATAAATTCATAGTATCCAAAACAGAAAACAAAGTTGTTAGATGCAAAGCTTGGAGATACGCTGAAAGATGTGTTGTTTGTGGTTGGTTTGTTCTTAGCTTGTAAACTGGGAGGAAGTGTTTCACAATACTCTTATGAACATTAAGTACAAGAGGATATTGGAAATTCAAAATGTGTAATTGGCAAATTCTGGGACATTTTTCCCATGCTTTTTGAAAGGATGATGGCTGGATCCCAATGCCCTGTTTCTCTAGAAGCACTTAAATAGTGGATGTGACATTCTTGGTGGCATTGTCAGAGGTTTTCCATTTCTTTTTATCTTTTTACAGTGCTTTCTTGAAACAGAGTACCTTTGTGTCTACATCTTCATTCCTCTTAGTTGCCTCCTATTTTTCAAGTTTATTTTGCTGTGTCCAGAGCTTCTCTCTATCGGGTTGTAAGTCATCTTCCCCTGTATTGCTGGCTTGAGGTTTATCTGTAACTTTTGTCAGCTTTATGCTGGGGCTCTGGGAAAAGCACGCTGATGGATGTCACAGCCTGGCTTGCTCTCCAGCCAGTCACCGTCCTCCGCTCATTTGACGCATCTTCTGTTTTGTGGCCTTTTTATTGCTGCTTTCAGAATTGAGAGCAATAAATAGGCCATCCAGCATTAAGAAGGGGGGATAGCTGTTTGCTGCTATTGATTAACTTACGCATGGCCACACTTTTTAATTTGTGTGGGTAAACAAAAACGATGCTGTGGGGCCAGCAGCTTGTTTCTTACATAACGTTTCCAAATGAGCCACATTGGGCTGCAGCCTGGACCGGTGGGTCTGGCGTGTATTGATGGGACTTAGCACTGGTGGAAGGACGTGGCAGCTGTTAGTGTTGTAACTGGTGTCACTGGTCTGTGACTCACAGAAAACAAACGGGTAGAACAGTCTTTGGGGTTTGTTCTGGGGCAGGGACATCTTTTAAAGTTTGGGATAAGTCAGATCCCACCTAGGAATGGTCCTGAGGTTGCAAAGAGGACGGCAGAGGGGATGAATGTCTGTGTAGGAAGAGATGGCTGTCCGTGCTCTGTTCCTAGAAGCTTGGAATAGGTCTGCTTTCCTTGGGATAGGGATTGTAAGCAGAAGAAAGCAACGAAGGAAAACGGAATACTTTATTGATTGAACAGTCTAGATCAAATGTCTGGTGTTGTATCACTTGCCCAGTGGCAGGACAAGGTGTAGCACTTAGAAAAAAGTACCTGTTTTAAGAACTATGCCTGGCAATCCCTACAGTAAGGAAAATGGCAAAGGATGAAGTATTGATGGCACTTTCTGCTGGAATGCACTCTTAAACTGCTAAAGCATTCATCTTGCTTTGGTATTAAAAAAGAAATCAGAATAGTAAAGATCTGTCATTGTTTACAAGGGACGTCTGAGTTTTGAATTAACAACCTGTCCCTAACATTTTAAGTATTGCCTTAAAACTCATAATTCCCTGGCTTCCAGCTGCTGCTGGCACCATCCGAGTTGCGTCATGTGATATCCCAAGCTGCCTTTGTGCTGATCTTAGTTTCAGCTTAGAACAGGGCTGAAACTTCTCACTGAAGTTAACGGTGCTCTTCCATATATGTTACCTTATTTTGAGTTTAATAAAGGACTGGAAAGTTTTCAGGGAAATGATTGATTTTGTTCTGGAAATGAAAATATTTTTATTACTGAACTTTCATACTACATGAAAAAAAAATTGATTTGACCTTAAAAATAAATAATCTGACTTTTCAATATGTTTTATGGAATTGTGGAGCTTTGGGGTTTGGATGAGGGGGTGGATTGTTTGGTTCAGCTTAGGTATTCATAGTAGAATTGCAAAGCACAAGAGTAGGAAATATCTTTTTACGGGACTTCTATAAATGCCTGTAATACACCTTTAATAATGATATCCCTGCCTGTTCTAGGCAAATAAATATCATGACATTTGTTTAGAAATGCATCCTGTACCATTTACTATTTTAACTTCATAACAAAATACTCATGAAAAGAATGGAGAATTGCGCAAGAATATGCTGGTTTACTCTCAGTAATAGGAGGAAATACTTGTGATTTAAGAGGTTTTGGGTTTTTTTTAGCTGATGATGGTGGTGGAAGTATGTTCTGGGAGATGACAGTCTTCTCACAGAACTTAGGAAAAGAAATCTTTCATTTCACTGATTTGCTTGTAAGCCATCAGTTTGTTTACACGGGTTACAAGATTCATAGAATCAATTTCAAGATCAAAAAGATTGGGTTGTTTAATTAACCTCACCTTTTAAATATTTGATTCTTTACTGCCTTGCTTTTTAGTGGGGAGAACATGGTAATTATGTACTTTAAAAGGACTGGACTGGCAGCACCACCTTACTGGATCATTTAAAAACATTATAAATTACTTAACTGAAGTAGTTACATAAATGATGTATATGTTGCCAATTCTGATGATGGTGGTGGTGTTTTTGACTTTGGAAGATGACTTTTGTTGAGACTTAGAAGCCTTAATCTCAAGCACTTTTATTCGCTTGGGTTTACCCTAAAATCTTGCTGGTCAGTTTGCCTCCACCATGTATTTATAGCAGACTGTAGTTTGTATGTAATTTTGCTTGCCTCGGATGATATTGTAGGGTGCAGTGTCTGCCACAGAATGCACATCCCGAAAAACCTTGGTGTCGGCAGTGCCTTGATTGCTGGGTGGGCAGCAGCCCCCACCTTTTGCCTTCCTGGCATCTCCAGCTACGCCCTGTCTGGGCAGGGGACCTCGAGCCCTACAGTTTTGGGGAGGAAGTGTGCAACTCTCCCACTCTTAGGTGGTACCCTGAGTTTCAGTCCTCCCAATATAGGTTGTGGCTTCCTCGCCAGGCCTGATTTATTCCCTAGACTCTGTAATTTTGTTCTTTTTTGGAGCAAGGACACGCTGGTTTTAAAACAAAACCCATACAAAATAAGCTTTAGCTTTGAAAATAGTGAAGTGGTTTAAATGCAGTGCATGATTACTAAACGTTTAGCCAACTTTGGACTAGCTTAGATCCTTCTTTGGAGCTTCCCTCTCTGCTACCTTGTTTCTGGGAGTTCTGATTCTTTGGGGAACCCCTGGCAACTCATCCAGCCTTTGCAGCAAAGGTGCTGTTTATCCTATGGGGTAAGTCTGTGGTCTGGTCGTGCCAGCTCTCCCAAAGCGAGATTTGGACCGAATTGGAGACAGAGAAAATCAACTCCTTGAAGCTGACAGCTTGGCCCATTGTATTTCAGGAGTATGCTTAAATGTTCTTATCTGGGAACCCCATTGTGTCGCTTCCATGTTTGCTCTTCCCACAGCCCTCTTGAATTTCAGCATTAAGAAGTACAATAAGTGCTCTTATTAGGCAACGCTGAGTTACAATCTCAATAACTGGCTTATGCTGCAATGCTTTAACTATTTTTTTGCATAGCAGCTTTCTTATATTCTTAGCTTTATTGTGTATCACTTCTCTTTCACAGCTTATTCCATCCATCTTTTAAATAATGGCTGATACGTTCATATGTTCGTTACTCCGATAATAGTAGAATAGAATATATAGAGAATATATAACAATAGGTAGAATATGGTCTTACCATGGCTTTTCTAATAAGCGCGCTGAAGCACTCAGTCAACACTGTGTTTTTCTTTATTGCTGCTTTGCAAAATATGTGATACTTCTGCATCTGCTTCAAAATATTCTGATATTCTGCTTCAGGAAGGCAGAGCTATCTCTGTGCATGTGCTGGATTTCTTTAAGGGCCTATCTCTAAGGGTAAACTGCTTCCATCATCCCCAGTGAAATGTACATTAGTAACCATTAAAATAAGCCACTCAGAACAAAAGCTTAAACACTTGCAGCTAGAACAGAACATGACAAAACCCCAATGAAATCTACGATATGTTAATGGGAAGTAGGGAAGAATTTAATGAGGCACTTGGCTGCTTTGAGTTGAACTACTGGTGACTCCAAAATGACAAATAATGAGAGGGCTACAAGTTAAAGAAAATGAACGGTTGACTGCGGTACAAGTGGAAAGGGGGTGAAGAAGATAATATCATAGAATCATATAATGGTTAGAGCTGGAAGGGACCTTAAAAATCATCAAGTTCCAACTCCCCTGCCATGGGCAGGGACACTAGAGCAGAGCCCCATCACTAGAGCAGAGCCCCATCCGGCCTGGCCTTGAACACTCCCAGGGATGGGGCATCAATATGATGTGAGAGTTACTAGAGCGCCGAGGGAAGACTACAGTTTGATGCAGGCTGTGGCTGGGAGCAGACATCATGTCATGGTTGAGTCCGTTGTATCAGATCTCTGCAGATCTGGATTCCGTTCTCAGCTTTCCTGCGTGACTTGAACAAGACTTATTGTTTCTTTTGGGTCTGCTTCCACAATGTAAAGTAGGAACGGTGCTTTCTTTGTCATCCTGCTGATGGTAAACTTTGGGGCAGTGTTGTGTGTTATGTTGTATTTGCACATCCTTTAGCACAGTGGGGCTCCTTCTCAGCTGGGGTTTCTGGGAGCTTTTATGCCTAAGGAATAAAATAATTTTATCTACTTCAATTATTAAACAGTGCACATCTTCAAGAAAATTAAGATGACAGCTAACTATTTTTGGTCCATGGAAATAAACTTAATACACTTAGCTTTCTTACTCATTTAAATATACACTTGATATTGAAGAACTAACCTTGAGCAGAAATATTAATCCAAATCTTTTACACTCAAAACCTACTTTGAAAGAAAAAGAGTTTGTAGTCCTCTAATTTGGAAAGAGGTGGGCTATTAAATGATGTTCACAGATCTCATTAAAAAAATAAAGTCAATGTGCTGTCAGTATCAGTGCACTCCCCAAGCGCTCCCATCAAAGATGTTCTTTGCAGGGGGCACTGATGATTCAGGTGAGCTATCTTTTTCTCCAATTGACAGAACTAGGCAAAAACTTCCATCTAATTACAAAACACAGTAGAAATCTCCCAAAGGATTCCAGTGAAATCAAGCTTCTCCTGTTAGTATTAGCATCCTCTAGAAAAGCCTTTTGCTGATTTACATGAAGAAAGCCCAGTTCTTCCTGTATGTAATTTAATAAATGAGATACCAAGCTGGTGTGTTGTACAACGTAACAGAAGTGCTCTATCCTCTTCATGAGGTTGCTGTGGTATATTTGCACCCACTTTCTCACACTCAAGCCAAGAGCGTAGTGCAGGCTGGATTAGCTGTTCTGATAAAAACAACCAGTTCTGCCTGCATCATGTAACAGAAATGAACACAGCCCTCATGCATCATTGCCATTTATAGAGTCACAGAATACCCTGAGTTGGAAGGGACCCACAAGGATCACCTAGTCTAACTCCAGCCTCCTCACGAGGCAACCTGAAAGTTAAATGATATATCTAAGTGCATTGTCCAAATGCTTCTTGACCACCAACAAGCCCGAGACCATGACGATATCCTTGGGGAGCTTGTTACAGTTCTTGACCATGCTGTCAATGAAGAACTTATTCCTAATATCCAACCTGAACTTCCCCTGGTGACACAGAAAGGAAAAGAATCATAGATGGTTCAGGAAAGAAGGTGATGAGGAGCACGTTTCCATGAAAACTACCCATAACTGCAAGACACTCAGGAAAAATGCAGCTGGGAGACAGCTACTCTGATGGCAACAGACTGTTCATGCCCAGGCTCCCTCCTGAAACTCTCCAGCCCTGGGCAGGGAGGAGGTACAGATTTAATGGCAGAAGCATGCGTATGTGCCCTTTAACTCCAGCGCTCACAGGGAGTGAGCTGCAGCATGGATGAAGGTGACACGTTCTGCAGACACATGAATGGCTGAGCTTGCTGTAAGGTGGAGGCCACTGTGGTTCACACTTTTCCCCTAACGAAGTCTGTGTGGCCCACCACAGCAGGAGGATTGGGAACTATGGTGCTGTTACCTATTACCATATTTTAATAAAGCTTCTGTGATGGGCTTCATGAATCTCCAGTTATAGCTGAACTCTGAACTATGTTAGGCATTTCCTGTGCAGTATCAGCTCCTACCTGGTAAAAGTCATAGTGACATCTAGAAGCTATTAATGTCTGTCTCCTTTTCCAGTTTTAATAGCTCTGATTGTATCCAACAGTTGTCCCTAAGGTGGCTGTGGCTGTGCTGCTTCCTTGCACCTGAGATGGTAACCACGGCAACGGAGCTGTCGTTTATATGAATTTTTTCTTCAAGTCAGTTATGACAGATGACAAGCAGTTCAACTTGCATTTATTAGGGGGCAAATGTTCAAGAGTAAGTGTATTCTGTCTTTTAGTAAATTGCAAGGAGCATACTGTTGGTTGATAATAACAGTTGCGTTCACATCTACAGGTACCAAATCTCCTTTCTCATTACTTTTTACTAGGGAAAAGAAAGGTAGTGACAATTGTAGTGTTGGTGGCCAGAGGTTAGAGCTAGTTCTGGGTTTTGCTAGACCTTATGTAAGTTGAACTTCTGTCTCTACAGGGCTTAAAGGTGAAGAACCACAAATGAGTACTCTTCAACAGAGTCAGCAGTAGAACTTACTTTGGTTTCCTTGATGGAAAACTGGATCTTAAGTGAACAGTGTTCTCTTTGTTCTCCTATGCTTGTCTTGGCTTTAGTTTTCATTGCTTTCTTAACTTTAAATTTTTAATCTAATAATAATTCATAGGGCTGTTTAAAAAAAAAAAAAAAAACACAAACAAAAAAATGCATCAAAACACAGTGAGAACTGTAACTGTTCTTGAAGTATTGAAGAGACTGCACTGGATTTGTACTGAAGGGTCAGTATTGCAAGACTGTTGTGTCTCTGATTTCCTTGTCTTGGATCTTATAAGAGTTTTTGCATACATGAAAACTGAGAGGTTTAGGTGATCTGTCTGAGATTAACTAAATCCCAATGCATGGAAAAGTTTCCTCTTCCTAAAGGTAAACTTTGAAGGAAAGAAACTATTGCTTTTTAAATTATTCTTGAGGTTTTTTACTTGACTTTTTATATGAAAATATAAACCCAGTGCTGTCTGGGGCACTTGGACCTCTGCCCTTTGTTTGCTGCCATTGCATCATATTGACACATGGTTCCGTTAAAACCCAAATGTTCCAGTTTGCAGTCTGGAGCACCCTCTTCTTGCGCTGGAATTAGAGAGCATGGTCTTCTAATTTTTGTTGGGGTCAGGCTTTTCTGAGTCATTGACTCCCTGAAGTTTCACTGTAAGTGCCTGTGGTACTGCTGGTGGCAATATGACTGCTAGTCTTATTCATGCTGGAAATGTATGACTCTTCACAGGGTCATGGCTGTGTAAGAAATTTTTCTGTTATGCATGAAAGTTTTTGTTGTGGTAACTGCCAGTGCATTTTGGTGACACTGATGCTATGAGCATGAGAAATAAATTATGGTTTAGAAATTGTGCGTCACTTCAGTGTTTAAGTTCATGCTTGCTTTTCTGACTTGCTCAATAAACTGGAATTTTACTAACACAGTTATGCTGGCATTTCAAGAAGATATCTTAAAATTTTGGGTTCTTAAATAGGCAAAGCTACCCATCAACATTCCAGTGTGCCTCTTTTATGGCCAGTTCCCGCTTCCCTTTTAAGAGCCTCAGAAGATAATTTTTTTTCTCTCAGTGTAAGAAGAGCATGCTTGTTTGTATTCATTTATGCTTCATATTTGTAGCCTGTTTTGCCAAGGAAACATGTCCCGTGAGATCCTGCTGTGTCCGTCTGTCCAACTGCCTGTCCTCTTTTCTCCAGTACCTTTTGAGCTGGCGGGCAGATCTCAGCCACATAAGTCAAGGGGTCGGCAGTCAGAGAGACAGGATCCTCCTGCGAGCCTTCACAATATGCATAGCTGTCGGCAAGGAGGGAGGTTTTATTCCCATTCCAGCTGAGGGATGTGCTAATTAGCTCATCTTTCATTAGCCATCAGGAGACAGAAGCAAACAGGTTTCATCACTTCCGCTTTTATTTTTTCCTTTCCTCTGCCCTTGTCTATACTTTTCACAGTTTGCTTCCCCTCTCCGAACAATGCTGCTCCCTTGGGAGATCCTGTTGTTTGTCATCCTGTTATTTTGACCAATACTCTTGTCTTTGCTCCACAGCTGCTTATCTTTTTGAACTTTGCTTGCCTAGAAATTATTGGAGATGCTGCGGGCAGGCCAGCTGGGAGTCACAAAAGCCATCAGAGCTGCGAGATCTGTCAGGAAACAGGAAACCTGAGTTGTACGGGGGGGGGTGTTTCTCTCCTGCGAAGCTGTGACCGGTGGAAAGTCTAATCCTGCCATCCATTGCTCAAGTGACTAATCCTAGTTTGTGTGCTCAGGCTCCGGGTAGTCAGCAAAGGCTATCCGTGTGTGTAAAGAGTTGCTGGACCGAGTCCTTATTTTGAGAGCCAGCTAAATTGTTTCTTGCCTTTGAAATTGGTGCCAGCAGAAGCAGGCTGTGTGCGCTGAAAAACTGATGTACTTCGGTGAGTTAATCACTTGAACGTTCAGCAAATGGCTAAGTGGTAAACTTTAAGCAGATTATGTTTCACTGAATTGTTTTCCCTGTTTGTTTTTTTTTTTAAATGTCAAATATATCACAGTGTAATTTATGGAGACGTGCCTTCAAGTCAAACCATGAACACTTGTAGGGACACTTGTTTCAGACAACATATGGCACAACCTATGAATTATGCACAGCCGACATACGGAGAATGGAGACAGCCTAAGGAAATGATTAGACCTGTTATCGTAGCAGTGACTGTACATTATTTTCACTTGACTGGAAAAAATGCAATTTTACTCTAGATTGGGGCTGAGATTGCTCCTTCCAGGTGCAGTATATTAGCAATACATATGAATATTTAATGGTTCCTAGGAAATGTGGTGGATTAATTTTGGCTACAATGTTAGTTAATTGAGGAGCTAGTTCTTTTCCACGCTGAAGCCCGTGTTTCTGTTGTAGCTGTTGCAGTCTTATTGCAAGAGTAGTGACATAAAAATAGAACTCAATTTTCCCAAGTGTATTATTATAAAACATAAGTTACACACCAGCAAATATCACACTCCAGACGGGCAACTTTCAGCAAGTTTGCATTTACCGATTCCTGCTTTTCTTGATCTGAAAAGTAGATTTTATGTTTTCACTCTCAGGTTAATTACATAGTTCCACCGACAGGATTTGCTGATCCTCCAGCAGAAACGCTATTAGTAAAATGCTGGTAATGCAGAGTTTGGACTCTTCTGGGATGAAAGGCCCAAGGGTTTTTAATTAAAATCCTGGCTCCACTTCCCAGGATTGTCAGATGTCTCCCATAGCATTTACTTCCTGGAAAAAGACCTAAAACTGGCTTGTTCCGCTGCACCCAGCTCATAGCGCTTCCCTGCAACCGTGCAAGTGCCTGCAGGCAAGCAGGCACCCAGGACGTTTTTGTACCAGCCAGCGTTGCCTGGCCTTGCTGCTCCTAAAACTTCTGCTACAGTTAAAAAAGAAATCTGGAGGTGACATTTTGAATTTAGACGGTTTCAATTTGCATTGCAGAACTGAAAAGCTTCTGGAACTTCATCTGTGTGATTTGAGTATTGCAAAACCAAAAAAACAGAAGTCACAGAAAAGAATGAGCTTTTTTGCACCTCAGGGTCTCCAGCCAGACCTGCCCTACTCTGGGAATGTGACAGAAGCTTAAGCACCAGACTGCAGCTCTTAAGTCTGTCTGAAAAAGCACTTGTACCATCCATCATCGACTCTTTTCTGACAGGGTTAGCTGTTTAATTCTTCCCAGCTGACTGGTAGTTAAATAGGTGTTCTTTTTTTGGCCTCTTAATTAGAGAGGTTTCCCCTCACGCTTTCTCCCAGCCAGCCTCCTAGGAGGTGCTACGTGCTGATAACTGAGCTAAATCAGAATCCTTACTCCATGTTAACTGTCTGACTTCTGCCACTGTCACTTTCAGTACCCAGTATATTAGGTATGTGAATGTATGTTGGCTAAAGATACTGAAGCATCTAGTTTTTACACACTGTAAATCCATAAAAATCCTATGCTTCTGAACTGTTAATAATGCTTTCTGGCTTTACCTTTCCTGAAGGCATCTGTCAGAGCACTATATTATAGTGTTCACCATAGGGAATTCACAGATGCTTCACAACATCTATATGCAAAAAAAAAAAAAAAAAAAAATAATATGGAAAAGCTTTTACTGTTTCTGTGGAGGGATAAAAGAGAAAGAAGTGTCTCAGTCGAATGATGAACAACATTATTAGTTTCGGAAGGGGAAATTTATAGGTAAACCTTCCTGTCCTTGTGCCTAGGCTGTATGGTGAAAGGTGTTTATCTGATTGATTCTTTCTCTGGAAATCCAGGGCATTTTCCTTTAAGAGAAGTTGGAGTGGTCTCAACTCTTCTTGTATTGAAATTATCAAGATTTAGAGCACTGCTGCCATGCTCTGCATAGGTACAGGTTAAGGCAAGTGGGCCCATAACGATGTGCAAAAATGATATTTTAATATCCCACATGCAGCTGTAGATGATGTAAATTTTAAAAGACACTGAAATTATTCAGCTTGATTCCTCTAAAAATTGAGGTAAATTGTGATCTAGTCGGTCCTAACTTGATCCTGGTTTTGCTACAAAGGGGTCTGGAATTCTGGTTATTTTCTCTTTCTTGTTCATCTTATCAGTGTCTGTAGAAATGAATATCCGCACAGCTGGAAGATCAGGCAGTTCTGTCTTGTAGTGTATTGAACAAGATCCTTGTACAGTTGGTCAAACTTCAACATAAAATTTGAAAGATTGTAAACCACAGAACATTTTGATAATGCCTTCTAAAAAGCTCTGACTGAATTGGCCTTCTGCTGGGCTGTGTTTAGTGAGGTGAAGGTTTTCCACAAGAAAATGTATTCCGCTGTCTTTTCAACCACCTTGGCTTTTGTCTGTTGCTCCAACACTCCTGCTGAGCTTTGACTAGCTTTAAGTTGTGGTTCTCTTGGAATAAAATATCAGTTTCTAAAATGGAGTTGTTTTTCTGTGGTAATATCTCTTATTAGATACCCTGATTGTTGAACAGATACAGATGAGTTTTAGGATATAAAGATGCAACGGACTTGAAAGTAAGTGAACTGGAAGCTTATTTGTCCAACAGCGCTCATATTAAGAGACACAATGACTTAGGAGCTAACCCTGCAGCTCTGCTGCCTGCTGTAGTACAAGTCACCAGGCAGGCTTGTCATCACAAAAATGTCCTTTTACTTTTGAAGCAAATACGTTTTTCCTTTTGGGGAGGCAGTGAGAATGTTACCCTACATTTTACGGGCACTTTCTAATCAGGAGTCACAAATGACTTGATTTCTTTCTGTCCGAAGATTTAAACTCTAAACTTAGGGATTTTCTACAATGCTTTCTCCACTTCGTAAAAAACAGTCACTGTGTTGAGTTTCTTCAAATGAGTTGAAAAGTTACATGAGGACAGTTTAATAATAAATTTTATTTGTAAACCAGAATTGGCTTTAGCTGCTGGTTTTCATCTCTCTAATGCATGTATCAAGTATTTTCCGGATCAGATAGCATTTTTCAGACAGGAAGCAGAAAATGATAACGCAACTTCTTACTATTCAAAAAGCACCATTTAAATTTCTAGAGTTAGAATTTTAGACTTGCAGCCAAGATAATACAGAATAGCTGCAACTTCATTTTGAAGCCTTCAAAGATGAGTGGAGTTACAAATTATGAGTAGATCGCACTGGAGATGTAGATTGGTTGAAACGTTGCCAGACAATTTAGAGCAGCTTTTCATACTTCAGATATTTTTACATGACTATGATCTAGTTGTATCATTCCTTTTTTTTTCCCCCTCTTTTTTTTCCTTCATGTTTTCTGTAATGGAACCTCTTGCACTCTCCTCAACAGTAGCACTTATTTCCTCTTGTTGCCTCAGCTGCTGGAAGTAGGTGTAGACAGCTGGGGGGCTCTTCTGCTTTTGAACTTGGACAATAAATTGCTTGTGGCTACGCAGATGTTTGGTTTGCACGCTGAAAGCGGCGTTGCACACAATTTCCTCTCTTCATCCTACGGATGCCTGGATATTTGAATTGCAGAAATGGGCTTCTTGACACCTAGAACAAAATGTTTTCCTTAGGAAGCAGGAGGAAGTTATTAGTATGCAAACCCTCAGCAGAGCTTTCAAATGAGCTATTTCAAAAGTACTAGTATGTGGGTAAATGTGTCTCGTATTCTCTCTGTACACAAATTGTTCACTCCTCCTGGATTTCCTTTTTCATCAATGTCAGGCGTTGTGTCTGTCACTGTGCTATGGGGGTCAAGCCTATAGCCAGCAGGAGGAGGTGGTTTTGGTCTCAGAAATCCGCTCTTATTCACAGCTCCTTGTCCTGCTAGTCAGTGTTTTATTCAATGCTGTGCTCTTGTTTCCTCTGGTGGAACCTGAGACAAGTCCTCCTGCCCATTCCTGTCTTAGTTCCCCAGGCACTGCACCAGCATACCAGTAGCTGCCCGGCTTTATACAATGTTTTGATAAAGACAGTGTAGTCTGTTCACTGCAGAATTAACTGTATGTTGTTTTAATGAAGGCTGCCTCTGTGAGGCACTGCAGATGAGCACCTGTATCTTGGAGGCTCATGTTAACCACAGGGGACTAGAATAGAGTCATGATGGCGGGGAGCAGCTGAGGAAGGAGAATTGATTGCAGACTGCCAGTGAGATGTACGATAACCTCTATAGCTCTTAAGTCCCATGTGCCCGACTTCATTAAGGTCAGGAGAAGGAAAGAAAATACATCTCAACACCTTTCCTCCCTTATTGCACTATCTGTGGAGTGGCAACAGCACTCTTCCTCAGCACATGATGGTGGCAAGAGGGGAGAGACCCTGTCATCTCTTTTTTACTCTATGGCAGCAGGCAGGCAGGAAGTGGTGAGATATATCTCCCATGTTCTCTCCATCCTCAGGAGCCCAAGAAAGCTGAGTAGAAAAAAGAATGAGGGGAAAGGAGTCCTAAGGGACTGAAAAGGAGCTTTCAAGAAAGGTAGACAACCACGTCTTTGGGGCACACAGAAAGGAGAGGACATGATGGACAGAAAAAATAACACTGATATGGGAACAGCATCCCTGGCACGTGGCTGTGTGGAACAGGGCTGATTTGAGGTGGGGTCTGTCACACATTCTGCTTTGAGGACTAGCAGCTGGTGCAAGGTCATGGCAGACACCTGGGTAAAACAGTGAATCCTTGAGGGAAAAGGTTGGAGGTTAGCTTTTCATTCTCTTGGGTTTTATCTCTCTGCATTTTCATTCTCTTGGGTTTTGATCCCTGTGCATTTCACACCTAGCTAGCTTTAATGTTTTCTCCTATTGATTCCCTGGAGCTTTTCCATTTTTTGTTGTGGAGGATGTTTTTTAACGTGTCAGCAAAAAAACTCTAAAACCATGAAGTCACAGGTCTTAGCTTGGGTGACTCCTTCTGGTGGCTGGGAGATTGGCTGGGCTGAAGTTGGTGGTATGCCTTTAAGATTGGAAATGATAAGGGAAATCAAGCCAGGCCAGCTGAGCTCTGCGGAGAGGCAGTTCTGGGAAGATAATCACTCCATTAGAGCTTCTCATTCTGCCATAGTTATGGACTTGTCATTACTGTGGTTTTCTAGCTATCATCTTACACCTGGAAAGCATTAACACAGGATTTAGTTCCTTGTAGAATTCCCTCAAATGCATTTGTTTGTGGAAGTAAGTTATCTCTTTGCATTTGATGTGACATTTATAATAATTATAGTTCCTTCCTCCTGAGACAAATCCTTGGTTTGTTTTTCTGAATGGTTTTTTACCATAGCATTTCCTTTCTGATGTATTTGCTT
The DNA here is from genome assembly GCA_013400375.1 of Thinocorus orbignyianus. Classification (NCBI taxonomy): domain Eukaryota; kingdom Metazoa; phylum Chordata; class Aves; order Ciconiiformes; family Thinocoridae; genus Thinocorus; species Thinocorus orbignyianus. The sequence continues at coordinate 1,970,018 of VXBW01007594.1, forward strand.
TATAGTTTTAAGTCCCTTTGAACAAAGAGATACTTGGTTTTGTTCCTTACTTAATTGCTATAGCTGTACTTTTTCCTGACTTTTATGTTTGTAGATGTTCATAACTTCTTTTATGTTAGCTTTCCAACATCTGGACTTAGAGGTCCTTACTAAGTGTCTCTGGTCCATAATATGTGCTGGTTATCGTCTTCCATGGAGCTCTTACATTGCCTTGAGACATCAAATATATTGCATCCTATCTTCCTAACAGAAAAAAATGAGTTGGAAAGATCAGTGGCAATAAGGGAAGCGTTGCTGTAGTTACAAAAGGCATCCCACTGGTGCAGGAGAGGTTGACTCAAGTCAATCTGCTGTGGCACACAGCAAGGAGGCATGTTTCTACTCCTTCAGAGAAGAGCAGTGTGTGTCCCTGTCGAGCATATGTGTATTGGCCAGCTGGTGACCTGGCCAGGCTCCTGCTTGGTGAATCTGTCCCATTCGGCCATTGATACACAGACTAATGTTGTATCCAGCCCTTCACAAAAGGGAGAAGTCCTGAGCAATGCTGTAGATCCATGTCCTGCCTCTCTAGTACTGGCTGTTTTCGGCAGCCAACTCCTGTCATGGGAGTCTTTTCTTTCTCCCCAATAAAAATAACCAGACCTACAGGATAAGGTATTTCCTTTTCCTCACGAGTGAATAACATCCTGAACACCTTCATGCCTCGGGCTTAATGCACACATGAAGAAGCAATTAGATGACAGACCGTTTCCTCCCCAGCTTCCTCCACAATTCAATTGCTTCGGATTCCCATGTACTCTCAGCACTGGTTGATCTGTCCCTGTCACAGGTGTCTAGGACACTTGGGACCAACAACCTGCACAAAGGTGGTGGAGGAGATATTCACTCTGGGCATTGTACCTGCTCTGAATTCCCTATGGGAGGACTCCTTTTGTAGTTGAATAAATGAGCTGTAATTATGTTCTTGAACACGGTACAGGTATATCTTAGATATAACACGGGTGCTGACCCTCCTGAGGCACAGCATCCTATGGATTGCTGCTCTGTACCACTGCAACCCCAGCAGTGAGGTGGGCGTGTTAAATGATGGTTTGTCTGATCCACAAAACCAAAAGGAAATTCTTCCACAGGAAACGAGGAGAAATATGTGGTTGTGTCTGCTGCAGGCTTTAGGCGAGAGAGTAATTTATCAAGGGGGAAGCTATATCATCCTTCTTGTTAATGCTTTACACATGCATTTTTACTCAAGTGCTTGACAATATCCATTGTATTTTATGGCTGATAGTAGTAGAAATCGCCGTCGCACTGTAGGATTTGGACTGGAAGACAGTAAGCTCTTAGCATTAGTGCCATTACTTTTACCAAAGCGTAGGAGTGTCATTTTTAGGGAAGTGTATCCTTGCAAGTACTTCACTGGGCTGCCGAATGCATGGCTGACAGATAAGACAGGTCCTGTGCCAGGCACTGCGGGAAAGGGTAGAGCACACAATTGGATGTCACACAGGGCAAAGAGGGCTTTGCTCGACCTGTTTTTCTCTGACATGTGTGACCTTGTGTCTGAATAATTTAGGTGAATTTTTGTCCATGTGCTGCTGCACCTGTGTGCAGTGGTTCTTTCTACCCCTCCCTGACTTACTGGCATGGGAGGCTGCTACTTGCCATTTCAGGTGCTACAGATCTGTTTGTCTGTATGAAAATGGATTATATGGAGGCTGGTGGTTCATAGTCAACAAGTCTTTTTGGAAAGGGGCTGGTTTTGCTGGGTTGCCTCGCTCAGCAATGGAGGGGCAGCTGTCCCAGGGAGCAGGCTGGGGCATATGGCACTTGGCTGCTGTTCTGCATCGGCGGCTGAGAGTCACAGAATTCCAGGTGTTGGAGGGGACCTTCAGAGATCATCTAGTCCAAACCCCCTGCCGAAGCAAGTTCACCTACAGCAGGTTGCACAGGAATGCATCCAGGCAGGTTTGAATATCTCCAGAGAAGGAGGCTCCACAAACTCTTTGGGCAGCCTGTTCCAGTGCTCTGCCACCCTCAAAGTAAAGAAGTTTTTCTTCATGTTGAGGTGGCTCTTCCTATGTTCCAGTTTGTGTCCACTGTCCCATGTCCTGGCACCAGGCACCACTGAAAAGAACCTGACCCCATCCCCTTTACACCCATCCTTTCAGTATTTGTAAGTATTGATGAGATCCCCCTCTTAGTCTTCTCCAGGCTGAACAGACTCAGGTCTCTCAGCCTTTCCTTGTAAGAAGCCGGGAGGAAGATGAGCTCTCCTAGGCCAGAGTGATAATGCAACCCTATGACAAGGGCACTGGCATGGATTCAGTTCCCTCAGCTGCTTTTTTTTTTTTTTTTCTGGTTGGATTCAGTCTTTGTCTGACAGATCATGCAGCCAGAGGTATTTTATCTCTGGAGAGAGCTGAAAGAAGGAGAGGAGGGAAGATGGGACCATATATATCCTGAGCAGCCCACAGTTAATCAGCTAACAGAGATCAGCTGAAGATGCAGTCCCTCTGCCGTTTAGGTCCCATGACCAGCCTGGTCTGCAATACCCACCCCTGCCCTGATCATATTTTCTTGCCTTCTCAAACTGGCAGTGGTGTGGTTTGGGTGAGAGCTGGTATGAAGGGTAATCTTTTTTTGCCTCGTTAATTTTAAAGGGAAATCAACACCCTGAGCAGGTGTAACACATGTTAGCGCAGATGCACTGCTCTAGATCCAGCTTAGGTCAGCTTAAGTTGCAGCTCCACAGTGCGCACAGGGAAGAGTCAGATGGAGATAATCACTTAACAGCAAGTGAAAGATGGACAATAAGGCTTCCCCTATCTCATAACACCAAATTTGATATAATGGTACTAACAATTCTGCTTTTGGTGGTACCTGCGGTAGATATGATGGCTGCTGGGGTTTTGTTCTGCTGAATTTCCTTTTTCTTCAAAGAATCGCTTAGGTCTTCCTTTCAGAACACAAAGGTGGACTCATCCTCCCCCTCTGTTGCTTTGTTTGAATGTCAGAGCTTGAGTTTGCTTCCCTGCTGTCTGAGGTCAGCTGGGTAAGTGGCCCATGGTAGAGAGTGCGTGGCCAAATACAGTCCTGTCAAACTAAATTTTTTTTCTTTTATTCACAATGACCACTCCTAGACAGCTTCATCTTCAGCTAACGCTCCATCATTTAAAAGTGGTTTTTCTAAAAAAAAAGCAAAAAACCAAAAACCAACAGCATGAAAGTAGGTGATTGCCTGCTTTAGGTTCTTTGTAACAATCCAACACCACACTTAGTTTTTCTTTTTCTTTTTTTCTTTAAGGAACTTTAAAAATTCAGGGTATGAAAAATTCTTGAAAAGGATGAGTAACTTGCAAGGCCACTGTGAATTCAGTCACAGAAGGTGGAACACATTCTTATATCACATGGGAATTTGGTGAAAGCTGAGGATAAAATTCATATGTCCCAGGTGTTGTGTGTGTACTGTCTTCACCTCCACCAGGCAGCTCCTGTCTTGCCTTTGTGGGTTCTGGCATGGGATACTCAATGCCGCATGAAAAACACATTGTTCCTGTATGTGCAGCACTTGTCAAACAGTGGTTTGAGATTTAGATGGACGTGGTTGATAGAAAGGTCACCATTATGTGATGCACAAGAAAAGCACAACTGCGCATCCGTTCATCTGATCAATAGAGCTGCTGTTGGGAGCGGTAAATGGTTTCCTTGACCAGATCTTAACAAAAGATGTTTCATATTGAAGAGGGTACAATATTCTATCGTTTTGCGCGGCTTTCTGAGCTGACCTTTACTATATTTTTTTCTTAAGTAGCACATCGCTAATTAGAGATCTATGTCTACAGCCTTTGATAAGGAATATCTTTAGCATTGCCAAACCTTGTTCTGTATTTTTTCAGAAGAGTTTTTGAAATGAAAGGCTGAAAACCTTTTCATGAAATCATCAAGTAGATTTTTCTGTCCTCTCCTGTTCTTCCAAATGTCTCTCGTATAAACTGCCTGCAATGGAGCAAATGATTCCACTCCTCCGAATTTATTTTTTTAAAAGCCCCAAAACATATGGGGAATACAGAGGGAGCATATGCCTGCAGAGTAAAACATCTTGGTAAATAGAGAGGAGCATCCTGCAAATCAGTGTGTTCTACATGTCTGTCTAGTGCCTGTGTAAAAAGATAATGAAAGGATTTCCTTTTGTCCATAAACACTTAAGGCTCTTGCTATTCTTCCCTCCTTGCATTCAGAAAACATCAATGGAGGTTCTTGAGAGATGGCAGAAGGAGTTGGGATGTCCTCCTGGGGGAGGGGGAAGCATCCAAAACCCCATTTCCAAAAGAAGACCTGCAACTGATACCAAGGTAGTTTGGGATTCATTTGCTTGGGAACACCATACTGAAGTCACCTATGCATAGAGGAGATCAGAGGAAAGACGTAGGTGGTGGTGGATTCAGCCCACAGGAGAGGCAGTTATATTTGGCACTATACGAGCAGCGGCCAGCCAGCCAGTGTGTTCTCTTGCATAGCTAAGATGTGAACGAGCACAGGTTTCTAATAAGGCCAAGTGTCTGAGCGCTGAGCTGATGGAGTACACACTGAGTGACAGCACAAGGAACAAGGACAGCACTTTTTTTTATTATATTTTGGTGAACAAAAGCATAGATCTGAAGGTGGAAATTGGAAAAAGTCTGGGACTCATGAGAATGCTGACAAGTTTGTCAGGTATTCCCCTGCCAAATGCAGCCTCTGCAAGCCTGCTGCTTCTCCTAGGTCCTCTGTTGTTACGTCACTGAAAACTTTTATTTCTTCCCTTAAATTTCCTTTGGCAGCAGTTGTTTAGTTCTTTTTACTTGGAGATTTGAACTATAAAATTTGTAGCTAAATCATACTAACTAATGACATTAAAAAAAATAATCAAAATTTCCCTCCTGCAGGAAAAGGGAGTGTTTTGAACTATTGTTTACATCTTAATTACAAGCTTTTCATAAATCAGAAGACTGAAAGTTTGCAGAGGAGGGAAGTTTTAATTAAAATCCTTCAGGTGCTTTAGAACTGAAATATGTTTGTTCTTTGCTAGATTGGAATGCTTAAAGGCTTTACTGATTTGCTTAGGTTTATTTATCTATTTACCTCTGCCTACACCATCCATACACTCTCATGGCTTGAGATAAGCTTTGAAAGCATCTTTCCTTTTATTCCAAAAACCTGGTGGATCTGCAACGCTGGCAATGATACTGTGGGCAGGAATGAACCTAGGAGGAGGCAGGCTGTCCAGGTTGTTGTTCCCAGCAAGACACCAGAGGGATCGAGGCAGGTCAGGATGAGTGGCACCCTTGGCGGGATGACAGTGAAGGGTTTTTTTGAGAGGAAGGATCCTTTCTCAAACTTGTGTCTTACCCCTGAAACTGAAATCTGGTACCTTTCTGTCAAAATGCAGTTTTTACATCTAGCCTTAATGGTGATTCAAGAAACAAATAATTATTAGAAAGAGTTAAGCTGTTGCAGATGTGTTTCTCACTCAGAGGACATGAGATAGGTCTCCAGTCATCCGTTCTTCACATGACTTCATCTGGAGACCACTCTAATTCTGGGTGGCTTTTCCGCCCACTCTGAGGAGCTTGAGCAGCTTGTTTGGCTCGAGTGTCAACTGCTTGTAGGTCTGCTGGAAAACTTTTTCCTAGCAAGCTGGCTTACAATCAGCTTTTTCTGTTTGAGCTGTTGACTCTTCTGATCTGAATGTCTCCTTCAAGAGTACCATATACCTGTCTGGTTAGAGGACTGTCTCTCTGGTAAGCAGCAGAAGCTCGCTGGGTTAGGCAGAGCAGAGGAGGAGGCTGAGCTCAGCAGCCTGGCTGAGGACCACATGCAGTGAGTTCCCGGACCAACAAGAGGGTTTTGCCAGCTCCTACCTCTCAAGCAACTTTGTAAATCCAGCTGTTAGGGGGTGGGGATGAGGAGTGGAACAACTAGTTGTAACTTCTCGGTACATTTCAGTTATATATACAAATAGTTTTGGGGTGATTGATACAGGTATAGGGGTGGTGGCTTCTTCTCCGAGCAAATTTACTGTTTGGAGGTAGGGAGCAGATGTTACTGGCCAGGTTAGCTGGGCTCATCTGCAGCATGATCAAGGTGTTACAGTTCTATTGAGTTTTTGACCAGCCTTTCTTCATGCATGAAGTTCGTTTGTTTTCTCATTGGTCAAAACAAATATTAATTTGGATAAAACTGGGTTTTACAGGAAAGAAGCATTACCTGGAACAGCTTGTTGGAAAGACTTGACTTGCAGGATGCTGAACTTACTGTCTTTGCTTTCCATTCTAGATAATTACTTCCTTTTTCTCCCTCTTAGCAGTTTGTTCCTTTAAAGTAGATAAAAGCAAATTACATTCAAACCCCTTCTCTGTGTCTCCTGGCTACCTTACTCTTGTTTCTCATAACCTGAAAATCTCTGTAAAGTAAGATTATATCTCCAAGCTTTTTGATGAGACTACTTGGTTTAGAATTTGTGATTTGCTTTTGGACTTCAGAGATGTGGACCTTGCTATTTGCAATACAGTAGTGTTTCGAAATATAGTGTGGAACACCAAGATCGTACAGTTTCCAGCCCCGTGCAAAGGTGGAACAGAATTTACAGTAATAGTTTTGTACCTTTCTGAACAGTATTTATACACATGCTCACAAACAGGTAATGCCATTTGTGTAGTGGTGAGTCAATTAAAGATTGCCACAGCTTCAACGTTAGTGTTTGATGTGTGTTGTTTTACAGTCACATCTGGGCTTGGTACCTTGTTCAGCACTGCACAGGCATACAGCAAAGTGAAAGTAGAAGCTGGGTTATAGATCACTGTCCTGAGGAGGATGCAGCTAGTTGTGAACTGGTGGTTGTTGGATAGAGAAGCTGGCAAGGAGGTCTTTCAGATATCAGCAGTTTGGACATGACTAATCTACAGCTGTAGACTTATCAAATGTCTGTGATGCATGTATGGAGTCAACTAGGTTGCCTTGATCTTTATTCAAATGTAGTCTTCATTTCTTCATGATTTTTATGTGAACCATAGAATTATGGAATGGTTCAGGTTGAAAGGACCTTAAAGATCATCGAGTTCCAACCGCCCTGCCATGGGCAGGGACACCTCCCACTAGAGCAGGTTGCTCAAAGCCGCATCCAGCCTGGCCTTGAACACTTCCAAGGATGTGAAGGAATGCTTCCACGTGGCTGGGTTATAACAGATAGCCACTGAAGTGGTAAAGCAGTAAATTAGCACCAAGGTGAAAATGTATATCCAGATGGAAAGGACAGAACTGATCCTTCAATAAGCTGTACTTTGACAGACTGGGTTCAGAAAGTAGACTGTGACTAAAATACAGGTTTTGTGGAAACTGGAAAGGTTAAATCCTTTTTAACTGGGTTATCTATATTTTTGTGCCCTTTAAGGTTTGTTGATAGATTTTTAAATGGAGTGGGAATAGAATAATCTGAGGCTAAGGACCACAGGTAATTTGAAACTGAAGGTCAACCAGGTTTTAGTTATCCAATGTCTGTTGATAAGATCGAGTAACTCCAATAGCTTGCTGCTGTACAGTTTTCTTTTCCAGGAACTGCCCTGGTTTCTCCTTCTCTCTCCATCTGCTTTTGTTTTATAAGTATTTCTGATGAGAGCTTCAGTAATTTACTTGATGCAGAAATAGTGATTCTCTTGTCTAGATTGCACTGACATCTCTCTTTCTTCTCCCTGCCCCTTTTCAGTGGATGTTCTCCAGCCCCTTGGTAACAGCAGCCGCTTTCGGGGGGGACGGACGGACATGTTCTTGTCACAGTTTGGCCATTGCACTCTTGGGTTCGTCCAGGTGGAGTGGGTGCTCACACCTCATGACTTTTTGCTCTTTAGTTAATCCTTTTGTCTCAGCTTTTTTCCCAGTACTCCTGGCTGACTCTACCTCGTCTTGTCTTTGTTTCAGGAAAAAAGAGCAGTCCTAAGGCACGCATATGGAAATTTAGCAGTGTAGTCAAACCAGGACTATTTAGGGTCTTCCTGTCATCCGTAACTGGGGATAAAGCCTCCTTTGGCAAATTGTCAGAAGCCCATGAGATTCAGATTGCTGGCATGACTGGTTTGTCCTTTCTAGTACCCTTGCTTTTTTCTGCAGTTGATATCTGTGTTCACTGCATTTATTCTTTCCAAAAGTTCCTGTAGTTTTTCGCTCATGTCTGGAGATGGGCTTCTTACAGGATGGAGATTTCTCCATCGTAGGTGTCATTTGATTTCTTCACTAGGTTGCACACTGTTTTCTGGGAATTGTCAAACTATGGTTTTTTTTCCCAGAATAGCTTTATCTGCAGGTTATCACTTTGCCATCCATCTGCTGTGATTGCTGATGTCCTTCTCAGATCTGGCACTTGATATGTATGAAAATTAAGTGGCTCAAGATCAATTTCAGTTTAGCCTCGGAAAGGGCCTACTGTTCCTGCCCTGCCCATTGCAAGCCTTCTCCTTTACTCACTTCAGCAGGACTTGGACTGCCAGAATGTCTACTTCCAAGTGGACCAAGGCTAAAAACATAGGCAATAATAGGGTTTTCTACAGAAATTTTGCATAAAAGGATCCTGAAGTAAGTAGTGCAGGAAGGATTCATCCCTCGGCCTTTCGCTGAAAGTGGCTGCAGTGGCACATCCGTTTCCTGCAACTGTTCTTGGTGTCTTTACTTCCATAGAACAGTCATCAGAGCCTGGCTGGAAACCCCAACCACCCATCTGTCTCTTGGAGAACAGGTGAACCAGAGAATTAATGCAGGAAGACCAAGCATTTGGAGGGTTTCATAAATCATCAACTTTAACTTTTGCTGGTGCTGTTATTTCATCTCATTAAAAAAAAAAAAAAAAAAAAAAAAAAGTAATTTTGCTTGTTTGTTTGTTTCAGTTTTCCAGGGGACCTGGAAGTATGCAAATGATTGTAGCCCAAAGTTTACTTACTAGCAGATAGTATTCTTCATCTTACTGTTGAGTACTTTCTCTGAGCAATGGTTACCACCAACAGTTTCACAGTAGACTTTTTTTTTTCTATTCCCATTAGCAGGAATCTCAAGGTGGGTGGGAGGAACAACAATTTCTTCTCCTCCTCCTGTAACAACTGAAGCTAAATTTAATTAAATGCAGTCCACAATCCAATTAATACTTCCCCATAGCCAGAAGATGGAACAAAGAATCTGCTCTGTGACACTGAAGGATTTGTTTTTTCCCAGCTGCTGTTGGTAGAATTTGGGTCTCTGAGTAATTGGGTTGACTTGTCAGAAAACTTTCCTTTGAGGTAGACTGTTTTATTTTCTCACTTAGAAATTACATCTTTTAACAAATCAGAGTAGTGCATAGTCAAATCTATTTGAAGCTTGGCAGAATTTATATCGTCCTATTTATTTATTGACATATAAAAATACCTGCGTACTACTACTAACCAACATGACAATTATTATTTTACATTTTCCGAATCCCCACAGACAGAAAAAGGTCCTCTGTCGTGATAGAGATTATTGGTTTGTTTAATTAGTAAAAATATTATTTTTTCCTGCTCAAAGTTTGGCATACTGACCTTTTTTTTTTCATTCCCAGAATTCCATGTTGTCATGTTTCTTAAATCATCTGTTGAGTCAAATTCAGTCTTATTTGCTATACGAAATTCAGATAAGAGACTCAAATATTTTTCTAGATAATATCATAATCATGCTCAGAGGACTGGTAATCACACACTGGGACTTTCTTTTTGCAGACTCAGGCCACGTCTCTACTAAAACATGATGCATATCAAGGTCCATCTGGTGTGACAGACACATTCCCTATTCTGCAGCAAGGCTGTGGGATAAATCTGTATGAGTATGAAGCGTGGTGATATGATCTAGTTCAAAGATTTACTGAGTGGCAGACATTATCTTTTGCTCAGCACTGAGTGGGTGAAGGAGGAGCTCCAGTCCCCCACTGCCACAGGGACATTTCACCAGGGCAGAGTGATGGGGACAGTCCCAGGTCCATGCTGTCCCCTGAGCCCTGCACAGCCAGTGCCAGCAAGGAGGGTGCTCATGGGCAGGGACTAAGACTGTTCCCAGAAGTGTGCCAGCAACTAAACCAGACTGGTGGGTCACCCAAGACAGTGTGTTATCCCCCCTTGGTTGACTATAGTAGACAAGACCTTATGCAACTACAAGGATGTACTTAGGTGAGTAATTAGCATGAGATGTGGACACTAAGTTTTAAAACCAGCGTTAAAGGCATCACAGTGGCACAGCTGTTTGTCTCAGTGAAGAAGAGGAGCATCGTGGATCTGTACCAGCAAAAAAATACGAAGTTGCATTTTAGAGGAAAAATACAAAAGGGCTTAATATGTTATATTTGCCAACATGTAAAAGATAAATGACCAGTGGTGCAAGTATTTTTGCTGCATGTCAGGCAGGTTGGGCTAAAAAGGGTTGTGGGTAAAATCCTGACGCACAGACCACAAATTGCAGTTTCCTTTTGGTCCTTAACTGGACTGTGACTTAAAAAGCTGTCACTGAAAGTCATGACTGGGTCAAATGCATGCTCTTATTTATGGTGTGTTGCAGGGTGTCTGTCATAGTAAAAATGTTTTACCGACCTCTTAAAGATGTGCCATGCATGGAGAATCATTTCGATAGGACGTGGGGAGCGCATCTTCTCCAGTTATTAATTCCCAAGTCTTATTGCAGTGATAGTCATCAATGTACAGGAGAGGCGGTGTCTGATTTGATGCACACATTTCATGGCTTTTCCGCTTCTCTTGCTGCTCAGGAGTTCCTGCCCTGCCCTGCTGCCAATATAACTCTCGTCTTAATGGCTATGTCACCTACCGGAGGTTCAGAATAATTTATTTTTTGTCAAGAAAAGACACATCTCTCAACATTTCATTTATAGAAGAAGCCTTCAGACATTTTCACTTGTCAGCTGTCCACCTGAGATATTAAGAAGGAAGGGTTTTATTGTGGCAGAAATGGTGCTCACATCTGCATGGTAGGGAGGTTTCTACTTCTCTGGAGGTGAGGGATGTGTGCCTGTGCCAAGCCTGGGGTCATTTTGGGGAAGCATCAGGGGATGGGTGATGCAGTGTCTATCAGAGAGCAGACACTGCTGCACTGCCCAGTCAGTGCCATCCTCAGCCTTGTGACCGCCCGGGCAGGAACTTAACCTGGCTTCACCCAGCTTACAAGTAAGAAGCTAGTTAAGATCATTAATTTTTCTTTACTGTTCTGATAATGACAAACTGTTTTGTTTTTTTCTGCTGTGTCCTTGCCTTTGTACTGTGTTCTGCACTTTGAAGAAACTTCAGAAGAACCCTTTGAAAGCAGATTCTGCAGCTACCGACTATCTTATGCTTCGTGCACATACTCTTCCACGAGGACGTGCATACACTGCTTGTTGAAGTACTGGTGTGGCATCTAGTAGTTCACTACTTGTTTCTGCGTAATCTCAGCTAAGGCATAATGATGTGAAATGTTCTTTGAATCGTCAAACTCTCAGAGTTTGGGGAAACAAGGAGCAGAAAGGGCATCTAAAATTGGAATGCTGAAGGAGTGGAGTTGCCTTGAAGTATTTCTAGGGTAACTGGGAACTTACTTTCTCTACAGATCTTCGTTTCTAACTGGCACTTTGATCTGAAGATCGTAGCACTTATGGAAGTCTGAAATAAGTTTTAGATTATTTTTTTTTACCATCTAAATTTAATTAGAGGAGTCATGACTTAATAATAACACTGCAATAATTTCTGAGTGCTAGAGAGGGGCAGAAAAAGTGGACCTAAATCTGCCACGTTGAGATAATTAAGAAATGTCAGGCGGGACTGAAGATTCCCCAGTGCTTCAGAAGCTCCTGCACACTCAGAACACCATCTCCAAAGTGCAAATTAAAACAGGAAAGGACACCATGTCTTCCAGCTACCTTGCAATTTCCTCCTTTTTGCTTCTGCTTACCGGGAAATTGCTAAAACCAATATAGCAGTGACCAAATATGGTTCATGTGGGGGGAAAAAAACATGTTATCCAGAAGTCCTCCATGGCAAGAATGGGTTTGTTTAACAAACTTACCTACATTTCAGTAAAAAGTTGATGGTGATGATCCCAGGGTCTGTAAACCTGTGCACACCCAGCATTTGTTTTTACACTGAACTATCAACTTCAAGACTAACAACTGCCCCTCCTTTTGTTCTCCATTTCTTGCCATTTGTCACTGTAGTCTGACAGGTACGTCACTCATCTCAGAGGAACCCTTCAGAGAACAGCAGCCTGCACCCCACTGTAAGGATACTCCATAACCAGTTGGCCACACATCTAGTAGCTGGGAAGCTTTGGACTGTGGGCTCAGAAATACCCCTGGAGGTGGGGCATTGGGCCTGAAAGTCGAATTGAAATCAGACTGTTTGGGGGAATGCTTCATAAGATACATTTCTTGACTTCTTTGCACTCCCATGGTCATCTTACATTGGCAGAGGCTCAGTGATGATTCACATTGTAATACTTATTTCATCATACTGATAATTAGCTCTATAAATTATTTCCCTGAGCAGCAGAAAGACTTTGTAACTATGTCCTCAAGTCTATTCTGGCTTTAAAAGAAAATAACAAAGCAGAAAACAGGAAATTATTATACTAATTTTCCAAAATCAAATACTATGAATTCTTCATTTAAATAGAGAATTCACAGGCAGAGAATTTCTACAAAACTATGGGGATACCTTTTTATTATTATTTTAGTTCCAGGTGATCTAAAATAAAAGCACAGCAGATATGTGTTGCACAAATGGAAAGACACAACCTGCCAGCAGTTTGTCTATGGAGATGTGCTGGGTTTGGCTGGAGTAGAGTTAACTTTCTTCACAGTCGCTGATATGGGGCTATGCTGTGGATTTGTGCTGGAAACAGTGTGGGTAATACAGGGACATTTTAGTTACTGCTGCACAGTGCTTAAGCAGTGAAGGGAAGGTCTTTTCTGTTCCTCACACCACCCCATCAGTGAGTAGGCTGAGAGAGGACACCACTGGGACAGCTGACCCCAAATGACCAAAGGGGTATTCCATACCATATGACGTGGTGTTCAGTATGTAAAGCTGGGGTAAAAAAGAAGGGGGAGGACTTTTCGAGGTGATGGCATTTGCCTTCCTGAGTAACTGTTGCGTGTGATGGACCCCTGCTTTCTTGGGGATGTCTGAGCACCTGCTTGCTGAAGGGAAACAGTGAATGAGTTCCTTGTTTTGCTTTGCTTGCATGTGTGGCTTTTGCTTTACTTATTAAACTGTCTTTACCTCAAACCATGAGATTTCTCACTTCTACCTTTCTAATTCTCTTCCCCCACCCCACCGGGGGCGGGGGGGGGGAGTGAGCGAGCAGCTGAGTGGTGCTTAGTTATCAGAGGTGGTTAAACCACAACAGAAGAGCAAGAGAATTGACTGTCCCACAGAAAAATGATACCTTCTGGTTTGATTTAATTTGTAAAACAGATAGAAGATCTCAGTAGCAGTAAAACCACCCTACCTGTACAGCAGTGTTGTGTTCGCTTCAGAGCAGCCTCTCTGCTGATCCCCAGAGATCATCCTGTTTGTAAGGCTGAGATTCTTTCACAGTCCCAGTCTTGTGGCAGTGGCACGTGTGTGCCAAGCTCTGCTGCTCCCCAGCCTGGCTGCCTGCTCTGTGCCCACTGCCATCAATGCAGCCTCTACAAAGAGTTCGTGCATGCTCCTGCTGAGCCTGGTGGCAACGGAATATATTTCACTCACCTGTGTAGGCTGCTGCTGGGAAATTATTTCCATTATGTCTACCAACTTTTGGGAAGGCTTTGAAAGAGGTTGGTGCTGATCTCTAATGGCACTGACATGGACAATCTGAGCTACACCTGCCTTTCTCTTCTCTGCTCTGGCAATACCTTTGGAGCGTAACCAGCAGAAAACACTTCTTTTCTCTCCGTGGGTTAGTCTTTCTGTCTGTCTGCAGAAGATGTAGTAATGAGACATGGTGACCTGGAAGGTTGTGTAGCCTGCATGTAAGAGGGAAAAAGACTGCCTGCTTTGATCGCAGTATGTCCATTGGATCGGCGTAAGCTTCTTGTCAGCTTAAGTAAAAATACTAATCCCAGCATGAGTAAAGTTAGTGACAAATCTCTATTGATTTCAAGGAGGTCAGAATTTAACTTACAAGCCTTGATCTTTTGCTGACAGGAATTTTCTGGGAGAGGTGAGCTTGACCATCAGTTGATGCTGAAACTGCTTGTGATGCTCCAGAACTGAAAGGGTTCTTTTGTTCCACTTCATAAGCTGGTGTAGCAGAAATAACATTTCCTTAGGTGCTAGTTAAAATGTAAAATTCACGATCTAAACCCAGAAGGGCAAGCATGTAACAAGGTTATGGCATAGAGCATGTGCTGGATGAATTCTGTTGAGTAGTTAAGAAACAGTCTGTGTTCTGCAGAGGAAGAATTTTCTAAGCAGAGAAAATAACCAGAAGGAAGGATACATTTCATTACCTATTAGTGCAATCACTGCAGTCTATAATCACCAAATTAAAAAATAGACTTATAGAAATCTGTGGCCAGGAAGGGGTATGTCTCTTTCTTGTAGAGTGCTCTTGTCAACCTGGCATTCCAGACATTGCTGCAAAGAATTACTCAAAGAAGATCCATGAGTCATTTTTTTATTCTACTGGCACATACCTCAATTGGTAAGAAGAGGAGAAAGAGTTGGGCATGCTGAGTTTCCTTTTCATTTTCTCATGTGCCCAAAATTTAAGTCTGCAAGGAAAGGCAGCTTTTTGTGGTAGCTTTAACAAGCATAAAAAATCCTGGATGGTCTAAGTCCTTCAGAAGCTTCAGAATAAGTTGTCACATAGATCTTGACAGTTTCGATGGCCTAAATAGGTTTTTAGACACCTACGGCATGATCGCCTGTCTGCTTGGCAGGCAAAGATGCCCACAGACTACTGTCTCTCTCTCCTTTTCTTTCTCTTTCCTCTCTAAGGCTACAGACTTTAGCTAGAATGCCACGACTGGGGTAGCTTCTGGTTTGTTTTGTTCTTCTTAAATGTCTTTGGAGGCTTCTCTGGTGTGGATTTTTTGCTCTTCTTTTGTATGCTGGTGGTTTGCAGAGATGATTTGCTGGAGGTGGGGCAGTTGGATTGTGGGAGAGCATCTGCTCCCACAGCGGGAGATGAGGGCTGGGTCAGGCTGGTGAAAGACTTTGCATCAGACCATTGAGGCAGAAGAGGCATCTTGTGCTTTGCTCTCTTCTCTTCTGGTTGGCAGTGTTTTGGGCACAAGCTGGGATTTTACTGTCAAACAAAACGAAGTTCCCTCTCCTCTAAAGGGGAGAAGTTTTTGTCCTCAGAGTCCCAGCTCCTGTGACTGGGAGGACAAAGGCTCAAGTTTTGGTAGGACAAGGTGCCAGCTCTTACTTAAGGGGGTGCAAAGGAGCAGCGGCCGCAGAAGCAGCGGCACTCAAAATGTGGTGCAGGCAGTCTGCCTGCTCAAACCCACGGTCGCTTGGCAGTAGCGCTGTGGCAAGAAGTGTCCTGCCAAGTCGTGAGCTGGCGCCCTGCCCTCCATTCAGGCTCGGACTGTAGGCAGCCAAGTGACCAGCAGCTGTGGCTGTGAATAGCAGGAGGGCGTTAGTCCAAGAACAACAAGAAGAGCTTCTTCAGCTACGTATAGAGGTTTTCTTGGCTCTTCCAGACATGTCTCCCCATTTGAAGGGGAACTGGAAGGTGGCTGCCTAGTGCAGCCACCCCTTTTGGATCTCATCCACTGGTTCTGGTTTGGGAGGGCATGTTGTTGCTCAGTCTGGGGCTGCAGTGGGTAGTAATGTGTTAGCCTGAATGTGTAGAACAAAGTTTGTAGCTGAAGGAGAGAATTTGTTCTTTCTCTGCTTGCTTTGTTTCTAAAGCAACCTGTTAACAATCATCTTCATCCTGCAAATGGCTTCTACACCATCTTTCCTCCTAATGGCTGCACAAGGACTGTTTTTATCTTTATCTTTAAGCGTCCCAAAGTGCTTGAATGAATGAGGTTTACAGTTTTTAAAGGGGTTGACAGATGTCAACAGGGGCCTCAGATTCCTGACCCTTCGTACAGCACTTCAGATACCAGGCATGATTCTCACTCCCCATCCATTTCCACAGGCTACTACAGCCTGGAGATGTGTTCTGTCAAACATGACCTCAACCGCATCCCCCCAAAACACCAAACAAACAGAATGTCTAAAATGAATTCTCTGGGAAAGGGCGCGAAGCCAAACAGAAAATTTAGAGCTAGGGTGTGCATTGCAGAGGTTTCACTTTAAGTGGGAATGTGTATAAAACTGTATGCTCAATGTCCTAAGTGAAATTGGCTGGGGGGGTTAGAAGAAAGTCCGCAAAAGTCCTGCCTTCAGAAGCTCAAGGGCATCACTGTCTATGCAGCCACACTTCTTACTTGCATGTTGAACACGGGGAAGTGATTTCCACTAGTCTGTCATAGAAAGTTAATATTGTGGGACAGGCTCATGATCTATTTAAAGGCATTTCTGCAGCAGCCCACAAGATCCTCACCCTTAGCATCTCTCATCAGCTGTCAGGCTGATGGAATTTCCTGGCTTTTGAAGTGCTTGTGGTCTGGAAAAATGGCAGCAAGGACCTGGAAGAGAGCGTGAGCCAGACTCCCTGCTGACCACAGAACTTCCCTCACCCTTTGTCATAGAAACACTTAAATAGCTTTTTAGCCATGGCTCTGAGAAATAAAAGCTTGTCCAGCACTAGCTTCTTCAGGCTCTGTATCTCAGAGAGGAGTATTGGCCATTGGGACAGAACACCAACCACAGGGCTGATATCTCTCATCGTCTTTATTTTCTTGTCTGCTGAAAGGCAGTTTAGCATCCCCAGCAGGTTGTGGGACTGCTGATTCTAGGGATGTAAGGACTACTAACTGCACAGGGGCACCTTCAGGCCCCCCTCAGTGATTCCTGTTGCGGTTTCTCTGCTGGCAGCATCCTCGGTGGGCTGGAGCTAAGCTCTTTCCTGAAACAAAACCTAAAGTGCAGATGTTGGCCAGCTGCGTTCAGCTGGACCAAAGCTCTGCCCATCTCGACAGAGAAGCCAATAGCAGGTCCTTGCAAAGACAGAAGGCTGTGATGAAACTGGAACCATCAGTCCCCTGATGCAGCACCCCAGCTCCCAGCAGCAGCCTCAGACATGAGCCGTTCTCACACTGAGTAACTGAAGGCACAGGGAGAGGCTCGTAAGACACAAGTATCTTCAAGGAGGAACTACAAGATGATTAATGCTCCAATATCTGCTTAATTACAAGTGCATGTCAGTAACCAGATGACTTTAAGGTCTGAATCTTTTCCTATGGAATATGATCTGGATATGACCATAAATGTGAGAATGAGATATGTGTGTTGGTAGCTCACTAAGTTAAAAAAAATGACTCAGTTGTAATGGTTTGGAAATATAAAGTCTAAGATAGTGTGTATTGTCCTTAATGCATTTGATGAGGCATTTCTGAGTGCTTTAAAACTGATTTACATTTTTAATTTATTTGTGAAGGGCATAGTTAAAGGAAGATGGGAGGTGATACGGTTTTGCCTGTAGTTGCCCGAGCAGATAAAACCTGCAAATATAACTGTGCCTTGTGAGAGCCTATTTGTACTCCCAAATAGTTCTGATGAGCTGCTTGCTTTTATAATCATTCGCAGGATGGGGCCCTGAGGCTGTTTGCATTGTTATCCAGTAATACTACTGGATTAATGTGTCTGTGTAGTTTGTATGCTGTAATCATGACTTCAATATAGCTCCTTGCCGGACAGGGTAAGGCAGCAGGTGGGAGGCTTGTAGTACAGCCCAGAGGATGGCCAAGGAGAGGTGTCTGGCTCCACAGCACTTCCCAGAACTTGGAGCAAACACCAAAAGCCATGCAAGCACAGAAGTTAATTCCACTTAAAGGGGAGTTAAGGGTGGCAGGCTGCAACAGCTCTTGGAGTGTCTTGGGTGGGAAGCAGCTCACAGCAGGCATGTAACAGCACCACAAAGTGTTCATTAGTGTTGCTTTGGTCAAGAGCTGGAAATGAAGGTTCATGGTGATGTGAGAGGTCTCCAAGGGCTGATAAGATGGGGCACAGGAGCCCTGCAGCATCGCGGAGCAGAGATGCGGGTGTTGCAGTGGGGGGCAGTCTGCATACAAAGTACTAGTCTGGTAGAGGGTTAATTTGCTTCCTACTGTGTGTTGGTGAAATGGATGGTTTCTTGTGGCTTTCTGGGATGTTTGATGGAGCTTGGGGCTTTGGTGTGTGTGGATGCAAAGGTAATGAGTTTTGTTCCTTGGTGGTGTGTGACCGGCATCATCTTTGTGAGTCACGTTGCAGTATATCTCACCACAAGTACCTTCAGGTGGGGCACTGGCCTCTAACTGGTTACACTTGTCTTCTCCAGGGTAATATGGTGTATTAATGCAGTGCTAAGTCATTATTTGTAATAGTGTACTGTGTGCAAAGAGCTAACCTTGATGAGTTTATTTCTGGTCGTGATTTGGGTGATGTCAGTAGTTCAGCTCCATCCACTCTGTACTTAACTCTCAAAACAGCTATAATCCTGTCTCCCTTTGTTTTTGTAGTGCACTGATTTAACCTCTTGTCAGTAGAAAATAAAGATTTATTGAAAGGTTAGAGTTATATCTTGAAGGCTGCCATAAACAAAACCTAATTTTATACTCAATGCAGTGATTCTCAAGGATGGTGTCAATGAGGGCATAAATTTGAAATAATTTTTAACATGAGAATCTCTAGAAATAAAACTTTACTCAGGGGTAATTGATTTAATTACATTAGCTGCTTCCCTGCTTTGGTCATGTGTGCAAAACTTGGACGAAGAATGAAGGGGTTTTTTCCACTTGATGTGAATTCAGTCTGTTTAAGCTGCAGTGCAAATGGATGGGATTCCCTTTGAACGGGCCCTTGGCCAGAAAACCAGTGAGTAGGACTCAAAGTTGCTTTACAGAGAAGGAGAAGGTGTTAATTCATCCACGGTTTAAATGTTCCTGTTCCTGGCACAAAAGAGCCTGACAATCATTTGACGTCAGCCGCCCCACAGAGCAGAATAGGACAATGTCATTGTCCAATACAGCTGGTATCAATTTGACTTTGAATTTAAATGTACCAGCAAAATAGAGGAAGGACAGACGCCCTTCTGTTGCCTGCTGCACCTGTCTCTGTATCTGTGGTGTTTGGGCTCTACTTGTTTTTAACTTGGCACCTTCTCGGTGTATTGGGTATTTGTTTCCTTGAATATAGTGCAATGATTTTCCATGCTGATCTTTATAGCCCCAGGGAAATCACGCATGTGGATTGGTTAAAGAAGATAGTGTTGTCTTACTGCATTTTTCCATAGCAGTAGGTAATGGGTAGTCTGTGCTAGTTAATAGTATTTGGGTGGTTGTGATCTTGTACCGCACAGCTACTCAGACCGGCTGGCTGTTATGCCAGTGTTTGTTGGGTTGGTTTTTTTACAAATCCACGGCTTTCTCTTGTCAGAAAGTGAAAAACACAACATTTGCTGACCTGATTTCTTATTCATTGCCGTCTCCTCAACCTGCCAGTATGACATTACACACTTCATTAAGAAAGAAGAATTAAAAAGTGCAGGAGCAGAAGGATATGAAAGACTGGAAGGAGAACTGCTATGCTGAAGTCTCTTCTGGACAGACTCTGGTCAGCTGGCATGAGTGGGATGTGCATCTCTCCTTTTTCTCTTCCAGCAAGAGACCAGAGGCTCAACCTTTTGAAACTACCATATTCTTTCCCCACACTAAGATTCAAATAGCCAGAGGTTGTGGAACTTCCTTCATAAGGCTGCACTCTCCCTGTACCCCTAATTTACCACCTTACTCAGAGTTTGGACTCCTCCAGCCACCATCAGCTTTCAGAGATCATGCTCCTATTTTATTTTCTGATACACAAGTTTGAAGGAAGCCACAAGTGTCCACTGGAAATCCAGGCAGCATCAGAAAGCTAATGCAATTTCTCGTATTGTATCTGCTGTCCCTTGTTCATTGTTTCCCGTATCTCTATTCATATATTCCTGTTTCTAAAATCTTTCTCTTTCCTGTTGCTATGGTAAAAGCTGGCCTAAAAAGGAAGAATTATAGCAGCAAGATCCACTGACCTACAAAATACTCTGGAACATAGTTGCTCTACACAGAGCTCTGCTTTTAAAGTAGTAACTGGTGGAAAATCTATAGTGGGGAAGGGAGATGGCCAAAGTACAGGGACAATGTACATGGATTTGGATTTAGTCAAAACTCCAATTCATGGGCGCAATTGCTGCTTCTGATCAGTGAATCTGTAGAACTGGTTTTCTATATGCAGGAATTTTTCATTATTACAATAGTAAAAGTAGTGGACACCCGAAAAGTAGTTTTGGGGTTTGTTTCTGTTAATAACTTTCCAGCTTCAATGTGATTTTCTTCTCTGTGCTCATGAATGTCATTGATACAGTGTTGTATTACACTGGCTCATCCTTGCTGGAGGCATGGTCCTTTTCCAACGGACTGATTTGAAATGAAATGAAAACCAGACCGTGAATTTTTTGGTTCACCTACCAGACTATAAAAATGGATGGTCTCATTAATGATTAACCCAGCAGCTGGTTGCTCAAAGGAGATCTGGAAGAAAACACTGCAGTGTCTCCCTCCTCCAGTAAATATATTGGCTTAGCAGTCTTCTGTGCTCATCCTACTGTATTTCCGTAGGCACGTTATTTGAATCCCAACAGAATGGATCTCTGCCTTTGTACCTGCTTTAAGATCAGTTAGGATGCATTAGTCTCTAGCTGCATCGGATACTTTATTGCAATGTTATTGCTACTTACTCATTTGCAGTTCCCTGTGATGTTAGCCCTGGGTTTTAGAATGCTTTTCTGTTTCGAAACAGTGGGGCATCTAAGATTTCCAGCATCTTCTTATCCACAGTGTGGTTACATCATTAGGAATCAAGTAAAAAGTTCACAACAGTTTTGCATTTACATGGGCATCACTCCTGGCATATGATTTTGCTATCAATAAGTCCTTGTAGCATTAAACTGTTTAAAATATATATGTATTTTATGGTCACAAAATGTTTACTCCACAATGTTGGATTACAGTGTGCTTGGGCGGCTGACAAAAGTCTACTGAACCAATCTCTCAAAAGAACTGGAGGGATGTTTTTAGACTAAATGTTCCCAGAATGTGATTAACTGCTTAGCACTCAAGAAATAAAAGTGCCAAAAACAAAGACCTAAAAGAAAAACCTGACCACATAGCAATTGTTCATATGGCTAACACCATACAATACAGTGGTAAGAAATCTGGAGGCTTTTGCTTGTTCCTCTAGACAATCACTGTGAGCATATATTCTCTTCTAAATTGACTGATTACTTTTTTTTAATGTTAATAAATTAGACCTTAGTCTCTGGAACCTTGTGCAAATTTTCAAATATCTATCTCTAAACAAAGGTACACTTTTTCCTCTGTATGCTTGTGTAGTAAACCATTTCCCTCTCAGGCAGACATGGAAGCTCATCTGTGCACTGTTACGGTGGATAATGCCTCTGGAGTTTATCACAAGTTTCTTCCTGCAGTGAACGTGATGATACCGACCATCACGGTCCACCTGGCAGTCATCATTTCATCCTGGCCCAAAGGGTGCTTGTTTAGCCTGCTGTTTTGCAGGGCAACAAAAGAACCTGCTGCCCAGATGGTTGCACGCTACCTCCTACAAGGAGATGTCTCCAAGCCAGATGTTGTGTTAGTGCCAGGAAGAGGATGGGAGAGGAAGGGGGAGGCAGGTCTTCTACTTGTGTGAGCCCAGCAGAGTCTGAAGCCCTTGCATAGCTCTTTGTGAGACAGACAGCGGGTGGGATGATGCTGTGGCCTGGGACATAAGCACATGGTGGCAGAAGTGAGAGCTGCAATGGCTGTGTTCCACCACAGGACCTGAAATCCTGATCCAGCTGGTGTAGCCGCAGAGGCTAAGTACCCTGGAGTGTTTGTAATTTTGGTTGGTAACACTCACTTCTCATTTGCTTTCACTGATGTGAGTGGATATGTGCTTCTTTCATTAGAGATCCGAGCTCAACTCATCGAGCAGCAGAAATGCCTGGAGCAGCAGACTGAAATGAGGGTGCAGCTTCTTCAAGATCTGCAGGATTTCTTCCGCAAGAAGTCAGAAATAGAGATGGAGTATTCCCGAAACTTGGAAAAATTGGCAGAGAGGTTCATGGCAAAAACACGAAGTACAAAGGACCATCAGCAGTACAAGTAAGAAAGATTTCCTTCCCCCTCACCCACCTGTTAGCCCTTGCTACTATATACATTAATATATCCTTTCCGTGGCATAGTAACTTGTGTGCAAAACAAAAATGGTCAGGTAGCATCTGGCAAAATGTGTGCACAGCATATTTTCTAAAGTGTTTCAGATGCGTTACTTGTTGGCATAGTCTCATCTGGTTATTTTCCTGACTTAAGCTGATTAATGAATGCATTTGCCTTGCCCTGTTATGCTTCAGGGTATAAAACTATATATTGTGCTGGGTCCTGCACTTGGGTCGCAACAACCCCACATGACACCCACAGGTTTGGGGAAGGGTGGCTG
Organism: Thinocorus orbignyianus; assembly: GCA_013400375.1. Lineage (NCBI taxonomy): Eukaryota > Metazoa > Chordata > Aves > Ciconiiformes > Thinocoridae > Thinocorus > Thinocorus orbignyianus. The sequence continues at coordinate 1,992,649 of VXBW01007594.1, forward strand.
GAAAGCTGGCCAGGGGAAAAGGACCTGGGGGTGTTGGTCCACAGCCAGTTGCATATGAGCCAGGAGTGTACCCAGGTGGCCAAGAAGACCAATAGCGACTTGGCTTGTATCAAGAACAGTGTGGCCAGCAGGACTAGGAAAGTGATCATCCCCTGTACTCAGCACTGGAGAGGCCCCACTTTGAATACTGTGTTCAGTTTTGGGCCCGTCACTACAGGAAAGACATTGAGGTGCTGGAGTGTGTCCAGAGAAGCGCAACAAAGCTGGTGAGGGGTCTAGAGCACAAGTCTTATGAGGAGCAGCTGAGGGAATTGCAGTTCTTCAGCCTGGAGAAAAGGAGGCTGAGGGGGGAGACCTTATTCGCTCTACAACAATCTGAAAGGAGGTTGCAGTGAGGAGGGTGTCAGTCTCTTCTCACAAGTAGCAAGTGATAGGACAAGAGATCACCTCCAAGCTGTAGCAGGGGTGGTTTAGGTTGGGTATTAGGAAAAAATTCTTCATGGAAAGGGTCATCAGGCATTGGAACAGGCTCCCCAGGGAAGTGATTGCATCACCATCCCTTGAGGTATTTAAAAGACACGGAGATATAGTGCTTAGGGACATGGTTTGGTGGTGAACTTGGCAGTGCTAGGTTAACAGTTGGACTCGATGATCTTAAAGGTCCTTTCCAACCTAAATATTTCTATGGTTCTATGATTTGTGTTTTTGAAACTGAAAAATAAGTACCATTTTCTACTGTCCAGGCAGTGCTGTGCTATAGATACAGAGACAGAGCTTTTGTTTCAAGAGAGAAGTCTTTTCTAAACACATCTAGCAAAAGAAAGGCTAATCCAAATACAGCTTGCACAGTTCAAAGAGCAATAACATATATTTCTTAGTTACATGACTCAGTGATTCCCTGAAATAACCAGCATGTGCCTGTGTCACCACTTCAGAAAGAGCCCTGTCTCCTGTTCAGCTTGTGGCAAAATCTTTTTGCCCTGTGCATGCAGACATCTTTCCTTATTCTTAAACTTGTGTTAAATCCAGATTGGCACATGTGCACGTGGGTCATGACTGGAGTCCTGCTTTCGGGTTTGTTCTGCAGTTCTCTGAGTGCTTTGAGAAGAGACAGCAGCAAAAGTTGCTTTAACTGGTGGTCCCCATGTTGTTCCCACCGTTCCCCCCAGAACAGGCAGGAGGGTGTGTAGGACTGGCTTTGGCACATGCAGAAGCAGTGAGGACCAAGTAATACCAGCACAGCCCTTCGTGGTTGTGGCTGAGGTGGCTAACAAATCCCTGAAGCTCCCCCCTCTGAGTAATTGAGTAATTTGAGATGTCCATCTCAAACAAAACGGGGAAGTTTCCTCAACTCACTTGTGATTCACGGCAAACTGAAGTACTGATGGTTAAGAAAAGGCTTTTGTCTGTTAATCATTATTCATTGTTGCTTTGATTCTGGGAGTGAACGCTAAAAGTAGACAATTAGATGAGGAGTTAAAGAGCATATTTCTAACAGTGAGAATAGTTAATTATTAGAACAATTTACCAAGAGTTCAAGGAGTTTGTCCCTCAATTCATTGCCACTTTTACCTGTTTTATCTTCACGTGCTTGATCCTTTTGACTATAGGAGAATCCCTGCACAAGAGAGAGGAAAAAAAAAAAAAAGAGCAGCAAGTTTCTAGAGCACTTAGTTGCAAGGCAAACTTGAAATAAAAATTTCAACAAAATCTTAAGGTGAATTTTATAAATAGGATTTTGTTGCCTATGAAACAGTTGTTGAACTACACGTACTTTTATTTTGCTTTGTGTAAAAGAAAGGAGGAGGCATCTGGGATCTCACTTTTTGCAATACTAAAAGCTTGGAGTGGGCCTACGATGCGAAAAGTCTGTCAAGGAAATTCAGAACTGGACCGCTGCAGAAAAAGCCCAGTCCTGCTGTTTGTCTTGTAACTGAACCATCTGGGACTGGCAGAAGCAATGTATTTTTATGAGTGCTGTGAATTTATGAATGCCGATCACAGAATATGTATGCTCGTGGCATTTCCTTCCATTTTCACAGCAGTTATACAAACCCATTGCAGTGAAACAGCTACACCTGCAATTTTGCTCATGAAGGATTTGGGATCCTCTTGCAGGGCTTGCTTATTTCTGATGTCAGAAATTCATTACTGTTGCTCTTTCAGCAGGAAACTTCATTGATTTTGAATATTTACATGTGCTCCATCTGTAAGCTTTGTGGCAAGTATTTTATACTCTCAGGTAGCTTGCAGTGTTCTGAATTCGTAGGCTTTTTTCATATTTTTGTATCCATGCCTCATGGAATTGTAGAATGTCTCTCAAAAGAGTGATCTGAAGCTTGCCTAACCCAAGTTATTCCAAGAACAGATTGACAGACTGTTCAGAAGCAACCATTTTTGCATAAAAAGTTATGACTGCAAATGTCTGGGAGATGTTTGTGTTAACAATGTGACTTTTTCATTTCTATACATAATACATGTGTGTATCTCCTCCTTAGGAAAGACCAGAACCTCTTGTCACCAGTGAATTGCTGGTACTTACTCCTGAACCAAGTGAGAAGAGAAAGCAAAGACCATGCAACGTTGAGCGATATCTACCTGAACAATGTGATCATGCGGTTCATGCAGATAAGTGAAGACTCCACCAGAATGTTCAAGAAGGTAATGCCTCCCCTGCAGTCCTCCATCTGCCTTGTAAGATGCATGAGGGAGGCAAAAAGTGTCCTAATAGGTAGCATTTGAGGAGAAGATTCAGCACACGTAGCATAAAATCTGTTTTAGCACACACATAAATTCTTCATGACTGTTCTCGCAGAGCAAACCCTTAGTGCTGAAGTTCCTGGGAACGTGCTGTATGTGCTGGTGACCTTAAGAGCTGAGTCACAAATGTCCAAAAGGCAGGGAAAACGAGCCTGTTCTCTCAAAAGCATGCTTGTCTACCCTTGCAGAAAGGAAACAGTCTTCACTTAGGAGTCCCAAAATAGCAATGCTGTATTAATGAATTATTTGTGAAAACAGTATTTCCTTGAAACTCTGTCATGAGGGAAATGGATTCAAGCCAAAGTAAGGGTGTACCCTGTAGCACCTTGCCATAAAGGTGGTAGCATATGCTGCGATTCTCTTAAAAGTCTTCCCTTTCCTTTCCTTCCCACTTTTGATAACATAACTACTTCTTTTAGACCATTTAAGCATTGTCTCTATACATTTTTGTCCTTGTACGTGGCCATTATGTGTTTTCATAGCACATACAACGTGTAAATCCCTCTTGTGCTAAGCAAGCACTCTAGACTCCCTTGGTTTGAGATCTATGTAATATATTTGCAGTTGTTGTTGTTATAAAGGTCCAAAGTAAAAATAGATTATAAATACACATTCATCAGTCACAGTGGGATGCTGGTAGGCAAGCGTCATACAAAGAAGAGTTTGGAAAAAAATAAAGGTTAAAGAATGTAAAGTTTGTGACTAAGTGATGGCAAGGGTACCAGATTGATGTTTTCAAAAAAGGGAACTGATTTCACATATACCTGACTACAGTCCTAGACAGATACCAATTGGGTGGGGAGAAGAATCATTTAGGGAAGACATAGATTGCACTTGGAGGAAAAAAACTAAAAACGTGAATCAAATTTATTGATGTGCATTAAAACCTATAAAAGTAATAGAGTTGAAATTTATAGTTCCTCAATCAGTAATGGTCTGTTCACGTAGCTTGTCTGATGCATAGAACTGTAGTTCACAAACCACTAAACTTAGTAATATGGAAGATTATTATAGAAGTTGAAAAGCTAATGAGAAAAGCAAATGGAACGTGCTGCAGTACTGTCAATGTCGAGATATCTCTGACTTGCTTGGACTGGTAGAAATTTTTCGGTATTGAATCTGAAATAATTTTTAAGTTATTTATGTAATATCTCAGAAAACTCTTCTTTACTATGTGTTTGTTACTAGACTAGCCTGTTTGCTTTTGGTGTAGTCCAGTTCTTTAGCGCTGGAAATCTTGCTTTTCCTTCTTTTTTTCCACAGAGACTGTACAAAAATATCTAGATAAAGTTTTCTGTGGAGAAGTCTTTGTCCTTTATTCACTCATAACTTACTTACGGAGATTGCTGTAGTTTACCTGTCAGAAGGAGGAAAACGTGTGGACGTTTTCAGTGCATTAACAGGAGTCATGTTGTCCCATCTTCCTGACAGACTCATCTCTTTCTCCTTATTGTGCCCAGGAACATGCAACATTTCAAATTTCCTTTTTCTGGAGTAGCTCCCTGAAGAAAAGCAAGCAGCTGCTCTTGCTTTTTTATTCTTAACTTGGATCTTCTGCAGGGCGAAGGAAGAGAAAGGAAATTGAGGGAGTCCTGCTGGACCTGGAGCTCACAATAGTGGAGCCCAGATCCTCAGCAGCGCTGTTCTGCCTTTCAGCGAGGTTTGCCAGCTGACATTCAGCGTGACAGTGTCACACCACACAGCTGTTAGCTGAGGTGGAACACGGGCAGAAGAAGCTCACCAAAGGCTGTGTGAAGGGATCTGAGCCAGGCCCACTAACATGAAGGGAAAAGTGGCAAGAAGACATGTGGTGCCTCAGCATGGCCTAAGTGAGCTTCATGGGCACGTGGCCTGAATGTGGCGGTGGTTTTTCACCAGTATCGATTTTGAGCACACATATTTAGGATAGTCTGTCAGGAATCAATACTTGTTGGAGAAGGTTAGTATTTCCACTGAGTCCCAGTGTGCACAGTTCTTGCTGTGGTGCTTGCTGCAGAGTACTGGGGATTTATTTGCTGTTAGTTCCCAGCTGCAGAACTGATTATAACTTGAATGATGATGAAGCTCCGGTTTTTCTTCTGTGAAAAGTAAAGGGAGTTATAAAATGAGGTGAACAATACTGGCCAGAGAGAAAAACAAGACCTATGCAGGAGATGAAGCTGTTAGCAAATTGTCTTGCTTTATTGATGAATACTATGAGCTGTCTACATCTGTTTACTCTAAATGGTCAGCTTCAATTGTAATGGTCTTTAAAGGTCCCTCCCAACCCAAACCATTTTATGATTTTGTGATAATTTCTGTCAGATGTGAATGAGCAATCCAACTTAAGGTGCATCACACACCGTCTCAGAAATGCTTAATGGACATCCACGAGGCAACAGAAAGAGATTAGGTGCAAAACATGTGTCCTGTACTGCAGTCCTCCTTGGAGGAAAAAGGTCACACGAGCAAAGGGAAGGTGCACTTAAAATGAGAAAGGTGATGTCCAACACTCTCCTCCAACAAAATTGTATTCTCCCTAAAGAAAATGGTACCAAATTTGTTGGAGATCTGTAGACATCAAATAGAATATGTAACCAATTTCTGTCACTTTCTGTAGGTTACTTTTGAAAAAGACTGGATTTGGAATAAAATTCTGTGACAGAAAAGTTTAATCAATCTCAATGGGTGTCATCCCTATGAAAGCATATGGGATTTGTTCACTGTTCACAGATTTCAGATTAAAGTAAAGACAAACCGTATCCTGCAGATACTTCTACACTGGAGTCTGAACATACTGTTCTGTGAAATATGTACTCTCTCTCTTATAAGTAATAAATGTAAATAATAAGAACAGTAGTAATATGAAGATTTCAAAAATAAAGACTAACAAGCGTGTACTTAGTATTTTATTGCAGTCCATGATCAAGAGTAGGAAATACACCCATCTAACATATCTGTACTCCACTGGCTCTCACAGCATTGCGCATAGGAGCACTTTATGTCTTTCTAAGTAATTGCTAAATACCAGCTAATCAAGCTTCTCTATATTCAAGAATTAGATAATTTAATTACATATCTTCTTGTTTATTCTCCTAGTAGAGTTATGCAACACTACTATCGTCTTGCCTTAGTTCTCCCTTGATCTTGCAGCAGCAGCTTCTGCATCTTTGGAGGTGCTTTAGCTCCCCTTCCAAGCCTGGAGATGAGACTTCGAAGTCTGTGATCAGAGCAGATCTCCATCATTCTGCTCTGAACCCCCAATCTGTCTGTTGCAGAAAGACAAAGTGTCTCAGAGTGGATTGTCCCATTGCTCACAAGACAGCAGAAAAATCACTCTGGGCTTCTTGGCTCTTTCTACTCCCTCTCTTTTCTCCTGCTCTCTCCTCCTGCATAATTTAGGCTGCCCTTTCTGCTTCTCAGTGGTAGCCTTTACTGTTTTTTTTCACCTTGCTGCTGGGCATGTTGGTCCTCAAATGAAACTTTTCCGTGAAGTAAGCCCAACATTTTCTAGAGGGATACTGTTTGTATGCTATCCCAAGATTGACTCCAGCTTGAATTGTAGTAATGAAAAGATCAAACTATTTCCTCACTTCCTGGCCATACTTATCAGCAGAGTATTGTTTTGTTCCCTCTCCTGCTGATGTCTCCTGGGTGGGGTAGAGCACAAAGTCGTGAGTCTGTAGCAGCCCCTTTCTCCAGTCCTTCTGTGAAAGGTGACTGCAGTGTTAATCTATATGAAATATAGTAATGAGGGTTGTCTGTACCCCTTAGTCTTTGTACCTTGCCCTTGTCTCACTCTCTGTTCTTCCTCATTCTGGTTCTTCCTTTTGCGAGCACCTAAACATTTGGTCTGGATTGCTTTGGTGAAATGATCCCTATTGGTTCTACCTTACATGTTCTGATGGGCCAGGATATATTGCATTCAGGTACCTGGTTGTACATGGCTTTCCTGCCTAGGCTGACCCACTTAACATGTAGATATTCATTATTTTTGTTCTCCTGGGAGCTTTTTGTCATTCTCTTTTCCAGGGTTCAGAAACCAGCATCTGTTTAAAAGTACTAAATGCAGGACAAAGATAGAACCTAGTTCAGAGATTCTGTAGCATTTATCTGATGATATTATGTGGGGCCTCATACTTCCAGATAGGCACTTCAGCTCTTCTTGTTTTTAGTTGCTGGCATATAAAAGCAGTACAGATTGCTGTTCATGCCTGGCCTTCATGCTGCACATAAAATTACAAACACGAAGTAGCAGAGTTCAAACCTTGCATACTCGCCTGTTTCTTCAGGCAGATGGGGTAGGTGGCCTCATGGGGACAATTAAAGAATAAAGTAATAAGGAAAAATGTCAAGCAGAAGGGAAAAGTATTATGCAGAACATTTCATGCAGTGATTCTGGTTACCCCAGCATTAATAATCAACTGCATAAACACATACCCCCAAAATCCTTAAGCAGATTTGTATATTTATAATTTATAAACATGTATTTTCTTTGGACAGAAACCATAACGAGCCAAGATGAACACATCTTCTAGTGTTTACAGTAAAAGATGCTGGAGAAGCCAAGCACAATAAATATTTTAGTTCCATAATCTGGCTATTAACAAGGCATATGACTACCTGCCAAATCTGTTTGACATTATAAAGACTGTGGCACATATAGAGATCTTTTGCACCATTTTCTTAAACATTTAAAGATTTAAAGCGATAGCAAAACTATTCATTGCTATAGACTGGCAAATGTGGGACAAAATTTTACTATGAGTTGGTTATGTCAGTGTCACCGCAGCTCATGAGAGCTCATTAAATGAAGGGTTTGCACATCACGTCTCCCGGGACCAGCAGTAGATTCATTTAAAAGGAATAGGCACAGAATATTTTCCCTAAATGATGTAACTGAGAGTAGCACTGTGTGTGCTAAATACAGACACTAAAAAGTTCCGGGAAGAACTGAATCGACTATTTAGTTTCAGTTAAAAAAAAGAAACAAACAAGTAAAGTTGGGGTGCCCAGTTGTACTCTAACTGAAATGGAAGGAAAAATTTTTAGAGACTTCAACGAAAGGGTATTAATCCTACCCAGTGAAAGGGTGGAATAAAATTTTAAGTTTCTCAGACATTAATCTATAAATATAAGTCTTGGTAACATCAGTAGGACCACCGATGTGTTGAAGGTTGAGTACATACTGAAAAGCTGGTTTAGGCACAGCTACTTGTCTGTTGGATGGTCATGGTCTATCCTACTATGAGGTGAAAAAAATATGCTACTGTCTCTTAATGCTTTGAACCAGATTAGTAACGTATATAATATTTTTAACAAGAGTTTACGTGCGCTCTAACATTTTTATTATGTTATTTGTCCTTTTGGTTAATAGATGCTAGTACGTTTTCTGTAGGACATAGTGAATAGAGAAGCACCTCGGTGATTGTTTGTCAGGTTTTAGTGGCCTGATTAGAGCTATCAACTCCGATCCAGGAAAATGTGTGCTGCATCTTGCACTCTGCGGTTTGACTACCCTGAGGATAGGCTCCCAGAGGAGAGCACACTGTTCAAACATGCTGAATTATTGCAGGGAATAGGTAGCACAAAAGAGGAATAGGAGAGCCATTAACCACTGAAAATAAATGCGCTTCTTATCTGGTGCTTTAACACCCTATATATTACACACTAAAAGCTGTATCACTTGCCACTCGAGTCAGTATTTCTTGATCCTAAATGCTAATGTAAAATGTGTTGGTTCTTGAAAATAAATCCGTTCTATACTGCTAAGGGTAAGTAAATTTCCTGATTTTTTTATTGGACAATTCCTACAAAATCTTTCATCAGAAAGAGGCAACAACTGGCATGTTATCCGTCACTACAAGCACCCTCTGCAGATTGGAGTCCCCAGATGAACTGGTGGAAGAATGACTCATCTGTGGTCATGTGGCATTGCTAGGTTCTCTCTTCCTAATTTGTACTCTTTTTGCTGATCACCTCCCTCCCTCCCTCTCTATTTGCTCCACATTTTAAAGCCTATTGTCCTTTCCTAAAAGCATCTCCCTCTTCCTTCTATTGCAATCTTTTTCATTCACGTTCAAATTTACCATTGAGCAATGTGTTGCCTGGAAAAGACCATGTATGCTTGATGGGCATTAAACCCTGGGGGCTGGGCAAAGCTCTACAGGACCAAAGAGAAGAAATGGGTCCTAGTAAATAGTGATCATTCCTCAAATCCTCAACTCATCTGGTGTCTTTCCTGCTCTTCAGTTACACCTTAATGCAAATAGACACTTGAATTGTCATCAGTGTCGAGATGGTAGTGACCAACAGCTGGAAGGAATAAATTGCCTGAAGCTGGAGTTCATCTACAGCTTGTTCCCCACATATGTATGCTTTCTTCTTCCAGTCTTAATGTCAACCATTTTATTCGTATGTTTTGTCCTTCTTTCTACTAAAGTAATTTAGAAAACAGACCGCTCATATTTAGCACTGTAGAAACAACTATCCAAGAGAAAAACAGGTGGCCTCCGCTTCTTGGAGCCTTGAGATGCGTGAGCTGTGTCAGAGCTGCGCTGCTGATTTTTGAAGGCAGGCTGCCAATGTAAAGCAATGAAAAGCAATTCAGAATTTTTGCTAAAGCTTTTACTGTGTTTCCCTACAACAGCTTGCAAATCTGCAGTCCTTTTCCAATTCTTTACAAGCACTCTGTGCCCTGTTTACGCAAACGATTTTTGTCCTTGCAATTAGATAAAATAATCTGATATTTTCAAAGAAATGGAATTAGTAAGCTTTATGTTCTAGATACTTCAGTAGTAGAGTGTAACTTGTGTAAAATACCAGACTTTGAAAAGTATAAGCAGTGAGGAAAGTTTCGTAGTAGTTCTTTGTAACTCAGCTTCAGAGCATCTGTCTCACTGGGCCTTAGTTACTACAGCTAATGCCCTTGGGAATACAAGAATTTCACTGAAGTGTTTTGTAGTTTCTATTTCTAGCCTCTTGTTGGTTAAAAATCATCTTGCATGTAAGGACTGGAGTGAATACTGTTAAGTGATAAAGTCAAGTCCCTTAGAAGACTGGCCAGAGTTAGGAGTATAGCAGTAGGAGTAGAAGAAAAAAGTCTAAGTTTTCTGTTCCAGCTACTGTATGTCTCTATTTCATCTTCCTGGAAGACGCAGTGGGTGGGATGCGTGGCGTGGTTCCCCCTCATACGTGGGCGTTGCACTGGAAATTCTCATTCAGAAACCATTATTCCTGCAGGTGTTTTAGTGGTGGCCAAGTATGTGTTAGCAGCTTTGGAGATGAGTTGTCCCTGAGGATTTTCCTTTGGCTTCTATACAAATACAAAGTATTTCTCATAGCTAAGACCATTCTCTGTCATGAAGTTGGAGTTTTTTAGGAGCTGGGCTAGTTATCAATTTATTCACAGCAAAAAAAAAAGCTGACATTTCCAGCATGGATGTTACAATGCTGAGTGCTGCAGAAGAAATGTAGCCAGGCTGTTTGCCAAGTCCCGTAGCTCTAGTCTATAGCTGTTTTCCAAAGGCTGTGGTACAAATGCCTTCAGCTCTTGCACAGTTGCCACAATTTTCATCTGATTGAACTGCTATGGACAGCTAACAAAGGCATATATTTGAATGAGACTCCAATTAAATACTTTTATTTTGACATACTTGCTTTCTTTAATAACTGCTGCTGCTAAGCACTTCTTTTTTCTGGGTCAGAATGAAAGTAAAGACACAGTCCAGAAAAGCTAAACAAAGCTGTTTCAGCAGCCCACTCTGTGCAATATTTTGCAATTGGATATCTGTTTCAAAGCGGAGCCACAATTATTTCTTGCATAAATATTTAGATAGTTGCATGTGCTGAGAAACAAAGACTATTCTAGATGTAAAATTGGGCTGGGTGTCCCTCTAGAATATCACATTCCACGTGATTTAGTTTTTGTATATATCATAGCAGTTGTAAAACAGTATATGGTTTGTTCCAAGAAAAATGCTCATAACGTTAATCCTGAACTTCACCCTTTTTGTTGCACCTAATTTCCTGATGCTTCATGGGAAAATCTCTCAAATTACTTCTGGGTTTCCTTTTAGAAGTCTTCTGTCCAGATGTCCATCTACCTCTGCATCCCTGAACTGCTATTTTTAGAGCACTGTAATTCTCTCGGAACAGTGTCTTTGTGAGCAATATTGCATTCACTATTTAGGATGAACAATGAGTACAAATATCAAGAAGCAAATGTATGTTGCAATTTCTGCATGCCTTTTTCTAATGATTTCTTTTTAATTACAGAGCAAAGAGATTGCGTTTCAGCTTCATGAAGACTTAATGAAAGTTCTTAACGAGCTTTACACAGTAAGTACAGTTTCTTACTTAGCTTATCTCACACAAATTCCATATCAGGCTTCTGTAAGCTTTAAGTGTCCTTTTATCTAGCTAGTTACCCCCCCAGTGGAGATGCTTATTTTTGTCTTTTCACACAAGTCTACACTATCTCTTTTGGAGAGACTACTTACTTATTTACAGTACATGTACTAATACTTTCAGGATTACTCTTTATTTTCAACCCTTTTTCCCCCCAGACTCCACTAAGCCAGTTTATTATAAGTGTTGTTGATTATTAATGAGGCATTTCTACTCAGAGCTTAGCAGAGCAAAGCTTCTTCCTTTTCTGCTTTGTTTTTGGCTGTGCTGCCATCTGCTTGGTTTGACCCATGAACTATGCTCAGTAAATCACTAAATGTTACTTATGTGCCCTCCCTGGCTGGAATAAGTAAATAATAAATAGAAAAACAGAGGGTTGTGTTGGCTTTCCATACCATTCAGAGAGGTCAAGATGAAAATGCTCTAAGTGTTATAGCAAGCTGCTGCTAACCTGTTGGAAAATCTGAGGGAAGTTAGGTCTGAACTTCTTAGCATCTTCGAAACTCGTCTACACAACTTGTTCCTGGATGATGAGTTCTTGACCACTTAAAAATTTTTTCCTAAAATATTTTTGAAAAGTATATTCTGAGAAAGAACAAAACAAGAATTACTCTTTGTTTTGAACATAACTTTGCAATGAAGAACTGGTGACATCCACCTCTCACAAAAGTCTGTTGATTTCTGATGGTCGAGGAAGTTGTACATATAAATTCCCTCTTCTTTCTGGAAGAACTGAAATATCTATGCTCCAGCACCCTGAATAAATCTGTAGACTGCTTCCTTTCCTACCCTCAGTATTTGGGGGACCAGAAAAAAAACAAAAACACAACATAATATCTATGTCAAGAAACAGTTTGTGATTTTAAGGAATTTTAGGAAGAGATCAAAGACCAGCTCTTCTCTTCTCAGGGAGCGATCAGCCCAGCATTACTTTTCATAGAATCATGGAATGGTTAGAGTTGGAAGGGACCTTAAAGATCATTGAGCTCCAACCCCGCTGCCATGGGCAGGGACACCTCCCACTAGAGCAGGTTGCACAAAGCCCCATCCAGCCTGGCCTTTTGTGCAACTTGTGTGTTTTTCTCTTGATGTGGGGAAAATTGTGCACCCATCAGTGGATGGGATCAAGAACGTTTGAACTGAAGAGCAACTTAGGTGGCAAAAAGAAGGTCCAAAGAAATTTAGACCTGTCTCACTGTCCTGGGTTCTTTTGGATTGTAGTTAGGGGGACGTATTACTAAAACTTACCAAACCAGGGGGTTTTTTGGAAGATTTTTCTTTGTGACTTTTTTTTTTCCACCCTAAAATCGCCACTGTTTTTGTAGGGTGCGATACTGCAAAATCTTGTTTCCTCAGGCCTGTAGCCAGTGAAGTCTGCTGGGATCAGCTTCTGCAAAGCAGTGATAGCCGCAGACAGTTCGCACGGCTGCAGGCGGTCAGTGGCCCTAAGAGCCATTGCACAAGTGGGGCTTCAGCAATGAGTAAGCTCTGAAGATACAGCCTTGTTTCAGTTAAACAGTTGCGTAATTCCAAGGCACAGGATTAGCACCCAGCGCTCCCAGGGTAGGAAAACAGCGAAGCATGTGCTGAAATACTTTGCTGAATCACCAGTGAAATTCAGCAAGACTGAACATTGGTGTTTTCACTCTTTTTCTTCACACTGCTGCTGTATCTTCCCACTGATGGCTACAGATTTATTCAGATATTACCTTCCACATTATAGATTCTAGTGGATGCTGATTCCTTTCATGGAATTTTAAGATTTTTTTTTAATTTAATGAAATACAGAGCATGTGCACAGTTTGGATTAGGTTACTGCTGTAGGATGGCTTCTTGGGATGGAATTTACTTCGCCTAATTTTCGGGCATCTGCAGTGTAGGTACAAATATCTAAGTTTGCCCTCTGTGTTCCAGTTATGGTCACTGTAAATCTCATATGGGGACATCAGACCCCTTTGTTTGATCAGATGCAAGCATCTGCTTCAAGTGAAATGATCTACACCATTAACTCCCTTGTTGAGCTTTCCATTGATTGCAAAGGGCTCAATCAGCTGTAGATGCCCACATTTAGCCAGATACAACCCATGCTTAGCGAACTGAGAGCGTGGTGCAGAGTAGCATCCGTCCCACTGCTTGCATGTTTAGAACGATCATCAGCGCATCTGTGTTTTATATCTGCTTGTGTACATAAAGGCACAACAGTATCTAGACAGTTGCAGAGGTTTTTAATTCTATGTGACGTTTACTGTTCACAAAATACTGTCATAGTGGCCTTACCAAAACAAGTATCTACAATTTTAATCTCCGGAGAGGTATGTTCCTCAGTCACTTACAAAAAGGAGAAGTCATCTTCCTGTTTAGCCCATGACTGGGGGCAGGGGGAGAAATTCAGTTTTACTGTTGTGAGATAAATCTTTGTGACCAAAAGATGGCAAATTAATTTCAAGATCATGAATAATATACCAATATCAAAGTCTCTCCTTACTACTACTTGATTCTGCTTTTGGTTGGTTTTTTTTTTTTAAGGAGTGGTGACTTCATGAAGTATGTTAGTTAACATGAAGTTAAAATGTGAAGCCGCATTAGAGTTTAAATATCTCTAAAGCTTTTGATTGAGGGGAAAGTATCAGAGCTTTTAATGTGTATGAAGAAGGGTTTAATAATCTGTTTACTTCTTATCATTGTTCCTTATCTTACAAGAAAGGTCTGTAAATTAAGATCACCTTCCATAATTAAAAAACTAAGCAAATAGTTGTGCATAAAAGTGCATTGAAGAGAATGAGAAAAAGAATTAAAATCATTAAAAGCTAAAGTAGTAAGAGTTCCTTATCTGATGCACAAGTACATAGTCAGTGTAAAGAAATTACATTATTTATTTGTTACTTCTTGAACTTCCCAGATAAAGAGCGGGTTCCTTAGCTTGGATTTCTCTAGTGCTATGGGATCAAGGGCTGAATTAAATGCTTGTTTCAAACCCAAGTGGTGAGAAGCTCTACCACCCTTCTGGCACACCAGCCAGACCTGAGACATCACCACACCTATTTTCAGACTCCTCAAGCACCAGGTATCTCCGAAACCAGTTTATCTAGAATGATCCCAAATAAACAGGATGTTTAAAGACATTGCTGTTGATTTGGTCCAGATATTTTTAATGGATGAGTTCAAACACAAGCTGCTAAGTATCAGAACAGTAACTGACTGTTCTTAAGGTGATAATGTGGTATCAAGTGCCCTTGTATTCCTTATCATAGAAAGTGACTTTGGAACCCATCTCTGATTAGCTAGTCTTCTGCCTCACAAAATCCTTTTTAACCCTTTAGGGATAGGACCAGATATAAAACCTTCTGTAGTTAGGGAGTCGTGCCCTTTGGTTTTGACAGGGCTTAGATAAGCCAATAAGCAGTTCCGTAGATTTTGCAGAGAAGAAACTGATCTCAGAGAAGAAAATCAGAAATCACTTGAGAAATTGAAGAGACGTGCCACCTTCCAATAAGAGGTTATGAAGATTTGAAGATTATGAAGATTTTCAATTAAAAACACTTTCTGCTCAAAGACACATTTTAACTTGGGAAAGTCTGAACCTTGACCTTTAAAGAGAGAGAGAGACTAGAAAACATTTTGGCTGCAGAGTTAGTGTGGAAAAGCTCAGAACTGCAATGAAATGTAAAAAATAAAAATAAAAAAATTGGACACTTTACTGTGTTAAATACCTACTGTTCTTTAAAAATGCACACTGATGAGAGACCTTTCTCCTTGCTTACACATTATATAATTACTTCATTTTCCCATTTTCATTACTAGGAATTATCACATACATAGGAGATATGTACTATAGGTCTTCATTTACTCACTGGGAGTAGCTTAACTTGTGTTGACTTAGGCTTGTGCCATCCCCAGTAAAACTACACATCATGTATAGAATTGTTTTAAAAATAAGAACAGAAGCAGGTGAATCACGGCTTCAGAAGATGTTCTAAGAACCCGTGAGCAAAGCAGGCTTATTTTGCTGGAATAATCAGAATTTCTTAAGGGAAACTTTACAATTTTAATTTTCCATCTCTTTTACAATGGGAAGGTTTTCTTACATGTTACATGTTCTTACATGTATTTATATGTTTTCCTCATGTTACTCACACGACTAGTAAAAACATGTTTTAAGACAAAGTTTTCAATTCTCAGTATTTTATCAAAACACCACACTAAAAACAATTGAATAGCCAAGCTTCATTGTGTATCTTTGTTAAGTTCAGTAAATTATGAGTGGTGAGTGCTTTTAATTATGCATGGCTTCTCTCTGGCTGTGACAGCCAGCCGGTATTTTCAGGTCTGCAGCATCCCAGCTGCTGCATTCTTTTCTCTACTCCACTTTTAGCCAACATCAAGTAGTAATTAGTCCCACGTTTTACATAAGGGTATAAGCTATTGAAGCTAGAGTGAGGCATATCTTTTGAGTGGAGATGGGGAAAGAGGAGCCCAGTTAGTTGTGTGGGGTCACAGAGTGTTGTTTATTTCCTGGCAATTACAGGGAAAAAAGTTGGTCAAACTGAGAACTGTTGTAGGAGGTTTGAGTTTGTGTTTTGTGAACTGAGAGATTTAGAAATCTTTTCACATGTTGACTTAAAGAGGCAGCAGAGTATTGATTTTACAGTAGATCCTCTTTGCAGCACAGAGGGCTTCCTAGTCAAATATTTCTTCTGTTTCTCTGGAAAGCTAAAATATCTTGTAGTATCAGATCAAGTACTGGAGTATGACAGCAATGTCTGCCTGACTGGGAGTGGCAGGAAACAGAACGTAGACAGGCTCTTGCAGCAGAGGGAGGTCTCCACTGAATTTATTTAGGGGTCAGGGCATATTCGTAAATGATCTCTACAGTAGTCAGGGAGGGATTAATGAGGTGACAAGTTTGCTAAAAATACAGAGCTGTTCCAGTAATAAGGGTGAGGGTGAATGGTGGAGAAAAGTGATGCATATCACATAAAAATACATCTTCATGTCTTCCACTGGGCTTTCCAAATCACTCCTACTGGCATCACACTTTTCACAAGCAATACAAATGAAAGGCTTTCAGAAAAATTAAAAGTAGGGGCAGTCCAAAGTAAACAATTTAATATTAAATAAGACTGGGCTCCTGTACCGCTTGCATTTTCCATTGCTTTATCTTACTCTTTTAAAATCTTGGCTGTTTAAATTCTCAAGGTAGTTGCTGCCAGATTTTCTTTTTTCTTTGCTGAAATAAAACAGAGTCTGGACTCTCTGTAGAAAGGTTTAAGTCCAATTTACTGTAGCACACCAGAGATCTGAGAAGGTGAAATCAGGAATTCTGCATTGGTAGTAATATATCAGTGACAGTTCCTGGAACCACATCAGAGGCTGGTTTGGAAGCAAAAAGGATGCTGAAAACAGCCAATATTGAGCCTACTTAACTGCTAGAGTCCGCCAAATTGGCATAAGATTTTACTTACTTCTTGGGTAAAGTACTAGCTAACCTGATTTAATGAATCCCTTGCAACTCCACCTTCTGATAAGAAGTCACAGCTTAGCAGAGACAATTCTGAAACAGTTCACACTCAGCAATTGCAACATTGCTGTTCTGTTAAATGCCTTTTTCCTGAGAAATGCTATGAAAAAGCTCTTAATTATGCAGTTTTATTATAAAAATAAAGCACATGGTAACACATGGTAGTTCAATATATTTTAACTTTGTAATATTCAGTCTTAGTATATCGAGTTAAGAAGTTTTTTAAAAAGTAGGTATACATGTAGAAAAGGAAAGCCAGGGCTTTGCTGTAGGAACATTCCTCTCTTGTAGCCCACAGAAGTACAGCACTAATTACTGTCTTGTTGGTGGATTTGCCCAGATAACAATTGTGGGTTTAAATAAAATAATTATCTAAGGGTTCACTGTAATGTGCCCTTCCCTGAGATAAGTGCTATCTTCTGCCCTAAGCCTACTTGCTGAGCTCTTACAAACGATGCCGAAAATCTGGCACACAAAACAAGACATTTATATCACTAAGTGAAGAGTCTGTCACCTACAAGTGGGAGAGTACATAGTTTAGGTAGCATAATCTTTTTCATCTGCTTGTCATCTGGCTTTGTTATTTGACAGAAATCTATATTTTACACCACTGGATCTGCAGGATAAACCTGTTAAAGTAATGGAAGATAAACTCACCGTTTAATTTTAGTAAGGGACCGGTATGCATTTAACAATGCTTGTTTGCTACTGCGGAGAAGTGCAACATATGTCATGATGACAGTTCAACATCTGCAAAATTATGACCTTGCTCTCTCTTTTCAGTGCATACTTGATGGCTGATCAATAAGCACTTTGGGGACTAATTAAAGTCAGTTCAGTGATAGATACTCTCACAGGATAGTCTATCACTTGAACAGTTTGGATATTTGAGAAGCAGTATTGCTTCAGTATTGCATCAGGTTATTTTTCGTTTGAATAAGAGTTACTTCATATTCACAAATTGGAGATCTGTGGATCTCACAACTCTCTGAACAGTAAGTCTATTTACAAGAAATAGGCAAGCCTGTTGCTGATTTTTACAGTACCTAACAGTCTTTTAAAAACTCCAGGGAGAAAAGATGGTATAGTGTTAAGGGAAAGAGACGTATATGCAACTTAGCATGCAAATTCTAAGCTAATTTGTTGAGGAAGCATGCAGTGAAATATTTGGAACCCAGCTCTCTAGCTTATTCCAACTTATTTTCCACGTGTGTCTGTCTGATGCTTTCTCAAGTTAAGTTTAGCCGCTGCGGCTAAACTCAGCTCTTAGAAAACATTGACAAATGATGAAAAAGGCTGGAGCTGTCAGCTTTCCCGGGAGGCTTGCAAAATACTGATGTCACTGGTGCATGAGATAAGCAGTGCTATCAACATAACAAACTGGACAGGGGTGAAATGCATGGGGCTGATGTCTGCTGTGTACATAGTCTATTGATTTCTAAGCCAGTGTGGCTCAGGTGGGAGAGACTCTGGCCATTGTCTATCCCTGAGTATACTGCCACAGGGAGGGCTTCTTTTTCAATTCTAGGAATCATTTCTAACAAGAACTTGTGCAGAGTTTGTTGGGAGAACTTGGATTTCAAGTAGACCTCTTGGTTCACCGTAGAGACTATGAGCTCTGTGTCATTCTAGAACAAAACTCAGCTTTCAATCAGTGTAGAGCGAGACCCTCTGAATTAGGCAGCGTGTGCTCTAAGCAGACAGGGAGAGGAAGAAGTGCTGTTCAGTGAGATGATGTTAGCAGAGTCCAGCCTGGAGGCACCTGAGCCTCTTGGTGAGAGCTGATGGTGATGCACTTGTACTCCTTCAGTCAATAAGAGGGTGAGCTGAAATGTCACGGCCACTGCAGAAGGACGTTTATGCCTAGTCCACTGGGCTACGTGGCACTTAGAATAAAGGCTCCAAGAACTTCAGTGCTTTCTGCTTTTGTTAAATAGAACAAATCCTTGCTTCACCACTTAAGTCAGATGCTTCGAGATGTGCTGTTGGGAAACTCTGAGATGTTATTATTGTTCCCTCTGCAGGCAGAAGAACTGAGACAATACAAAAGAAAATTACTTCCCTAGGTGGTAAGACATGTGAGTTAGCCTTGTTCCACCAACTAAAAAGTCTCTGACAAAAGAGCTGACAGAGAGCAAAAGATGAAAAATAAAAGCAAAAACCTGTTGACTTCTGTGAACAAAAAGAAACTGTAAAGAAGCACTCAAAAGATTGAGTGAAAAAAATAAAAATAAAAAAAATCTGTGCCCTTCTCTGCCCAACAGATAAGGACACTTTTTTTTTTTAATTTCCTTTTCCCATCATTTTTCATAGAGCAAAATCATTTTTTCTGTGCTTCTCAGGTTTGTTTCATAAAACATTTCTGCAAGACGGGCATATCTTCTCTTTGCAATAATCTTTTTCTTTCCATGTGGCTGCACGAGTTAGCCTCCCTGGGCACAGATTATCTACAACTTTAGCAACGCCTTTAGTAACAGTTAAACTGGGAACTGTGCTGGTCTCGGCTCTATGGGCTTGCCTTCTTTTCCCAGCCTGGCTTTGTTCATCTTCAGGTTTTTGCCTTATCCAGGTAGGCAGTGAGCTGTTCCCAGTGGGTGTAGGCAACGCTGGAACAGAGTCCTCTGTACTCTGGTCAAGGCTTGGAGCTCAGCTGTGCTATAAAACGTCAGCAGCAGCAATTACACTAAGGGCTGTTCCTGGTGGTTTGTTTTTTTTTTCAGCAGAGCGCTGTAAAGATACGTTTTTAAAAATAAAAACAGGGCTACTCTGCTTGGTGGGTATCTCCAACTGGTTTATGTTACCACAGGAAGCTGGTGAAGAGTTGCCTGTTTCATTTTTAATATCAATACTATTTCAGTTGTGTCGCCAGCATGACATCAGTATTAAATAGCAGCATACACAGTTATGGTGTGCAACGTGCATAAAGTACGTGGTTACGCAAAATTGCAGCTCTCTGAAAGCTTCTTTCTTTCTGTTGCACAAGACTTTAAAAGCGCATCTGTTCAGCCACCACCTGGGCATGGCAGGCGTGCAGCTGGTTTGTGATGATCGTGCGGATTTGCACTCTCTGGCTCTAGTGTCCCCAGTGTTGTCACTCTGTGGATGCTCCTCAGGCTGGTCTAACTACTCGGCTACAAAAAGAGCTCTTCTTCCTAGGGAACTTTTCAAGGTAGCTCCCCGAAATAGTCTGTCTTCTCCGTGGGTCACACAGAGGTCTGCTGAGGGAGGAATGGCTGTGTCCTTCGGAGGAGATGCGGATGGCTTGTGTGGCGTCGACCCAAAGAAAATATCTGCTGGAGAGAGCACTCTGGCACCCTGCGAAGAAGAGAGGAGGCCGCTGGCTGTCTTCGTGCTTTGTTCCTTGCTTGAAACTTAAGACAAGAACAGCAACCCCCCCAAAAAGCCAAACAAACAAACAAAATGACCGGGGAAGGTGGAAAGATGCTTTCTGTGCTGGAGGTGAGCAGAGGCAGCCCTCCTCAGCAGAGGCAGGTGGTTTGTGGTTGCTTGCTGCCCACTATGCAGTACTCAAGCTGAGGCTTTTCTTGCTTGAAGAAGGGAGGACGGGGCTGAACCAGTCCCTCTCTCTCTCTGAGGTCTGTGCAAGCATGTATTTGCAAGCTGGCACTCCAGGCTCTCTTGACTGTGTATGTGGAAGGAAGATAACAGTATCTGCCAAGGGGCTACAGGGAAAGCATCTTCACAACTTGTTTATCAAGCGCCTCCTTCTCCAGCTCTCTTCTGGTTTTAGGTCACACCTGGTTTGCTGGCTGCCCACTTGGGAGGCCCTTGTTCCCAGGCCATGGAGCACTATCCTGCCAGCTGGGGATGTGAATGAAGCTCCCCTTTGCCTCCTCTTCGTTCCCCTTTCCTCAGAACTGAAGGGCTCCTTCTGTTTTCAAACATTCAATGTCCACAGATGAGCTGTTAACAACCCCGAAGAAGTCAGATGGATACGGCACTGGCATAGATTTATTTTTACTGTTCATTATTTCCTGTTTTCATTCAAAACCAGGAATCCTAAAGTTGGAGAAGAATGATTTGCTCTTTCTTGTAAGAGGAATGAAAAAAAGAAATTCCCCCCAAGTTTTTCTTCACAACTTTTGACTGAAATATTTGATAGCTTGCTGCCCCAGTGCCTATCCAAAGGTAGAACAGTGCAATGCAAGGCCCTTTTGGGCAGAAATGAGGCAGGATGAGAGATGGTCTCACATGCTTCAATTATGATTGGTTCTCCATCACCTTTCTCTTTATTCTTAGTGCTTGGTAAGACACTTTAACATTTAGAATTTTAGATATAGAAATGCCTGTTTCTTTAAGGTGAAGAGTGGCAGTTTGGACATCATCCAAAGGCCTCATTGAAACTCAGGCATATTGACAAGGCCAACAGGCTCACAGTATCCCTATTGGGACACTATTACATACATCAGAAAAGAAAAATGCAACCAGAAATCCTCAGTCTCTGTTGGCAAAGAAATTTATCCAAGGTCCATATTTATAAGAGAACATTTTATTCAAAGACCCCATAATTTTTCTGTAGATACCTTTGTATTTTAATTTTCTCCTAACACTCTTTTGACTCTTGTCTTTTGCAGGTCATGAAAACATACCACATGTATCATGCAGAGAGCATCAGTGCAGAAAGCAAACTGAAGGAGGCAGAGAAGCAAGAAGAAAAACAGATTGGGAGGTCAGGAGACCCTGTTTTTCATATTCGACTAGAAGAAAGGCACCAGAGACGGAGCTCTGTGAAAAAGATTGAAAAAATGAAGGAAAAAGTAAGTAGTCCCTTTATTTAGCTTCTTTTGAAGTAAATTCAGTGCATTTCTGACATTCTTTAGCATTGTATTAGACAGAGAAATCCAGCTGGGGAATGAAATTAAAAAAGGTACACATAATAAGCTAGTAGTGGATTACAGATGACTTAATTGTAGTTCAGAGGGGGCAATACTTTGTTCCTGATATAATTCTTAGTATATCATTTGCCACATTTGAAACAAAATACTAAGTTATCACTTTGTATGACATTTGCTATATATGTAACAGTCTGGCAACTATGATGCTTACTTGTTAATAGGAATGCGTGCTTGAATTGTTACCATTTTGCTACCTACTAAAAATGAAGCAATTCAAATACATTAATAGACAATCTTTTTCCTAGCGTCAAGCAAAGTATTCTGAAAACAAGCTGAAATCTATTAAGGCCCGTAATGAATACCTGCTCACCCTTGAAGCAACCAATGCTTCTGTTTTCAAGTATTATATTCATGACCTTTCGGATTTAATTGACGTAAGTATGGCACCTTTTTTTGATTTTTATTCTGTCCGAGAATAATACTTTTTTTTTTATTTTCAAAGAGAATAAGTTAGTCATATGGGTTGCCTACAAGACGCTTATCATTTATTATGGAATCATAGAATGGTTAGAGTTGGAAGGGACCTTAAAGATCATGGAGTTCCACCCCCCCTGCCATGGGCAGGGACACCTCCCACCAGAGCAGGTTGCTCAAAGCCCCATCCAGCCTGGCCTTGAACACTTCCAGGGATGGGGCAGCCACAGCTTCTCTGGGCAACCTGTTCAGTGCCTCACCACCCTCACAGTAAAAAATTTCTTCCTAATATCCAATCTAAATCGCCTCTCTTCTAGTTTAAAACCATTGCCCCTTGTCCTATCTCTAGACTTCCTGACATATTATAATATGATATAATCAGCAGATTTTCCCTTCAGCTTTATATTTCACAAAATAAAGTGTCTTTAAAGTTAGAACACTATGTTTTCTCACCATGTGGCAAGAGAAAATGTGACAGGAATAACATAAAAAAGGTACACATTTCTCTTCTGTATTATAAAAGCATTTCTGGGCTACAAACATTTTTTACAAGGTAAGCTGCTTAAGTGGCCATCTAATAAAGGTATTTAACTCAAGGCATTTTTCTGTGTCTTCAAAATAATTTAGTTACATTAATTTAGTCACTGAATCAAATATGCATATCTTTTGTTCCTCTTTCCACTGTTGCATGTCTTCTCTCTTCTGATTTCTTCTGTTTTATTTTGTTTATTGCTCTGTTTGTTGTCCCTGTCTAATCTACACCCATTCACCAACCCATCCCGCTCCACCCACCTGTCCTGTCCAGGCAGTGAGAATATTTACCAGAGTCCACACAGACACCTGACCAGGGCAGAGAACTAAGGACAAGGAGTACCTCTGCTGGGGTACCACCCAACTGAGAAGTTGTCCCCACCTATGGATGATTTTCCCAATACTGCTTAAAGGATGATGGGGTTTTAGCCTCTAGTTAGGGCATGTCTGATAAGTGTGAACTTTATGAGTTCTTCTTGACTGTTGGAAGGAAGGAAAGGTGTCCTTCCCTCTGTTTCCAGCACACACACCCTTTCAGAAGCTGGAAAAATGGTCGTTTTGTCTTCTCTCCTGCCTTGCCTTTTGGAGCTCACGTTTCCCAGTGAATGTCACCAGTGCATGTTTCTACTTGGTCAAAACTTTCTCAGGTTGGAAAATACACCTGATTCTTACCCATTTAATCGATGTCCACAGAGGTTGTTGTAGCAATAAAAGCTACGGGGAGGAACCCTGGTCCTGGACCTTCATAAAGAATACATACACAAAGACAACACTCTTTGGAGTTAGTGTTTGTAAGGATATTTACACAACCGTGAAGACTGGAGCTTTCTCACTGCTGCTTTTTAACAGAAGTATACATTCTACAATATTTAGTAACACAGGAAAATTATACCAGCTTTGTGTGGCTTTTTTTCAAACCGTGGACCAATATAGACAATAACATTCTTTTGGTAAAATGGCTTTAGAAATGACTCTTCCCTAAGGAATTTAAATGGAAAGTCTCGCTGCCCTTTGCATCACTGTTTTGTAAGAGTGGGCTGTAAACATGTGCAACCAGAATTTGCTTCAGAGCCAATTTAATCCGATTGCGAGCTTGTTTAAATGAAGTGTCTTTCAGACATTTGTGTTTAATCAGAGTACACTGTGAAAGCAGCAGTATCTAGACAGTGTTTACTATTTGACAAAGGAAACGCTTTTTGTAAATGCAAGAGTCTTGGCAAGATTTTGGGGTTTTATCATTGGAATGTGAGACATGCTTCCCACTGGCCTTATGCCGCAGCAACCCAGACTATATCATTCTGTAAATCTATTAATGTCGTCGTACAATTCAGAGTTTTCGGAGCCGTGGTGGCGATTTCATTCTTTGCCCTCTCTACTTTGTCCCCATCTGCCTTCTCTGTCTTTCCGTGCTCTTTGCCTGTGCAGAAGGGGATTACTTCTCCTCTGTGTCTGAATTCCAGTTAACGTGGAAGGGATTTAGATCTCCCTGAGCTGTTGGTGTTGCCCATAAATGAAACTGAATGTTTTCCTACATTACTGAAAAATTATGTCTGATAAAAATGGGATAAATATATGAAGGAATGCAGTGAACTGTTCAATAGATTTTTTATTTTTTTGGTAACAGGATTGAGGAGGGTTGTGGGATATTAAATTTTTTTTGCAAAAAATATTTATAGTGTTTTCATTTGGATTCCATTGCATTTCCCATTTGTGAGGCTCATACAGAAAATCCTAAATTGCAATTCTTCAGCTGAACTCAGTCTGAACTGTTCAACTCCTTCATTTCATTAACAAAACTCAGAGCTTCTGACTTAAAATGATGATGTGTGGTTCCTCATGAGCTCTTGTGATAAAAGCAAGATAAAAATATTGCTGGAGTCTTAGCTGGATGTTTTAATGAATTTGGTGAGCTGAGGGTTGGGACCAACATTTGCAAAGAAGTAGAGAGATATACAGGATTTGATAGGCAGAGTATATTTCTGTCCTCTGCGTACTGTAGTAGAGGAATTTGAATTTTCTGTTAAAAATTTATTCTCTCCTGGTTATATAGTAGGATCTAGTTGAAGGGGAGGATGGGATTAGTTTTTTTCTTTATTTGTATCCTGTAGAAAGTAGCAAATATTATTTTTTAGCTAAATAGAATAAGCTTTATCTAGTATGAAGAAATTTTTTTAAAGATTGTGGGTTTCAGAGAAGCAACAGGGTTAGTACCAACATCTGTCCATATGGCACACACTGTTACTCATTTACTTGAAGATTTCAGTGTAATTGAGTTGATTAGATTTATCTGGGTATAAGAGGAATGTAGGGATCTTTTTTCAGACTTACCGTGCTCACATATGATCTGAAGATAAATGCTAGGAAACAGTGATCAAAACAATTTGACTGTAGTTCTGCTGCTGGAAAAAATAAAATATGCATGTGTTGGTCTTTCTTAGAGTGGAGTTTCTGAATCTCTAATTGCAGTCTGCATGCTTTGGATGATCAGGAAGTTAGGGAACATTTAGCTATTATGAACTTAAATTTATTCTGTAAAGGTTCTTTGTTAATCATTCATAGAATCGAGTTTAAATCTAGGCTAGGGTGTGTGGAGCTCACAAGCTGTTACATAAGTTCTCATAAATATGATATGTACAGCCAGGTCCCTTTGATTTGTATGTAGATGTCTGTGTAACAGGATGATTAGAAAGTGACTTATTCAGAAATTAAGCCTTTTTTTTTATGAATTTCTCTCTTGATTGGCATTACAATTTTATTATTATTCCTGAAATGAAATTAAATGAAATGAAGAGCAGCTTGGTTGTTCGGTTGAATCTCTGTGCTAAGCACTGCAGTTTGTTTTGTTCAAGCCTAAATGTACTCTAGGGTGCAATAAAGACAGTAAATGCTCTTGGGACTGCTTCAGATTTAATTCCAAATAAGAATAAAATGCAAATTACAAAATTAATTTTTCACACATACCCCAAATGCATCACTCATCTCCCTCCCCTTTCCCAACCAAAAGTCCTTATGAATCCAGAAATGCAATAAAACTCATAGTCTATAACTTCATCCTCTCATTTCTCATCTTCATGTCTTGCTGCACCAACTGACATCTCATCTCTCTAGCCTCTAGATTGATAGCAGATCTCATTAGCCACCCAGGCTGTGGTCTTGTGTGCTGATTAGTGAACCTCAGAGATTCATATTTATTTTGGCTAACTGTATGGTTGCTTGGTTGAACTTTACAAATCTTTCTGCAAATCTGCGTATTTTTCCTGAAAATCTTGTGTACATCCATGCGTGTGTGTGTGTGTGTGTGTATACACAAGTACTTTTTTGCAACACCAGAAAGGCTGGTGATTTTTTTTCCAAGCCTAGCCAGACAGGATATGGTGGGGGCAGCAGGTTAGTGGCAGTACCTTAAATTTTCAGTCTTAATAATGAAAAAATACCCAAAGTGCCATCTCTATTATAGACAACTCTCCTTCTAAGCTATCACTAGCACTAGTGGATTAAAACAGTACTCTTCTTGCTGAGTAGCAATGACCTGATATTGTGACTGAGCTGTTCCCCAGTTAAAATTGTCTTTGTCTACGAGTTTTGGAGAAAGTAAAGTATGGTCTGACAGAAGTAAGAGTCATGATGTCTGAGTGTTCATTTTTGCTTTTAAGAAAATAACAAGATAATATAAAAAATTCTATTTTCTCTGAAATTGTTGAAGTAAAATTCCAAATTTAGGCACTTCAAATTCAATTCAAAGAACCACTGGTGATAAGGCATTAGTTCAGGTTCCGGATTTAGTTCTCATTTGCTCTGCTGGCTTTGGCATTGCAAGAAAATGCCTTAGCCTGGCAGGATATTCTGCTTCACTTGAAGAATCCTTTTTCTTGGCTGAGAGGCTGTATTTAGTACCCTGTTCAGCTGTAATCATCTGCAAAAGATGACCATGCTTATCGTTACTGAGTAAATTAAGGGTTAAACAATTAAGTTCTTGGTACTGCCACAGCATAAAGGCTGCAGTCTTACATTCCAACTTGCAGAATAGCGTCATCAGAAACCCACACAGCTCTGTAAATCAATAAGCTTTCTATTAATACTCAGATTAATCCACTACAGCCAGAATTCAGGCTCAAGATGCCTGTAGTTTTATAACACAAGGATAGTTGGCCATGCTAAACCTGGCATTGCCCTCTATTTCTCATTTCCTCTCAGTTTAATCTTCCATGAGGTCTCTCTGAAACTAATGCACATGAAATAAAACAGCTGTCCTGATCCACTCTCTTATCAGCACTTTTAGTCTGTCTTTTTCATCCAAGATAGTGAATTAAATATGAGATCTGATTTGACACAGAACAAGAGAAAAACACCAAGAGACTTTTCCTTTTAGAAACAATACTTTTTTAGGCTGGAGGTCTTTGAAATATGGATGTGCATTGGTATAAAAGTTGAGTGGCTGTTTTAGTAAGTATAGCACTAATTTCCATTCTATAAATGCAAAAGAGAGAGGTTAACCTATGTGTGTTTGATTGAACATGACATCTTTTTTCCATTTTCTTTAAATGGTTCAACAACTGGATTTTGGCTAGGCACTGTCCCACCTGCAGAAACTACCCACAGTACTCACTAAGACTGAAAGCTTGGTCTTTCTGGAAGTTTGTTCTGAGTAAAATAGCCTCTGTTGTAAGATTTCAGAGAGCAGTTTCACCACTAGTCATTAGTGTGCCTGAGGCAAGGTGAGGGGTTTCTTTCTCTTCTACACACGGGTTTAGGTGCGGTAAATAGATTGGAAAACTCTTTCCCATGCAGCATGTCCAACTGTATGACTGTCTGGCTATCGCTCTCTCTCTCTTGTTCTCTCCTTTTTCAAATAAGTAAAAGGAAAGGGAGGGGAACGTGACCTCATGATTCCCAGGGGTTTGTAGTAGCCATGAGGGAGGTATGCATATAAATGTAGTCTACAGTGGACT
The DNA here is from genome assembly GCA_013400375.1 of Thinocorus orbignyianus. Classification (NCBI taxonomy): domain Eukaryota; kingdom Metazoa; phylum Chordata; class Aves; order Ciconiiformes; family Thinocoridae; genus Thinocorus; species Thinocorus orbignyianus. The sequence goes on from VXBW01007594.1 coordinate 2,020,125, forward strand.
GAATTCAAGTCGCCTCTTTACCCAACTGCACCCCCTGTGGTGCAGGGAAGGATGATTTTAAACTGCGTGAGGGGAGGCAGGATGGGTGGCTGGAGGCATAGGGATGTCCCTAAGCAGCGTGCTCCCTGGCTGCCCTCACCAGGCATTGGCCTCTGAACTGGGACAAATCTCTGCTGTTTGAGTTAAGAACCTTGCTTTCTGCATTCCTGTTAGCAGACTGATGTGCCACCATTGGGGTGACAGGGAGGCTTGTGGTGCATCTACCATTATGTGGAAGCTCACTGAGCAGAAGCTGAGGATGCTGTTTACTGTGTAATGTGGGGAAAAAATTACGGAAACAATCACTTGATATGCTTATTGCTGTGGCATTTAAAAAAATATATTCAGCTGTTCCTCTGAAATATTAACCAATCATGAATAATGCAAACTGAGGATGCTTAGAATTCAAGAACAAACACAACTTTATGTTCTACCAATTAGGTTTCAATTACATTCCAGTGTTACTTTCACCCCTAGAAAAAAAAAACACATAAATTACAACTTTCTGTAACATGAGGTACATTGTAGGCTCTCTCTGATCATGGAAAATAAGGTGTTTACAGTAAATTCATTTTTACTATCAGGGGAAAGGACATTAAACCATTCTTGTTGCATCAAAAAGCATTTTAGATGGGTCTCTAATGCTAGAGGCGGTTGTGGGGGTTTTTGTTTGGGCACAGTCATGGTGAGCAGGAGTTACTTCATTTTCGGTTTGGGCTGACTTAAGAGTTATGTCAGGGTGGGTTTAAATAGGTGATCCGAGTCTTATGTATGACAATAATACTGAAAAGCCCCCTTGCGTGTGGAGTCCGAGACCTTTTCTTTGTAAATACGGTGACTGCATATCTGTATCTGATAAACAAATACAAACATTGCTGTACTTGTGCACTTGATCTCTTTTCTAAAACTGTCCTTTAATCTTTGCAATAGAATGAGGATGCTAAATACTTACGGTCTTGACCGCAGTAAAAATTGTATTTTAATTTACAAGGTATTTTGTAAAATAGTCCAAAGATAGGAGGATTTCAGGACAGAAAATTTTATTGTTAATCTGTGACTTGCGATATTGAAATTATGTTCTTCCTTTTACTTTTTTTTTTTTCTTTTACCTTTATTGCGGTTTTAGTGTTGTGATCTTGGATACCACGCTAGCCTGAACAGAGCCCTGAGAACATACCTTTCTGCAGAGTATAACCTTGAAACTTCCAGGCATGAGGGCTTAGACATCATTGAAAATGCAGTTGACAGCTTGGAGCCACGAAGTGACAAGCAGAGATTCATGGAAATGTACCCCACCGCTTTTTGTCCACCAATGAAATTTGAGTTCCAGTCTCATATGGGTGATGAGGTCTGTACACTGACAAGTATCCCCACGGTGACTGCTTCTGTTGCTGTATACCAAGACAGAGAATTTATCCCCTTTTACAAAGAGTTTGGTAAAAGCTGTTATTGCTACCCAAAAGCAGGTGGATCAGCAATAACATTTTGCAAAACTGACAGCGCTGTTCTGAGCTTCTTCAGGGTCCTCAAGTAAAAACTGTTGTGTGTTATTGTACACCGTATTACTCAGAATGACACTGCTGTGGGTTTGCTGGCCGACCTGTACTCAGCCCAGCACCAGTACAAGTGGTGGTATACATCTTCACTGCCACCAGCCTCATCCATAAAAGAGCTTGTGGGTGCTATTTGAGAGCAGCTGCAGAGCTGCTCCAAATTTTGCATTCTGAAATGCAACCTTTTCACCTTCTTCCTCACCCATTATATCATCTGGAGATTTCAAGCATACTGGGTACCCCAGCTATGCCCTGTTCTGCTACACCACAGACCAGCAGCAAAGCAAAATGGCCCATGTACATTGTAATTTGAAGGTAACTCCAGGGTTTGCATTTTTGTGTGACAGAGAAGCAGTGCAAAGTAGTCATACAGCAAGGCTGTGCTCTGTAGTCATAAGATGTGATATGTAGTTCCATGTCTTGTAACACACAAATACTTTTGGTTTAGATGGACGCGTTTCATTGTCTGCTTTATGAAGTTTTAACATCTTTGGTAGGAGTTCACCTAGTTTTAAGGAGACCATCTGAAGACTATTGACCAGCTTGTTTTTTCTTCGCATCTTACAGCTCTTTTTGATTCTTTGTTAGGTTTGTCAGGTCACCGCCCAGCAACCTGTGCAAGCAGAGCTTATGCTTAGGTACCAGCAACTGCAGTCACGACTGGCCACACTCAAAATAGAAAATGAGGAGGTAAGATCTTTGTCTACGTGGGCTGTGCATTGAACATAGAATCTTAGAATTGTTAGAGTTGGAAGGGACCTTAAAGATCATTGAGTTCCAACCCCCCTGCCATGGGCAGGGACACCTCCCACTCGAGCAGGTTGTTCAAAGCCCCATCCAGCCTGGCCTTGAACACTCCCCAACCATGGGGCTTCCACAAGTTCTTTGGGCAACCTGCTCCAGTGCCTCACCACCCTCACAATTCAATTTAAAACCATTACTCCTTATTCTATCACTATGATCCCTGACAAAGAGCCCCTCTCCTGCCCTCCTGTAGGCTCCCTTCAGGGGCTGGAAGGCTGCTCTAAGGTCTCCCCAGAGCCTTTTCTTCATTCCAGATCATTTTCAGGAAGGTGCAGTGTTTTTTGCTTTGATGTAAAAAAAGGGCGAATGACCCTTTTCAGGGTAAATGACCCTGAAACGTCTTCAATCTGTATGAGCTCTTTCGATTTTAAAAATGAAACACTGGTGAATGTGCTAAGGTAGATCCTTGTCTGCTTTATAGAGGTTTGGAAACTCCTTCTTTTACCTTTCCATACATTCACGTTACTGAGCTCTGTGGTTTGCAGATGCTTCAGTAAAAACTTGTTCGAGCACTTATTTTTAAAGTTTTGTGGCAGAACGCCAGTGGGTACGGTTGTTTTCTTCTGTGACCACCCTCTTTCCAGTCCCCAAATTGCTACTTCTGAAGTACAGAGGAGGTTGGATGGTCTTTTGTGGTAGCTGAGTCAAAATCTCTTGTGCTGTCAGCTACAGCTATTTATATACACGAGTAATGAATGCCTGTGATGGGAATAGCTCACCTAGTAAAATAGCATGCCTTTTTTTTTTGTAAACTACAGAAAAGCTATGCTGTTCTCTTTCCTGTTGTCTGGCAGGAGGCCTTCTAGTCAGTATAAATTGCACTTTTATCCAATTTAAGGCAATGCTAAAGGCCTTCAGTTTAAATGAGAATCTGTTCTGAAATTAGAACATAGGGATAATTTAATTTCTTGGAGTAGTTTGATAAGTTTTCAGGATTCCAGTTGTTGGGGTTTTTTTATTCTATGTTATGTGCTGAATGCTTAGAACAAAGTATTAACGTCCATGAGACATGTACAGTAGTCTTTAAAAAATCCCAGTCCAGGAAGTATCTCAAGGCAACAAAGACAAAAGGAAGGAGAAAGATTATTTCTTTCAGTAAAGTGAAGTGCAAGGGCACAGAGGGAGAAAGCACGTTGACAGGTACAAAAGGTGTCTTTGCCTACACTAGAGATGTATGCGGAAGGGCGCATGATTCAGTCTCTCTAGTAGAGGCTCTTCCAAAGGAGAACTGGAAAGTAAAAGACCTCGTTGTGAATCCTGCCAGTTACTTGATTTCATTGCAGATACAACTGCATCCCCTCTTCCCCTGCCTCTGTGGCCTGGTTTCCACTGTGAGCGATTGTGTAGCTCATGGGAAGTGCTGTGAGGCTAATGTAAATTGTTCTTTCTCCAACCCCCTTCTGCAGCTGTGTATTCCACTTCTGCAGTCTAAACATCACTGTGCTCCACATCATAGCACTCAACAGAACGGTGTCATAGGTTTTTATCTTGGAAGAACATGTTGTTCTGGCGCCCACGTCCTTGGAGTTACACATTTAATCCAACATGTTGGCCACACATGAGAGTTGACCCTTCAGAGAAGTGTATCATCTCTGTTGCCTGTTGTCCCAGACTGGGGACCAGAATCAAATCATGTGACATTTCAATCCGAATTTCAGGAAACAAATGCTTGAGAGTACTATGCAGTCAGTGCGAGAGTATGTCATGTTTGTGGATTGTACTCTGGTAAAGCAGAGAACTAGATAGGGATCCCAATTGTGTCATTTTTCTGTTACATGTTTTTCACATTGACACACCAGTTTATTTAGAGAGTGTGCCAGAGAATTATTCTGAGTAATTAGCTTCCCTTCTGAGCTATTCTGGTAGGTATTTATCTTCCCATTTGGTAAATTGTGCTTTTTAACACCAGGTTAAGAAGACAACAGAGGCTACCCTGCAGACGATACAAGACATGGTCACCATTGAAGACTATGATGTGTCAGAGTGTTTCCAGCACAGTCGCTCAACCGAGTCTGTGAAGTCCACAGTCTCGGAGACGTACCTGAGTAAGCCTAGCATTGCAAAAAGAAGAGCCAACCAGCAGGAAACGGAGCAATTCTATTTCATGGTATGTTGGTTGCTTCTTCATTCATGTGATACAGCCCAAGTGCCTGAAGTAAACATTATACAGAAGCTCCTGGATTTTGTGTTACATACATGTAATAGATTTGTCTGTATCTCTACAGAAATTCAGAGAATATCTGGAAGGTAGTAATCTCATCACAAAACTTCAAGCAAAACATGACTTGCTGCAGAGGACACTTGGAGAAGGTAAATATCACGCAATAAACTGAAAAGTGATTCCAGACTATGCAGTGAACCCACTGAAATGCCAAAGGTATGCAGGAAAAAAGTTACAAAACTCAAAGCTTAATTGTCCAGTAAGCACAGATTTGAATTTTACCAGCAGTGCTAAGAATATGCACCATAAATTGATTTTATTTCTATAGCAAATATTTATTTGCACTGTGCAGAAATTTAGACAAGTGACTATATTTGGAAATGAAACTGCTGAATGAAAAGTCTCATGTCTGAAAGGACAGCTGACACAGTCAGTGCTGTAACACAGAGCTGGGACAAATGTACTGTTTCTACTTCCCAATGATTTCTGTTGACTTGGGTTTTTTTCTAAGAGTTGGGGGACAGTGATGGATTTTTTAAGCGTACAGAATTACGCGGGATGCATCTCTTACAACAGACTCACTAGTGCGACATTTCTGACACATGGTCATCAGCATCCTTCTTGCAGCCTAACGACTCAGTGGAACATTTGTGAAATGTAAAAGGTGAAATCCTGGCCTCACCACTGTCAGTAGTGAGACTCTTACAGGATTAGCTTAATCTTGGGTTTCTACAAAGTATTTACGTGTTGTGATCTGGAATAAATAAAAGCTTAATAGCTCTAAACCTATTGATTATCATTATTGCATAAAAAAATATTGCATTACAAAAAAATAATTGCATTAGAAGTTGTGGTATTACCCATTGTCCTTTACACTCTGCACAGCTGTTAAAATTACATCTTAAAATATAAACCAAATCATCACATGTCCACAATCAAATGAAGTAAAGCTGAATCAGGGCAGTAATGAATCAGACAATTCCAGCCCACCTCTTGCCAGCACTCCCAACAGGCACTTCCCCATGGACCAAAAGGAAAAAAAGAATCACACCACAAGCCTTGAGGACTAGCCACACAGAGTGTTACAGACTTGAGAGGAAGTGAATTACACTGCAAAGATTAAAAATCCTCTCCTGAAGGTTAAAGACTATAATTCAAAGTTCAGACTCAAGGAGGAAAACTTCTTCCCTAAAGAGTGTCTCTAAAGAATGTGTCAATTTATTTTCTTTTTACTGCCAAAAGTCTGTTGTTAATCAGATCTCTTCTTGCTTTTAATACAAAAGCCCATATCCACAAATTCAGTTGTAGAGGTGTCTGTGGAGCTATTAACAGTTCAGTGGCTGTGACCCAAACAAAGTCCCTGTCCAGGGAGTGACTGAGATTGAGGGTAGGAAATAAACAGTGTTTTCTTGCAAGGCTGAACTGTAGAAGACGGTGGCTGTTTCTAGACAACTAATTACATTATGGTCTTTCTCATGGAAATTTTCACTTAATAGCATTGTCTTTTAATGTGCGTGTTGAGCAGTTTATTCACGCAAAACAATGTGCAGCTGATGTTAGTCAAAAAAGAGGAAGATTTTCCTCCAAAGCCTCACAGAAAACGTATTTGGAAAAATAAAGAAAATGTTATTTGGAAGCCCAGTAAAATGCATGATCATTTACTGAAGGGAGAACGATAAAAGGAGCAGAATCTGTTGCCTAATGCATGTTGTAAAGAAATAAGGAAAGAACTGTATGAAAGGAAGTCTGAATAAAAACTTCTTAGGAGGGTGACCCAGGTGATAAATTGCCGTCAGGCTCTGGGCCGTTCTGCCATGCTTAAACATGTCTGAACCGTTCTCTTCGACCCACCAGCTGTAACTCCAAATAGTTCATCTGTGTTGCCAACAGTGGCTTTGCTCAAAGTTGTTGTCACATCATCAGAGCGTAGCACGTACAAACAGTACCCCAAACGTACACACTTACATTCAATGCTATATTTGAAGCAAAAGCTGTCATTCTTAAAGGTTAAAATGTTTGAGTACCCCTTTCTGTTAAGGCATGCCCTGCCTTAAAATGCATGTGCCTGGGGAGAAGAACCTGGATTCTCTGTATTCCTTGAATGGAGATAATTGGAAGAATAGAATTACAGTGGAATTATGAACATTATTGCTGTAGCTAGTATAGAAATCAATTTGTAAGGAGTTAACTTCTCACCTGCTCTACTCAAACTGCCTTTTCTGGAAACTTTCATGTCAGCAGGACAGCAGACAACTAACACAAGATGCTGTATCAAGTATAGCAGGGGAGAATGAGTGCAGAGGAAGAGGATTGTCTGAATTGCAAGTTTTCCTTTGGCACCCTCTCTTGCTTTTATTCAGACCTGTACAGTGTAAGGATATAGACTGGATAAATCCATATTCCAGTCTGGCATCCCCAACGTTGATAACATTTGGCTTCTGTTCTAGTTCATCATCTGCCTGTGGCAGTCTGTTGCTGTTTGTGGACACAGTAAATACACAGAATCATAGAATTATTTAGGTTGGAAAAGGTCTTTAAGATCATCAAGTCCAACCGTTAACCTAATACTGCCAAATCCACGGCTAAACCATGTCCCTAAGCACCACATCTACATGCCTTTAAAATGCCTCCAGGGTAAGGATTCAACCACTTCCCTGGGCAGCCTGTTCCAATGTTTGACAACCCTTTTGGTGAAGAAATTTTTCCTAATGTCTAATCTAAACCTCCCCTGGCACAAATTGAGACCATTTCCTCTTCTTCTATCACTTGTTACTTGGGAGGAGAGATCGACACCGGCCTCCCTGCAGACTCCTTTTGGGTATTTGTAGAAAGCAGTAAGTTCTCCCCTCAGCCTCCTTTTCTCCAGGAAAACCATTGATCCAACCTGTCCAGATTCTTCTGCAGAGCCTTTCTATCCTCAAGCAATCAACACTCCCTCCCAGCCTGATGTCATCTGCAAACTTACCAAGGGTTCAGTCAATCCCTTGTCCAGATCATTGATAAGGATGTTAAAGATAACTGGCCCCAGTACTGAGCCTTGGGGGACACCACTCATGACTGGCTACCAAGTGGATTTAATTCCATTCACCACCACTCTTTGGGGCTGGCCCTCCAGCCAGTTTTTAAACCAGTGGAGAGTACTTCCATCTAAGCTGTAAGCAGCCAGTTTTTTCAGGAGGGTGTTGTGGGAAACAGCGTTAAGGGCTTTACTCAAGTCCTGGAAAACAAAATCCACAGCCTTTCCTTCATCCACTAGGTGGGTCACCTTGCTATAGAAGGTGATCAGGTTAGTCAGTCAGGACCTGCCTTTCATAAACCCATGCTGACTGGCCCTGGTTGTCCTGTACATGCCATGTGATGGCACTCAAGATGATCTACTCCATAACCTTTCCCAGCATTGAGGTCAGACTGACAGGCCTGTAGTTCCACACATTCTTGTTCCACCCCTTCTTGTAAATGGATATAACATCTGCTGACAACTGGAGCCTCCCCAGTTAGCCAGGATTGCTGATAAATGGTGGAAAGTGGTTTGGTGAGCACCTCCACCAGCTCTATTGGTACCCTTGGATAGATCCCATCAAGCATCATAGACTTGTGTGCATCTAAGTGGTGTAGCACTTCGCTAACCATTTCCCCTCAGATTATGGGGGCTTCATTCTGCTCCCTGTCCCTGTCATCCAGGTCTGGGGGATGGGTACTCAGATAACAACTAGTCTTACTGTTAAAGACTGAGGCAAAGAAGGCGTTAAGAACCTCAGCCTTTTCCTTATCCTTTGTCTCGCTATGTTTCCCCTCGCATCCAATAAATATTCATGATCTGCACAAGAGAGAGAGATTTAGTGCTCTATGCTGAGTCTGCATCTACAGATTTGGAAAAGTAAATGAGAAATACTCAGATGAAATTGATACTAAACATAGGAAGCACACTGATACTCATATTAATTGTGACCCAAGGCTCAACTATTGAATGAACAAGTGAACAAAGCAGAGAAATGCAAGAAGCACGAAGCATTTGTAAAAGAAATTGCCCCTGTGTCCCAGATAGTTTTTGCCCTAATCTGTTAAATATCAGAGGTGTGTTTAAAGTCCCCCAGGCTCAGAATTGTAACATCTTTTGTTTTACTAGCATTTGTTATTGGGATTGTTAGTCTCAGGGAATTTTCCTTAGTTACATAAGAAGGGAGAAGTCCCTGGCTTGCCTGTTTTCTGTTATAGGTTGTTTTGCATGCTCTTCTTCCATCCCTGTTTTTCACCTCTCTAAAATAGATGCCAACAGTCTTTTCATGTCTTATTAATGCCAGAGATTTTTCCCAGAGCTTATTCCTTGTGCCATCTTCTGCAGATCCCCACTCTTCTGGTACTGCAAAATATATTTTCAGGTTAGGATTTTCACTACTGTGCAGTATTTCAGGTGCACTTGGACATTGTCACATAATACTATGATTTAAGTGTCACTGTTTTTCATTCTTTCTGCAGTCTGACAAGCTTTTTTGGTGTCACTTTCAAATTGAGCAGTGTACTTAGACCTAGTCCAAGTGATGCTCAGAGTGATTTTCGGAGTCAGTGTGTAGTTATCTGTTGTTCTGTTAGCTGCATAGATCTTTAATTCTTTCTTCTCTAATATCTTACTTGAACCTGTCAATACTGAATTTCATTTGCCGTTGTCTCTCTTGTTCCTTAAGATGGTTAAAGCCCTCTGAAGGGCTTCACAGTTTTGACAGGACGTGATACAAAAGTATTTCAGTCATCTGCACAATATTCTGCCTCCGTAGCCACTGTGATCTCCCCAAGACGTTGATAATTGCATTATAGATTACATAAATGGTCCTAATAGGAAAGCTTGAGTAAATGACTGTTACACTTTTGTCATGATGAAAAAAGACCATTTAATTCCACTAGGTTTCCCTTTTCTTCATTAGTTTTTGATCAATGAGAATATTTTGCCACTCAATCCATGGCTGTTTAGTTGCTTTAGTCACCTCCTGTGAAGAAACTTAGCAGTAACCCCTTTGAAAATCTGAGTAAATTAATTCAACTGATTCTCCTTTGTACACTATTTTACTGACATGTTCAAAGAATTCTAATAAATTAATAGGGCACAATGTCCCTTTGGGAAAACTAGGCTAGTTGGAACTTACCATCCATGACCTTCCTACTGTTTCATTGTTTTGCTTTTCATTATCGTGAGTTAAAACGATGCACATGCCTTGCTTACTGGTCTGCTGTTCTGCAGGAACTTTTCTGGAATACAGCATTTGCTTCTTTACAGTTCTCTGCAGTTCTCTGTGATGTTTCCCAATGGTAGCATCTTATTTTCTACCTGCAATACACAGACAAAAGAAAGGAAAGAGTCTTTTTCAATAGCAAGCCATTGGTGTCTACAGCTTTGTATTTGCAGCACTGAACAGGTTTAGTCACAAGGGGAGATGTAATCTAATCTTGGCACAGCTCTATTTCCATACTGATTTAACCACTAAAACACATGAGCACAAACAACTGATGTTGTTTGGAGTTCTACTTCAAATTATTTACAGTATCAAGTGTCTCTGCAACCTGTGAGCGGGCTTCTTAAAAGTTGTTCCGTAACCGGGTTGTGTTTGTATTTCAAATGTAACTGCAGATGGTGGATAACTGCACTGCCCTGCTTGTTGTGTAAGTGTGTATCTTTTGCTGGTAACATGAAAGTTAGGGTTAAAAGTAATTTGCCAAGTGTAATCTAGATACCAAAAAAAATCTACCTAAAACCTACAAATGATGGTTTCCTGTTTATTGAACTTTTCTAGGTCACAGGGCTGAGTACATGACAACAAGGTAAGATATTTTTCTTTTACTTGATTTAGAGTTGCAAATGTAATAAAATCTTAGAATTTACAAATTTAGGACAAGTTTGTAAGTGTGTATAACATTGTTGTTGCTGTTTTTACATAAATTATGTACAGACTTTGTGTGCTTTAACATTCAGCATTTCTGTTTCTGCATGCTGATGGGTAAAGGATCAGAGTGTTCATCTTCCCCATTCTTGTGAGCTGCTTAGGCCAGTGTCAAGAGTGGGACAAACTGGGAGATCTCCCAAACCGGGAAATGCTTAAAAATCACAAATTCAAATGTGATGTGAATCACACATCAAATTTGGAAGTTGCAGGGGGCTTTTTGGTGCTAGAAAATAAATCTTTTTCAGATGCTAGAGATGCCTTGCCTCTCATGGTTTGTAATTCACTTGTTCAGGACACGCAGTTGAGAAGAACCTGACACAGAAGTGAATTTAGGGGGCAGGCTGAATGTATGCTAACCTAGCTCTGGACAGGAATACCAGCCCCTCCCAGCATCCATGCCTTACTTAAGTAGGTCTGTGTATTCACAGAAGAGGAGGGAATCAGTGTTAGATCTCCCTGCTTTGTGCAGCACATACTTTTCAGTTGTGTAATGCCACACCTGCGAGCTGCCTCCAGACACAAACACAGACAGGCACGCAGTAGCCCCCAGGCTTTCAGACCGTGGGGAGCAATGGCAACTGTTTGGATTTGCAGCTGCCACTTTTGTGCATCACTGCTACTGAGCACCGCCCTTCCCCTCCTGGGGACAGCAGGAACATCCAGACCAGTTTTCCTGGTCTTGCTTTTTCCTCTTTCCATGCAGTACATCCTTGCACAGTTCCTTCTCTTTATCCTTTTTTGCTTCCTGGACAGGGATGGCCTTGCCACCACCCCTCATCTTTGGATTGAAAAAAAGCACACAAAGAAGTCTTGCCCTCCCGGCTAAGAAATGTGGATCCAGCTCTGGCTCTGCCTTTTGCTGGACCACTTGATTTTGTATAATTTCATGTGCCTGGCCCCACATTCCTACAGACATCTGTACAGACTCAGAGCTCCCTCTCTGCCACCACTCCATGGTCCGTTATAGCTTTATAAAGCTGGACTCAGTCACCTTCTTTCTTCTTACGTGACCCCACTTGAAAACTAGTAACAAATCAGCACATTCTTCCCAATTGCTGCCATTAATTTTGAGACCTGTGCCTTTAACTTCAGCTCTGCCCCCAGATGCTACCAAGAATGCACGGAAGTCAGCAAAGTTATTTCTTTATTTTCTTTATATAAGAAAAACATTTTTTCTTGACTCAAAAGTAGGTGACTCATCAGGCTCAGATCATCCTAAATTCCCTGCTCTGTAAGCAGCTGAAAGAAGATGCTGGATTTAGGCAATGATTTTACCTTGGTAAAATCCAGCTTGAAACCATCTTACATCCTGTTGTATCGCAGCTGGTCGCTTAGAAAGTGAAGCTCTGATGGAGCAGGACCTGCCCATCTGCTCCTCAGCACCAGTTCCCCTGCACCAACTGGGACCTGCCTGTTGCCCCAAGGTTAAGTTTCCAGGCTGTAAGACATGCAGTCAGAAATGTTCTTCAAGGTCAAAATTAAATTGTAGAAGGCAAGATAATATCTTTAAAGATGAGTTTAAAATAGCAGGTAGTACCCAAACAGACCAAAGTCCCACCACATAATGTTCTATGCATTATTGTTCCACACTATTTCCCCCAAACATTTGATTTTTTGCTAATTGTGGGGAAAAAAACACCTAGAAACAATGGACTGCTGGTGCAAGGGAGCTAGGGAAGCTGTTGGCATGCAGTGCCCTGACATTCACAAATTTGTGACCTAGGGAACAATATTTATTTCCTGTAATCTCTTTCAGTTGTAGTCATCACATGCCTAACATAGTAGGTAAATGTTTCGCAGACCAAAGTTTTGTGTGCTCTTCCTTTTCTTTTTTTTTTTTTTTTGCTTTATGCTGCTTTTGTTCATTTCTTTCAAGTTGATGTTATTCTTTTAATTCCTTCAGCTAATTTGCAAAGTGTTACTTTTCCTGTACAAAGATACTGATGGTTGGATGTGGAAGGCTAAAGCTTTTCAGCCTTCCTGCCTCTAGTTGAAAATGCAGACAATTTGGTTTTGAAGCATCTTAGGAGTCTGCTCAGCAGCTTTAATTTGCACTTGAAGCTTCTCCAGCATGAAGCAACTTTTCTGCTTGATAAAACGTGCTTCGAGTGGCCTGTGTTCTGCCGTGGCTGGCAGGATGAATTCCAGTGGTTGCTGCACATTTCATGCATGACCGCAACAGAAAAGGCCATTCCGATGGTGCAGTGTTTGGAATAAATGTATATGGTAGAGCTGCAAAGCAGGGATTCATAGACAATGTCAATATTTATCCATAAGTAATGCATTTTTGATGGGGGAGTTCTCCACTCTTTAATCACTATGTTACAGTTAAATTTGACGGAACGTTTTTATTTGCTAAGTACGGTGTGTATTTCTCCCCTTACAATGTTCTGTTGTTTTGCCATGAGCTTACAGACATTTCGCTTTATTGTGTGACTTAATTCTACCTTGCTCAGTAATCATATTCCCTTCCCTTAGGCCTCCAAATCTTCCCCCTAAGCCCCAGAAACACAGGAAGCCCAGACCCCGATCACAGTATAGTGCTAAGTTGTTTAATGGTGATTTGGAGTCATTCATCAAGGTACTGGCACCAGCCACCCCAGTGGCTGATCTCAACACTTCTTACGATAATGGTCACCACCTCACGTGAGCTGAGGCAGATCATTATGTTTAAGTCTGTTTTGGGTCTCTTTTCTTTCCTGGTTGATCAATATAATACTTCCTGAAGTCAGAGGGAAAGAGAGGGATTCATTTCTCATGTTAGCCTCCTTATGATTTTGTTAATCGAGTAGGGATAGTATTGGCGGGCTGGTTTTATTAGGAGACTTAGCATCGTGTAGAAGATAGGATGTAGTGCATCCCACGACTTAGCATGATTTCCTGCTGCCCATTTTTGCTACATTCAGTACACAAAGGCTGCGGAGAAGCAGCATTGCCCTGGGTTTGACATCCAGCTTCTGATTTCCTATGACTTTAGGAATTTATTATATTGTGTGGAGTTGTGATCACCGCTATTCTGGATCTTGTGTCTTTGCTGTATTTACTATCTTCTTCTTTCTCGTACTTTTATTTCTAATAATGCTTCTAGCCGAGGCCGAAGGAACTCTCACACGAGACATCAGGTATAGTTCTGGTGACAAGAGAACCATCTCTGCCTCGCTCTCGGGTTGCATTCACACCTGGCTCAAAATTAGTTCTTTCAAAGACCCGGAGGGAGAAGTTTGCATTAAGAAATAAGTGTACGAGTACAGCAGGCAAAACTGAACCAGAGCACATCTCTGATATGATTGTAGTCTTAAATGATGGATATTTTCTCATTCGTTACCAAACAACTGCCCATCACAATTAATTAACACCTCTGGACACTAGGTGACAGAGCGCAAGGAAAAAAAAATCTTAAAAAAATGTGTAACAATACATTTATAAATGCAGTGGAAGAAATTCCTGCAGGCTCTGTGAACTGGGTTTGAATGGTACAGGGATTATTTTTTTCTGTTCCTGTGCAACAGGGCTATCAGCAGAACATTTTGCAGAACAAATTCCGTACCCAGTATCACTACACCAGTTTAGCTGTCTTTGAATCAACCTTTCAGCAGCCCTTAGTACAACTATAGGGGAAAGTAGTATGATTAATATGTAGGTGGTGCTGCGAGGTGCAAAGACTTTCAGGAAATCATCACATGGTACAAGAGATGGACAGTTTCTTGCTCAAGGACGAAAGTAAGCAGAGAAGCGAAAACTGCCACAACAAAAAGCCCCTGGATTAGAGAAGCAGAGAACAAATCAGGAGAAGTGGTACCCCGTCATTTTCCCTCACAGAGAAGAGGGTTATGCTCCTTGGCAGTGTGGATGACAGGGCTTACGTGCAAGTGGAGAGCCCTACATAGTTAGTCTTCCAAAAGGAAGAGGAAAAGAAAGCTGGTGGCAGATTTGCCAGTGTGGGAGCTAACCAAGGGAAGCATCCCTCTCCAAGGACCACGTCATTCCTGATAGCGGTGAGTCATTTTGACAGGCACAAAAGGATTACAGCTAGTGAAATACAGCACCAAATTGCTTTTTGTTACATTTTGCATCATAAGAAGTGATAATTAGTCCCAAACATACATTTGCTGACTACACACATCAGATTAAATTCACAGCAGCAGTAGGGTCACTGTTCTTGACACTTCACCAACGCAGATTGTTACTTCCAATTATTTTTCTGTCATTAGATCCAAAATCCAAACCTGTTAATTTAGATTATTTCAGGCTATTACTTAACTACAAAGTTGTGGATGGTTTTGAATAGATTCTCCAAAACCAAATATGAAAGTTTGTTGTTTGGTTGTGTTTTTTTTTAATTTCTTACTGCAAACACTATCTTTTCTGAGGCTTTATATTCTTTGAATGAATCAGTGTACTAACAGGAGATACGGGTGCATGTTATGCATGTTTTCTAATACTTTGCTTTTTTGGAGGGCCAGCCTGCTCAGTGTCGGTGAAGATGATGGTATTCCTGGTTTTAGCAGCTGACCTGTCCCACTGGGATTTTTTTACTCAGCTGTTACTGAATCATGACACAGCTCAAACAGAAAGTGCTCATCCAGACCTTGCTGATTCTTGGCTAGCCAGTCTTTGCTAGGTTTGAAATTAAAAGGCAACCAAGTTACAATTTAAAAAGCATAATTTGTGGACCAGTCTCTGTGAGCCCCACTGAAACAGCACGGAGCACACAGAAGATCAGGGGTTAGGTTATCTCAGGAAGTGCATTGTTTCATTGTCTCACTGTGTGTTATTTTTCAAACTTTTTTTGGCAGTTGGCTTTTCTTCTACTTGGGCTTAATTCATAAACTTCCCATCAGTGTAATTTAGCATGAAAATGAAGGACTAGTTTGTAAGAGGAAACATGTATTCTGAGATACAGGGTGCTTTTGAATTCATGGTTTTTTAGTACAGCCTGGTTTTATATTAAACTTTCAAATGAATTAGTCAATTCTCTGAGCACTTATGTATTTGAAATTCATTTGGAAAGAAAAATTACAGCTTCCAAGACAAGAGTTTCAAAGATACCTATTATTTAGGAAACAGTAATTTTTCCAGCATAAGCACCAACTTTTCTAAATAATTTTTAATCATATGATTTGTGCCCTTAATAGATATTCGAGGACTTGTAATCATTAATGTGCTTGGGGTAAAACATCCATTTTTTTAAAAACACACAGACGAAGGACCGTGATGGTTCTTTCAGAAAATCAGCAGCTTGAAAGAACTCTCTGAAAATTAGTGTAGAGTCATCTTCTCCCCCTACCATCACAGGCATTTTTTTTTCCTCTATTAAAACACCTCTTCTTAACTGAAGGTGTAGCATATCTATAGACCTGCTGCTCTGTGATGGCTGAGACCAGGATCTTTGATTCCTGGGCTCTGCCGGTTGCAGGTGGGGAGATGTAAGCTGTGACCTCCCTTTCCTAATACCTTAGAGGCAGCTGAACCAAATGCTCTGCTCCAAGCAGCTGAAGTTCACCACCCGGCGTATTACCAGCTAATTAGCACAGGCTGAAACAACATGCCAGGCCATCATCTGCCCTAGGTTAGGACACGCAAGTCAGTAGAGCACGTAGGAGTGCTCAGGTCAGGAGGGAGACACCTGGTGTACCCCGTGCAGTGTCATGTGGTGGCTCTTCTCCAAGAACTTTTTTAATAGTCCAAGAGATTCAGAAGAGGCCTTGCCAACTGTTTGTGACCAACATTTTTTACCAAACAAAAAATGAAAAATAGCACCTTGAGGAATTAGGTCCTGTGTAATTAGGTCCATGTAGGATTTTCTCCACCAGGAAATGACAGGTAAGTTAAATGGATGCAGAGAGACCATCTTCATCAATAATTATTATTCTTATTAACAAGCTTTTTAAAAGGCAAATGCACTGCTTTAACTCATTTTGCTTCAAAAATCTAAAACACATGCATGAGCATAGATGTCACATACAGTGTTAGCCAAACACAGTGGCAGAGGTAGAGAGTTTCTGAATTTCCCAATTCTATTATTTTCATGAGGATCCGTAATCTTTTCTCTTCACCTGTTCTTTTCCCTCTTTCCCTAAGTGGGAAGAGAATTCTGTTAGAAATGACATTTTCTTAGGTGTTTTTTTGCCAGCACTGTATGTCCATCTGGACAAGAAAATGCATTTTCACATTCAGTCCAGAGTAGTGAGGTTTCCTCTTTCTGGTTTGCAGTTCATTCTTTCTGCTCTTGTTTTTCCAGGATTCAGGACAAGTCATTCCTCTCATTGTGGAAAGCTGTATCAGATTTATCAATTTATACGGTAAGATCTGAAATATACTATGTCATTTCATTATTGCCCAGAGTTTTTTGTGTATCTCGTGCATAATGCATTTACCACCACAGCTTTGTTTTTAAAATAGAGATTTAAAGTGCTTTAAGAACTAGATTAATTTCTCACCGCTGTCTCCCATTTTTGCTGCAGGTCTTCAGCATCAGGGAATTTTTAGAGTGTCTGGTTCCCAGGTGGAAGTCAATGATATTAAAAATTCATTTGAGAGAGGTAATTGCATTTTCATGTATTCAAGCACCTTAATATCTGACATTTAAAAATCTTTTAAATTCTAATTATTTTCTTGGCTTTCTAAGCAGTGTGTATGCCCTTTATATGCTGCACCTAAGACTTAGCACCATCGTATGCTTAAAGTATAACGATGACGTGCATGTTTTTTCCTTGTTATGTCCTAGGAGCTTGAAGTTGTTTTTCATTTTGTTTAGACAAGGCATATATTTTATTCTGAAGACCCTCAGAAAGGAAAGATTATGCTTTTTAATTAGATTCAAGAGGCTACTTAACGCAATTTGAGAACCTTGTTACTTGATCTTCTAGAATACAAGTGCTCAACTTTCTGGTCCCTCTGCCAAAGTGGCATCACAATCAATGAGAATATGGGCTGTGAGAAGGTCACTCCATTTTCAACGAATTTTTTGATTCTCAGAGGAAACTTCAGCCTGAGAGGAGGAATTACAAGAAAGATACCAGGAAGTGAAAACAGCTTTTTAAACATGAATGACTTGGAACACCACAAATCCAGCCTAGGGTTGCTCTGCTACCCAGGATCCAGCAATCCCCTAATTTTTTAAAGCAAAACTAGTTACAATTTTTTAAAAAAATCTTACATTCTCTTTTCTTGGGTTTTAAAAGCTGTTTTAATTTGTGGGAAAACCTTTTGCAGATCATCTGTGAAACAGAAAACCCCTAGAGCAACAAGTCTTGTGACTAAAAGCATGAGAAAATATGCAGAGTATTTTTCTCCCCAGGATTAGTTATATATCATGTTAAACCTGATCTTGTCTTTGACAAGATATGTGAAGTACCTGGATATACATGGTAATTAAGGCCACATCCTTCTATTCTCCACCTTTAAAATCTGCCTTATTGCTGACTGCTTCTCCTAGTTAGTGTTATTCTGGAAGATGCATACATTTTAAAGTATTTCAAAATAAAGATTAAGTCTTTAAAATTGCACACAGTTCAGTCATGGCCTTTAGGGCTTCAATTCCCATACAGTGTTTTCACAAAATGATTGCACATATTTCTGAACGTTTTAGTTTTTCAGAATGAAGACATATTTCCATTTCAAAGAGTTGTCTAACTAGATTTGCTTTATGCAAGCTCCCAAAGAGCAGTCTGAAAAACCCCATCCAATAAGAACATTCAGCTTTTTTTACTTTTACTAACTGTAAATCATAACGTGTCCATAAATACTTAGTTGGAAGTTCAGGACCTAAGAGATCACTAGGTTATGTAATTTAAAGGAAGCTTTATTTAGGCTGCTGGTTTTGGTTTAATCATAGCCTGGGATTTCTAAATCAGTGTTTATTATCTTACTTGAATGCTTGCATTGCCACCTCCCACACACTAAAAACAAAAAACCCCCAAAATGTCACTCACTTATAAAAATGTTGCATGCAAGAATGCTCCTGCATGTGTGTTTCATTTACTTTATTTACTTTTTAAGGTGAAAATCCTTTGGCAGATGACCAAAGTAACCACGACATTAACTCAGTTGCTGGAGTACTGAAGCTCTATTTCCGAGGGCTGGAAAATCCCGTCTTTCCTAAGGAAAGATTTAATGATCTTATTTCTTGTATCAGTAAGTAGAAATCTCTATTTCTTTCTTAATCTAATTTTGCTTTCATATATACAGTAGCGGCCTGGGAAAAAAAAAAAAAAAAAAAAGAGCTCAATTCACTGATTTTTCTGAGACAATTTTTTTTGCCATCTGCAGCAGTCTGGGTCAGTTGTTAGTCATACTTGCAGCTGTGGTTGGTTGTTCCCTTTTTTCCAGTGGGATTAATGTACAGTACAACTCTTTGTCTAATAGGGCAGGAAGAATATCTTCCTGTGTACAAGAGAGAGTTAAATTTAAACATATCGTTATTATTATTATTTTCCTCCGTGCATGGAGGCAGATAGAAGAGGATGAAGTCATGACTGCTCAAACAGAGTATGATGCTTTGCACAAAGGTTTTCACGCCCTGCAGCTTGGAGTCAGCGCTGGTGAATAAGTAACCAGCTGCTTGACATTGTGTGATTCTGGACCTTTGTTGTGCTCAGCTCAACACCCCTAATCCAGCCGGCAGGAAAATCCTTCAGCACAGGAACGGAGGGGAGCAGCTGAGTGTTGGTTGCTGGCAGAAGAGCCCAGTTTGCCTTCCAACACGTGAGCATGACCACACTGTAATAGGATGCCCAGGAGGAGCGCTGCATGCATCTGTGCACTGCTGGTCTTCATAGCCAGACACAGAGAGGCTGGAGTAATTTAGGAGGTTCTCAGTGGATGAGAGAACTGCTCTGGCATGCAGTAAAGCTCTTCCAGTTCACAGATCCCTGCAGATGTTGTGGAGGAGTGAGGCCAAGCCAACCATCAGTAGGCTCACTGTCCCCCATGGGTCCATTAGAAGTGGTCAGAGGTGTTGGCTTTGTGGAAGAATTTCCCACTTGCAACCCTGTCTTTGTAACTTGCTTGCTTTAGATGAATGGAGAAAGAGGCAGTTTCACAGGTAACGAGGGCCAGTCCTTTGGGGGTATTAATTAGGTCAGGTTCTCTTCAAACTGTGTTAATTTGGCAAAAGGGTCTCAGCCCAGCAGTCCGGACCACAGAGTGATGTGTACACAGTGTCCTGGCCTGGCCAGCAGGTGGGCTTTTCTGCTCCCAGCCAGGAGAACCCAACTTGTGTGGTTTCCTTCTCAGACAGGGAGGATTGCAGTAATTCAGCCTGGAGGCTACAAATACCTGAATTGCTGTGACCAGGTCTATGTGCAATATGTTGTATTTCGTTGAGTTTTCTGCAGCTGTAACTATCTATGAACTCAGTGGTTTCTTGAAGGACCTCAAAGCTGCAGTTTGGCAGTGTGATCCCATGCAGAGGGGGATGCTGAGGGGGACAATGTCTTTTTGGGAAGCATAATCTTGCTTCTGCCTGAGTTCAGTTTTAGCTGACTGTGGTGCCACAGCCCAGAAAATGTCTGCAAGTCGTAGGAATTGAAATCTAGAAAGGGATCGTTTTGACTGAGTGATTTTCTGCATGACAGGGATGATGGAACTTTACCTAATAATCCTGTGCTGATTTCCATAACTTCTGGATGAATTAAAGCGTGTCTGCTGGAAAAATTTATTGATTTAATGGCTTCAGTTGACAGAAAGTCTACTACGTTCGTGGATAAGCTGTTCAAATGATTAATCACTTTTGTCATTAAACGTTTGTACCAGATTTCCTTTTCAAAATTTCTGCTGTCAGATTCTGCCCATTGGATCGCTTTATGACTTTATTATTTTGACTAAGCATAAAGAAAAATAGAAATGGTGGTGGAGATGGTACTGCACTCAACTGGGTTAAAGTGCTTTAAATAGAATTGTAAAATATCAAGAATGAGTTTTCAGCTTGCAGAGATGTAACACGTGAGTGCTTAGGAGATGAAAACATATTTGTCCGAAGCAGCCTTTTAAATCTATTCCCAGAAGAGGAACCTGGGTGTTTTCAAAAAGTTTCCATTCACCGTTGAAGCTTCTGAAGACAGGATGGGGAATTTGGAGAAGGGGGTGAAAGTTCAATGGACAGAGTATGTGTACATGGCATCTGCACAGGGGGGAGAGATTCACCCGCCTCTCAGAGCATCGCTGTCTGAGAGGGATCCAATTCAGTTATCCTAAAATGTTACTAAGAACTTCAAGAAAAGTGGCAATGAATACTAGATCCCTACCATTAGATCTCTGTTTCCTTAGAGGATGTCCAACTATGCATATTAAAGGTAGGCAGTGGATTGTTTTATTGCAAAATAGTTGACAACCTGTTTTTTTTAAAGCAGCAGAGATGAAATCAGTAACAGTCAGCAGCCTGGAACAAAGTCACTGCTTTTCCCAGCCACATTTTCAAATGGGACAGTTATTGGGAAAGAGGTGTCACCATCTGATCCTGCTTTAGACTGGCTGTTCTCTGAGGCTGTCAGAAGTCTGGATTATCATCTCTGTGACAGCTTGTCAAAGCGAGGTGTAATGACTGAGCAGTTTTGCTAGGTTTGACTTCTGCTGTTGCTGTTACAGAAGAAAGCAGATTATTTTCTGCCTGATAATGTGTTGTAAGTGCCTCAGATCTGTTTCTGGCAGGTTTTGGAGGCAAACAGGGAGAGGATGATTTTGTTGTTGTTTGGTTTGGTTTCCACAAGGTTATCTTTAAGGCACGTTGAGATGGCATTTCAATACCTGGCTTTGACAGAGGGAGGAGAGGTAAGTTTGGAACTTGACAGGACAGAAGGGCTTTTCTCTTTGAGCATACTGGTATGGGTTTACTTTGTCTTGTCACAGTGGGGGTTTTAAACATGGTGTGAGGAGAGAAAGGAATAGCTCTTGTACCTTGCACCCACAGCCAGCCCCAAAACCACATGCTGGGAACAGTGTGTCTGCGTCTTCTGATTATCTGAGAAAACTGAGAGGGAGTGTTTTTACAGCTGTGTACCTAGTCTATGCACTTCATTAAGTGGTCCACTGCTTCTTGGGAGTAAGATGACTTCCAGGGAGTAAGATGTAGTGTTATTTTTTCTTAAAAAATAAAAAAAAAATAAAAAAAAAAAACCAACAACAATCTGCATTGCAGAATATATTATCTGTCACAGTTTAGTTTAAATAACACCTATGTGGCACGTACTGTCTCAAAGACCCTTCTCATTGCTAGGTTTTCATCTTAATGCTTTGTGTGTCTTGCAAAAAGTAAGACAATCTAGGCAAGATTTTTCTTCTCACTTTAGACTTTGAACCTGTCATAGTTACCTTAGTTTCTTGTTCTGTGTTCGTGTGGCCTCACATATTAAGTGTGTTGGTCTTCATGTTAATGGGAGCAGGGCCAGGTTCCCTTTCCTCTGTGAGAACACACGTTACCATAACTTCTTTAGATCACAATTGTTATGTAAAATCTGGAAAGCTTTCATATTTTTAATTAAGAGGGTTTAAATACTCTTAATTAATATTACGTTCACTGTCTGATAAACAGTGAGGAAAGGAATAAACATTAAGATGTTATCAAATATTTTTCAAGATAAATGTCAGTGTGGTTTTTTTAATCATTGGCAGAAATTGTTATAAAAGGGGGGAGGGAGAAAGCAAATTCATAAAGTTAATGTTCCCATAAAACTGTAAAAGGGCAGAATGTCACACATTTTATATGGAAATGTAGTGTTGCCACTGAAAACCCCCTTGAAACTGAAGTACTTAGTTATGGATGTCAAGCATAATTGAGGCTACAGCTGCAAAATGAACCTTTCCTCAGTACAGCCACTGAGGAATTCCTTTGCATATATGCATATATTTCCAAATGAAATAGAGCATTGTGATTTAATGCTTTCCCTTTTGCAAATACAGTGGAAACAGTGTAAAATGACTGTGACTTTTAGGGCAATTTGTATTAATTAGACTCAAGAGAACAAGGTTATTCTGTTTGAGCTTATGAACTGCTTTAGATAAAATTTGGGCCAAACTATGACTTCTGCAGAGCAAGCGTGAAAGGTAAGACAGAATGTAAAGAATCCATCTGATTATGGGCCATAAGTCTGCATTCTCAACAAAAGAAGTGGCTACAATTGCTCCCAGCAGCACTCGGAAATCCAGAGGGTAGAGTGAGTGAGAGGGACGTTGCACTGCTCTTCTTTTCTGCCCTTTTGTAGAAACATGTAGGGCGAAATATTTGTGATGGGAGTTAACTGGCGGCAGAGGGTACTGAAGCTGTGCTTCGGGGCTGACCAGAATTCACCTTCACTGCTGGGGCACTGCAGTTCCTTTCCTGGTGTCAGCTCTTATAGACGTGAATTACAGTTTAGTTTTCCATACGTGGCTGTGCAGTGCAGTGCCAGACACATCTCAGCTACCCAGACCGCTTCCCCTCTCCTCACAACATTATAATTCTTCTCAGTTTCATCTCCCTTGCCCTAAATTTGATATACTAAGGTGCCAGGATGGATGAAAACTTACATCTTTTTTTCCTTCTGATTTTCATCATTTCATCCCCTTGCTGCCAGCAGTGCCTGTTTACCTAAAGGCATAAATGTTATGAAAGGGAATTATTTTACAGCTTTTCCACACTATTGCCCATTACTTTAAAAGTAAAAAATCTCTTATATTCTGAAGTGTCAAATCTTCCTGAAAAAAGTTTAAACAAAATGGTAACTGTTTCTTTCCCTAAATGACAGTGGAGACCCTTGTGTTTGCCCTCCTGTAATGCCTTCTTAAAGAGATCTGAAAGAGCTGTAAGTGACACTGCTGAGTTAATGTATCTTTGAGTTGGATTGGGCCCATCTACCAAAGTGGAAGGAGGCACAAATTGTTAACTTCAGTGCTAATACATATTCATGCAGATTACTTGTCAGCTGCAAATTGACCATAAAAATTACATCTGCAAGTGTAACTCAATCCCATTTGACGTTCAGCGGGTGTGTAAAATATGCATTAGGCATTCATTCTGTAACTAGTAGGTGCCACTCCAAGTGGGAGTAGCAGGTGACCCCCACAATGAGATACTACATTGCATTTTGTCTTCCAAACAGTGGTCCTAAAGGAGAGAGAGAGCTTCCATTACCATTGTCTGCATTCTTCTTCCTCCTCTGTGCTACCCTTCCCTGTGAAATATGCTTCACTTCCAAAGCACTGGCTGTTAGCATAGCACAATTCATTCCTTGCTGACACCAGGTTTCTCCTTCCACGTGTTCTGATCAATAATATCTTCCCTTTGTAAAATGTTTGCGTTTATATTATTACTTCTAAGAATGGTCCAGGGAGGCTGCCTGTTTAACAGGGGGTGGTAGAACAAGACACAGCCAGGCTGGATGGGGCAGAGGGGATTGGAACTAAACAATCTTTAAGGTCCCTTCCAACCCAAACTATTCTATGAACCCAGAACTCATGTTTCTGAACTCTGACTGCTTCCAGGTGGAATCTTCTCCATGTCTCTCCACCAGTGCAGGAGAGGCCGTGTGTAGAACCACAGCCAGGAAAAGTACAGTGCTTTTGTAGCATTTTTAACCAAGCCAGAATGATAAAGGCGTGTAACTGTCCACTTAGCCCAAAAAATTTTGGAAACACCAACAATTGCTCTCTTGCAAAAAAGTCTTTTTTTCTCCATCACCAAGGTGCTGCATTTATATATTTGAATATTTATTACCTTTTACATGCTCCACTACTTTAGGATTATTATTGCTTAATTAAGCTTCAATTTACCTTTTCCTGATGTTATTTAGAATGAATGCATCCCTGTCTTCATTTATAATTTAGTTCTATTTTATTTGTATTTGGGAGCTCGTGTTAGTATTTGTGTTCTCTCCCCTCTCGGGTTTCCTTTACTCTTCCGAGGTAGATTGTTCACTTTTGATCCGTTTCACTTTAGAATCTGCCTTTGCAAAAAACCCATCGTGAGTCATCGTGTGGTAAAAATGTGTTGCTTCTCATGGAAGAGAAAAGTGGACATTCACTGATTCTGTGTGTCTCTGCAGCACGCAAAGGTTATCCCACCTCTCCAGAATAGGTTCTGGTGTTCTTGAAGGGTGAAGATCACACCTTTTAAGGCTTGAGCAGCTAGGATTTATGCCTATCTCATGCTATTGAGAGCTGGTCCTTAGCCCACGGCTGACAGAGAGGCAGCTAGCTGATAAGTAATTCTTTCATTTATGCAATGACATTAGTCTCAGCTGGATTCATTCATCCAGTTCAAGGACAAGGAGAGTTTGCAGAGGAGTTCTGTAAGAGGTAGATAAATAACTATTTTCCAAGAGCAATGCAAGATTGCTCTCAACAAATTTCCTTGTGGAGGTTGTGATCCGCCTCTTTGGAGGATTTTGTGAACATATTGGACAGACGTCTCTCAGAGATGATTAATGTGAAGCCAAAGGGTGATACTGTAGACTTAAATGATCTCTGAAGAGTCCTCCAAGCTCTCCATTTTTCATTTCTTGTAGCAGTGGTGGAGCACCTCTGATGCTTAGATGCCTAGATAATTTTATGGATATACAGAAAACCAAGCTCCTTATATTATTAGGGTGCTTTGCTCCATTATTGTCTGATAAAAATGCGTTAATAGTTCTGGGCACAGGTGCCTGGCTTTTCCACAGAGTGCTGTAGTCATGAAGCCCCAGAAGTTGGCCTCTTCCCCTTCTGTTATTACACCCCACAAATGCCTCCTGTGCTCTGGGGTGCACTTGTAGCTCCCCTTTGATGGGAGCAGAGTGCTCCCACACCAGACAGCTTCTGATCGGGCTGGCAGGAAACTGTCCTGCTTGTGGGTTTGACCCCTGTGGCTAAGATGGATATGGAAAGCAGGTGTGTCAGACCAGAGCTCCAAAAGTTTTGCTCTGCTCTGAGAACAGGGAACTAGAGAATAATAACTATTTCTATCTGTGGTATTTACCTGACTGTGGTCTTGATTTGTGGTTGATATTCATGTGTCCTTCACACAGATCTCCCTTCCCTCCCTCACTCCACAGTGAGAAAAAACACGTTAGTTCTCAGTGTGCGTGGCCTTGCCAGAGGCTTGTCCTGTTGCTTGTGTTTGGGGATGTGACTCTCATCATATCGTTAGAGTAATGAACCAGTTTTCAAATCCCCTGATTTCTATTTCTGCTTGGCAGCTAATTGCATTATTAGGACAAGTCATGTAATATCAGTACTTCAGTTTGCTTAGCTGAGAAATGGGTAATACCTCACCAGGCACTGAGACTGGGCTAATGACAGTTCTTGAAAATCAGAGTAATGAAAAGAGAGCTTCCAACAGAAGTGCTGTGAGAGGGGAGACGCAACCAGCTTTCTGCAGTGTTGGGATTGACGGTGCTTCATTGCTGCAACCAGTTTGTAGCCTGGATGGCCATTCTGCCTCAAGGATCCCTTCAGAAAATCCGGTGGAGGCAAAGC
Source organism: Thinocorus orbignyianus (assembly GCA_013400375.1). Taxonomy (NCBI): domain Eukaryota; kingdom Metazoa; phylum Chordata; class Aves; order Ciconiiformes; family Thinocoridae; genus Thinocorus; species Thinocorus orbignyianus. The sequence continues at coordinate 2,046,044 of VXBW01007594.1, forward strand.
AATGATTTCTCTTCCCTCTGCATGGGAAGCAGCAGAGCTGTAAATTCTTTCTGTCTGGATGCAGAAAGATCACTCTGTATTCACTCCTTCCTTCCTACATACCCAAATACTCACGCAGGGCACACACAGAAGCAACTATGAAAATTGGCTCCTCATTTAAAAGCAACACGCAAATACATAACATCATTACCTATCTCCTTTAAACCAAGTAAGTGCTGAGAAAGAAAAACAAGCCTTTGGAAGTTACGTGGAGAGCACATCAATTTACCACTTGGCAGTAGTTTGGATTTTCAATAAAGGGGCTTTCATGGAAACTGGGACGGGGTTACCAGGAAGGTACTGGAAATGCACACACCTCATTCCAGCATGTACAGCATCTAACTGCTTCAGTACACAGGTGACCTGCTAGTACTTGGTGTACTGATCATGCTCCTAGTAGGGCAGCTGGGATACCTCAACATGTAGCCATACAGCCAGACCTTCTGTACCTACTCTGCCCTGTCCGTGCTGCCTACTGGGACCAGTTCCTGGCTCATTCGTCTTGTGAACTATGTCTAGGAACTGCTTGGAAGAGTTGTAGTTGGCACAGACCACAAGCACGTTAGAGAGTGTGATACCTGCTGCGTGGTTGCTCCCTGCCAGTGTCCAAGACTGTGCCCCGTCTCGGTTTAGTTCACTAGCTTAGGCAAAGCTCTTGCATCCAGGCACTTCTGGAAGGAGCTACTGGACCCACCTGTGAGCCTGTCCAGTACGTTTTTCAGGTCTGATTTGAGTTCAGCAATGACCTGGTCGTGGTCCAGGGCCAGTCTCCAGAACTGGCTGGAAGAGGCAGGTCTGCAGCACAAGGCATTAGCCAGGAAAGGCTTTAACACAGAAGGCAGATCCTGGTGCTGCATCACAGTTTCCCTCCAACATCTCGCATCCAGCACACCAGGGTGGAAAGACTGGAGAGGAGCTTCACCACAGCACCACGAAGCAGTGATGCTGAGGCAGGAGTGCTGAGACACGTAACCAAAGCTCCTTTGGACCTTCTTCCCTCAGCCCCACTCCATAGAAAATCCACCTGCACGAGCACACACAAGCTCAAAACCACCCAGACCTACAACTCTATGCACAGACGCTCAGAAACGAGCTTCTTAGGGAGGTGGTCACCTGAGCTGGAGACTCACAAGAAGCCACTAACTTTAAGAGCAGCTCCTTTAATTTGGGTTTTGAAGGTACAATCAGGCTCCTTACACTTAGTTTTGGAGTGTTGCCTAGTTTAGGCAGGTGGAGAGAGGCCTGGCACTGAAACTGGTGTCTGTGGGCTACGCAGAACAGCAGTGTGGTTCTGCAGTGCAGAAGTCAGGGTCTCTGGGACTGGCATTCCCAAGATTGTGGTACATGCTAGAAAGAGAGAGGGGAGCTATGGTTGCTCTGCAGATCCGTGCTGTGCTAGGAGCTCCCAGGCTTAACACATCCCTGCCATGGACTTTGATTCGTAACCAGTAACCGGGAATAATCCTTGATTCATGCAGTCCAGGTTTAACAGAAACGTAAGAATAAATTTCAAGTCCCAGACTCCATTAGAGAAAGTGTAGTGGCTTGAACTGATCTTCAGCTAGAGTTCGGGTTCAGTGTGACTCATTAGGTTATAAATTATACAACTTGTCAGCAATCCTATTCCCCACCAGCTTCATGGCAGCCAGTGGCATTTCAGCAGGGACACTGCTTCAGCCACTCTGCTGGAGAACAAGACTTTACCTCCCACGGGAGTTTCACTTTGCTGCTCCCACAGTCCAAACAGGCTTCTTTCATGCAAGCAGTGGTGGGCTGTTTTTATGTAGAAATTCCCAAAGAGCTGATCTTCACGCCATCCCAAAATCTTGAGTTCGCTGTCACACTAGTGATGCTGAGCCAGCGGGATCTCCTGTAAATGCAGGTGTGGGGTCAGGTTTTCCTCCTTAGTTTACCACAGTGGCATTTCCTAATGAAGTACAGCACTTCTGAGTGGTAAACAAGTCTTGCTGCCGTCAGGCGCTGCTTACGCTTAGGTCTTGGTACCAAAATGCTAATTACTCGGCACCCGTTGTTCTTCTAAGAAGCGTAAGTCAACACACATTTTGCATCTACAAATAAATGCTGATTGGTAGAAGTAGCCATACCAAAGAGCAGGAATAAACACTAGGAACTCTGTTTACAGTTACTATGTTTGTATGTAAGTCATTACTTTAAATGTGTGCTGTTAAATATCCCGTTTGATGACACAAATAGCTTTTCAGCTATTGGAATCAGTTCCTGTTTCTCATTTCCAGATTTTTGAATATCCACGTCAGTGCCATTGGACAGCATTTCTGTAGTTTGCTAAGATTTCCCTTAGATGTTGTTTATTGCAGCATTCTTTCATGGCTGATGTGAAAAGCACTACTGAAATTTTAGGTTGTTTCTAACAGTGTCATTTACACAGAAAGCACACTGAGTAAAAAATGGAGATCTTACTTATTTTGAAAAACAATTTATCCTTTTATCCCATCATTACACCACTTGGAGCCACATATTCCTTCTGACCAGCACGGAAGATAATGCATCCTTGTTAGAAGACATTAGAAACTGATGCTTTTACTAAGCTGACCTTGTTTTGCTGCTTCAGAAGAGTTTTGGTGGACTGCTATAAAGTTTTTTGGGAAAATACATGTGATCTTTGTGTTTGTTGCTTACACACTGTAGAACATAAAACCTTTCTCCTATAGCTGCCTACTTGATTAGGAAAATTCATTAGAGAAGCTCAGTGATTGGAATATTATATCTGATATGAACATTCAAATAAAGAGAATGAATGTATATTTGAAACTGATGGCAAACGTCTCTTCTTGGTTCCTTGAATTTAGGTACTGGTGGTGTGGTTTTGAGAGGTGTGTCGCTCAGCAAGTGGCACAGGGTTTGACTTAGGAAGACTTATGACTTCTTATATTTAAAGATGTTACTTTTAAACTGTGTAGTTTCAGTGAGAGGGAGAAAGACTGAGATCTTATTTTTCTAGTAGGCCAAAGTGAGAAGATACTTACTAGGGACATCTGATGGCAAAGAATCAAAATAAATTGAGTAAACTGACTGAATGCTGTTTTAGACCATCATATGAAAGGGAACTTGAAATACTTTCTTCTGTTTGCAGGAATAGACAATCTCTATGAGAGGGCTCTTCACATCCGCAAACTCCTCCTTACTTTGCCCAGGTCGGTCCTTATAGTGATGAGATACCTCTTCGCCTTCCTCAACCAGTAAGTGCATTCCCCAAGCTCCTGTACGTTTGTCTGCCTTCCTCTGCTGGTGTTGAACTTCTTTGGGTTTAGTCATGCCCTATGTAGAATTTACATTTAAGCTCCATGCTGCAGCTGATCTTCTAATTGGCAATGAAAATAGAAGGAAAACACCAGTTTTCATTCAAATTAAAATTCCAGTTGTGCAAAACTGAGCAAGGTTGTAATAAGACAGATTAAAGTGTTGTCTGAAATGGGGAGTGCATGATATAGCATTAAAGATGATTACAAAATAAGCTGATAAGAAAAAGAGCAAACTGTAACTACATTAAAAATAATTTAGGTAATTTAAAAGCAGATATTTTTTTCCCTTGTCTCAAGCTGCTTTTAATCTCCTGTTAGGAAAAAATAAACAGTGTATTGAAGCAGCACAGGCACTACATGCTACCTATTTGATTCTAGGCACTGCCAGGGTGCTTCTATTTTCAGGTAATAGGGCTACCAGTATAGAGAACATACATCCCCTGGGCATGCTTCAGTATGAAGTAGCTTGGTTCTCACATGGCAAAACACAGGCAGCTGCTGCAAGGAGGCTTGTGTGAGAAGCAGAAAGCGGTGCTTATGTCTTCATCAACCCAGAAAAACTTTTGCATTCTCAAAGAGAAAATAAAAGACGGGATGGACAATTGAACCGTGTTTCTCCCTCTAGTCCTTCACAGCCCTCTCCAGTTTTGCTGACCCCAGTATTTTCACTGCAAATTTTGCTTGTTGTGCACTTTGCCCTGATTCTAACTTTTCTCTTTCTGCTACCATATTCTCTGTTTCCTGTTATATCTGTTTTCATATTGCCCTTTTCCCCTTTTTTTTTTCTAAATTTGCCTTCTGCTGATTCATTCTGTCTTTGTGACCTTCCCCATTTTATCCGTCCTGTCTGTTCCTATAGAAACAAGGTCCTTGCAGCCAGGTTATGTGTGCATGCCTGTATCCACAGCTGCTCCCTTTTCCTTTCTTCTAGTAATTTCCGAACCACTTTCAAGCAATCTTTAAAAGAGGGGCAGAGATCTAAAGTTCTATGAAAATAACCACTCATTGAACACATTAATTCATCCCTCAGTGGCAACACTGTGTAAATATAAGCTTATACTGCAGCTTTTCCTTTACTTAGACGTACAGATTGGCCAGTTATATGGTATTGCGCTTGTTGCAATGTCATGTTGGCTCCATCTGTGCTCTCCATGGGAATACCATTCAGAAAGCAGGCTAAATCTCATATGCATCCACAAACATTCCCATAGTCTGACTTTCTGCAAATCCAGTTCTGCTTTTCACGCGTGCAGTTAGGCCTGCTTGGCCACAGGAAGTCATCAGACATCACGGCTTGACCTCATCTGCTCTAGTCTCCTACCCAAAGCTTCAAAAGTTAGATTAAATTGCTCAAGGCTTTGCCTTGACTTCATGAGCGCCAAGGGGACAGGGAATAATCAGTTCCCTTGACTTGCTGGCTTTGCTTTTCTTAATGCAGGCACATATGTAGCTAGCCTTCATTGCTAGAAGACACCCTGCTGAATCACATCTGACTTCTTGTCCAAAAAGTGCTTTTCCCAGTGCTTCTCCTTGGGAGCTGATATCTAAGAGTCAGCTCCAGACTGTAAAAACACATGGGGTTATTTCAACCCACTGCCAGGGCTTTGCATTTTGAACTTGATGAAATCCATGTTCATCCATTCCTCCATCTTGTCAAGGCCCTTCTAAACGGTAACACAGCAGTGTATCTGCTGTCCCTCACAGTGTGGCATCATCTCTAAACTGTCTGAGTGTGCACTCCATCCTGTTGTCTGGGCTAATTATGAAGATGTTGAGTAGTATCAGCCCAAATATTGAGCCCTGTGGAGCATGACATGTTACTTCCAGTCACCAGCAGAAGTTAACGTGTTTCAGGATGCTAGACTTTTTTACATGTTCTTGTACAAATATAATAAAGACTGAACCACCTTATAAATCAGTAGAACAGTATGTATCCAATTAACACACAGGGTATGGTAACAAATCATGGCATAAGAAAGAGGAGAGCATGATTAATTTTATTAGCTAGTTATGAAGGGAATAATTTAGAAGATTTACCTCTTCAGTTTGTATAGTTTTTTACGTGTACACTCTATAAAATGCCCTTTCTGAAGGGAATATGATGCTGTATTTAAACACAATCAGACAAACTAACTCATATGCTGCTTTAGAGTGCAGAACAACAGTAAGGTAAAGGGCATCCCAGCGCTTTAGGTTCTGTTTGACTGGCCCTGTACACTCAAAAGCCAGCATTTCCACTAGAAATGCTAATGCTTTTTAACAAGGGAGTAAAGAACAACTTAACAATTAAAATCAAAATTGAAAACCAGTAATGTTGAATTTCCTGGAGGAAAGAATACCTTGCAGAAGTTGGTTAATAAGAACAACCAAAGCTTTTTGTTTGGTTACTTCCTAAATGAAACCCTTATGGAAGTTCATGGGCAGAAGGCAAGGCACTGGCGGGGGGGGTTGGGTCCTGTGGGGAAAAACAGAAACCAGAAGTCACAGGACCAAGATCCAGGAACTTACCTACCTCCAGAAAACAGTTCAATCTGCCCAGGTGATATAGCTGATTGATGGGAGAGATACATCAGGGTCTGATGAGCAATGATAATCATGATCCACTTTGGATCCATTCCACTTGTGCCTCCAAGGATGAGCACTGATGAGATAGAAGCAGCAGCAGTTGATGCATTTTACAGTAGCCCATTAAGTCAGTGTACACTAAACACAATAGTGTAGAAACATACCTATCTACATACATACAGGTGCTATAAACTCACTTTATAATGCGTATAGCCTATTGAAGAAATCCTCCTTTTGTTTGTTTGTTGTGTTATTTGGGATTAAGAGTCAAGGAGAACAGGAAATCTCTTAAATTGTGACGGAAAATAAAGTTTCTCAGTTTCTTCAGAATAAGGTTAGTCGCAGTGGAAAAGTCATTTTTTCTTGATTTTTCTTTTATAACAGCCTTTCACAGTACAGTGATGAAAACATGATGGATCCATATAACCTGGCTATTTGTTTTGGGCCAACCCTGATGCCTGTTCCAGACATACAAGACCAGGTGTCTTGTCAGGCACATGTGAATGAGATAATCAAAACTATCATTATCCATCATGAGGCTATTTTTCCAGATGCTAAAGAACTTGATGGCCCCGTGTATGAAAAATGCATGGCTGGAGATGACTACTGGTAAGTCACAATATTACCCTTCTGTCTCCTTAACAAAAATCATTAGACTGGTTGTCTGGATAACTCCTGTGATACAGGATGACTTTTACACACAATAGAAGTATAAAGATAAATGAGAAGAGCATTTAGGTTCATACAGGAAAGTGTTAGCTGTAAAAGGCATGAGACAAAGGCAATTACAGTGACGTTCCCTGCAACGTTTTGTGGAGGAAGCTGCCCTTGTGTTCAGCCAGACACGGCCAGAATTCCAAGTGTACGGTGCAGAACACACAGCCAGAAACTGGCTTTCTGACAGTGAACCATCTTAACAAATCTCAGCTTACGATACGTCTCCCCTACTCCTTGCCTCTCTTAGCAGCACACACACCCTTTTCGTAAGTGAAAAGATTCAAAGGTTCTGGGAACTTCCTAATAACTGAAAATTCTTGAAAGAGAGGTGTGTAGACTTGTTCAGTAATTGTGCATTCACAGCATGTCATAAGAATTATATTGCACATAACTTCCTAACATTGTAAGAATAACTTCAAATAATCTCATGGCACATTTTTGATATGCATGGAGGACATCAGTTACCCCCAGCGGCCTGGGGAAGAAAGATTAATTTAATCTTTCTGGATTTAACGCCCACTGAAGCATCCTTTTCATGCTGTGGTTTCTCTCTCTGCTCGACCTTTTGTTTCCCTTCAGTGACAGCCCCTACAGCGAACATGGTACATTAGAGGAGGTGGATCAGGATGCCAGTACAGAGCCCCACACCAGTGAAGACGGTATGTCTCTTACGTTGCTGTGCCTTTGATAAGATTAAGTTTTACAGGTGTTTCATGCAGGAGACCTTCTTCCTTTCCTAATTGTGTCTTCTTTGAAAAAAAAATAGGATTTCAGTCCTGGTGGTCTGTAGCAAAGTCGACTTCTTTAATCTCTGTTTGTGTGCTTTTTCACTATGATTCATGTGTGTTTGACCAGCTGTTTCCTTGTTCTCTCCAGATTTGTCCAGTCACAGGAAGGGCAAGAAAGAAACTATTTCAGTCAGCACATATTATTTTCTGATATAATGTTACATTTTTAGAGACTCTTTATCTTTTGTCTGCAAAAGATAAACTTATCAAAAATATGTTTTAAAATATTTCAACTAAAGGATATTTGCCATTTAGTGGGATTTATTTTGATATAAATTTAAAAGCTGTTCCTTCTAATAGATTTCTAACTACTGAAAAACATACATATACCAGCCACAGTGAAACGTCATATATACTCTGACTGTTCTGGGTACAATAGGTATCCATGAAAAATTTGATGTATCTCTATGATATCAATTCTTTTTAGCCAAATTTCCTAAGGGTGTATTTGACTGTGATGAATTTCAGCAGCACCATCCTTCATATGTCCCTCCCAGTAACTTCTGCCCAGTTTCAAGCAAATGTAACAGATGGAAAGAGGTGTCAAAATTGCTAAATAACTACCATTTTGCTGGCAATTAGTAGCCAGTTAGAGGTGAAGGATTAAAAACAACAATTTCTGTAGAAAAGAGCTGCAGTGTGAGCTCACTGCCTGTGTGGCCAGCAGGCAACCCAGACAGAGAAGCGCTTAGCACAAGCAGAAACAGAAGCTGTCCCTTGTCCATCTCAGAGGATGTGTGGAAGCAGGAAGAGGAAGAAGCAGAGAAGAGGAAATGGGAAGAAAAGAGCTACAGCAGGAAGGAAATTTATATTTTTTTTAAAAAAAGGATGTCAGAAGGGGTACTGGTTAGGAGCTGGGATGATTGCCACAGGGGAACAGGAAGGTGTATCTATAGGAAACCTGGCCACGCTGGTCCCATTGCACACAGAACAATGTAAACAACAGTTCCACTCTAGCTGTGCCTTTCCGCTTTGTCACGTAGACAAGCTGTCAGTGACAGATTGCCTGTCTCTTCCCCTTAGCCGTGGTGAGGAGGGGCAGACAGACTCTGTCAGTGCTGTTGGGTGGGCAGGCATCACAGAAATGGGGAAAAACTGGGGATGGGAGAGGAGTCATTGTTAATTTTCTCCCTGGGGTGTGTACCCGTGCCTGCACACACAACAAGGAATACTGGCAGTTTTACAAGTCAGCCTGCATGGGGGTTCCTCTTGACAAACTCTGTAGAGCTAAACCCACCATCTTTATATAACACAACTCCACTAAATGATGTGAACAAACTCATAATTGGCCTTTATTTTTCCGAGACAGCCTAGCTATATTTTACAAGACCTCCTTCTTCCATTGGAGGTATGAAGCAGGAGTGGAAGCTGAAGAAATCTGTCTCTCACGGAGAGCACAAGTGAAGTAGTGAAATGCAGGCAGTCCACCAGTGCAATATACTGGGGCCAACTTTGCCGTCCTGTGGGCAAACTGAGAGATAAAGGCCTGAGAGGACATGGAAAAGAAGTGCAGCTTTTCATCAGCAATCAAAAGCACTTACTTCAAAACCATGCTTAGGAAAGATTAAAACACCAGCAGGATCCAGAGGAGCAGGACCATGGCATTGCACAGTGCATCGTTTGTGCCTTGCTCTCCCCCATCACTGTGTTGTCATAATAACAGTTTTACATTCCTGTTGTGGTGCTACCTGTGTTACAACTGTGTCCTTGGTGGGGACAAACCCCAGAGAGAGGGCCTGTCAACAGGACAGAGTTCTGTTAAAAGATTTAACTGGCTTTTTGTTCACCAGATTGGCCAGCAATTTAATTTGAGTTGCCGCATTGCACCTTTTTAATTTTAATTCAGTGCCAAAAGGAAGCAGGCAGTTGTGTTTACAGCAGAATAATTGTTCGCACAAAAATATTTGTAGTCTAGGGAAGTACTGCTGCAAAGATAAATATTAGGAAGCCTGCATCACGTACAGACCAGTGTTAGCCTCTGGTTCTCAGTCTGCAAGCTATAACCCATTTTTTTTCCATGGATGTGGCTTTCCATTACAGTAACACATTTTTCTAATGTAGGTTACAGGCTTTAAATTGTATACATTCACCATCTCTTTGCACATACATTCATGTTTGTCCTTCAGACAAATCATTTTATAAAATGTTCTTAGTACCAATATGAGAGTAGGTGAGAATTTTTCAGTTTGCATATTGAACTTCAAGAGAGTCACTGATTGACTGTGGTGGACAAAAAAAAAAAAAAAAAGAGTTTCCACTAAAGAGTATTTTGGGGGTTTAATGTGATGGATTCATTGATTATAAGCAGGATACATCACTGCCAGCTGTGTGTGGAGAGAGAGAAAGGGAGGCGCAGCATTGCTGCTGTATTGATCGGACACATGGTACTTACGTATTCCCCTCTGTTAGAATGTGGAAGAAGCAGATTCTATAAATGTAAATTATTTTTTTTAATGCTGAAAATCTGATTAGTTTTATGTTAAAACGTTGTATACATGTGCAAGACCAAGCAGCTAACCCCATAGGAATTACAGGGTTGTTGAAACATAATCCAGAAGCTATGATCAAGAGCGAAAGGATTTATTTTTCTATTTTAGTTGTTGTTGTTATAAGAATTACTTGTTGTATAAAGTTAAACTACAAATTAATACCTCTCTCTCTCTGCTTACTAGAATAAAGCCATCTGTAGAATTTGGCTCAGTAGCACTAGAAATCACTGAGTTGTCAGAGTTGGAAGGGACCAACCTGGTTGGATCATTTAGTCCAACTCCCCTGCTAAAGCAGGATTGCCCAGAGCACATTACTCAGGGCTGCATCTGGGCNNTTCCCCATGCAGCCCAGGATTCCATTGGCCCTCTTGGTGACAAGGGCACATTGCTGGCTCATGGGTAGTTTACTATCCAGCAGGAACCCCAGATCCTTCTCCTCAGGAGTGCTTTCCTGCAGGTCCACCCCTAACCTATATTGGTGCCTGGCATTCTTCCTCCCCAGGTGCAGGACCCTGCACTTGCTCTTGTTGAACCTCATGAGGTTCTTCTGTGCTGAGCTCTCCAGCCTGTCCAGATCACACTGGATGGCAGCACAGCCCTCTGGAGTGTCTGCCAGCCCTCCCAGTTTGGTATCATCAGTGAACTGGCTGAGGATACACTCTGTCCCCTCGTCCAGGTCATTGATGAATACTTTGAACAAGACTGGACCGAGTATTGACCCTTGAGGGACACACTGGTTGCAGGCCTCCCACTTGACTGCTACATTAATTACAACCCTCTGATTTCTGTCACACAACCAGCCCTCAAGCCACCTCATCTAGCCCACACTTCCTTAGTTTCCTAATGTTTAATTATGATTTAGAAAACAGTGAGACTTTTTAAAATTTTAAAAAGAATTTATGTCTGCAGAAGTAAAATCTGGTAGCTTGGGGAAAAGAAGGCTAGAACTTATAACTGAGCATATAAGTACTTCATAACTGCTTAATTTTAAGCATACAATTTGCTCTTTTTTTTTTCTAAAGTTGCTGGTGTTCACGTATTTCTGTTGATCACTGGAAAGGGAAGAGGAAGGAGATTCATTTTACTGTAGCATTTTCAGTCGTTTTTAAATGTGGACAAAGAATCGCTACTAAGGAAAACCCATAAGAGTCTTCATTCTCCTGAATCTGGAAATGAAATTTAATTTTTGAAGTTCCAAACATTTGTACTCAAGCTGGGGCACAAAAAAATAAAAACTATCTGTAATTTTGCTGCAGAAAAATTTTTACCTGAAAGTGCCTCTGCAGTAAAGATTCAAAGGATATTGTTCATGTTTTGCTGAAGCAGTTTTTAGCGTATTTCCTTTACGTTCAGTTTAATGGAGATTTTTTATTCTTATTGGAGACATATGGAAAAGGGTAACTATGTTTGTTTTTGAAGGAAGTAAGAGAGAATTTCCTGAGGAAGTTAAACAGATGGGTTTCTCTTGGGAAAACGTACATACAATTAATATCATACTGTTCATAGACATCTCATAAACATGGGGTAAAAACTGAGGTGGTAGTTCTGCTGGAAACAAAAATTAAAGGGACACGTAAGGCTCTGAAGTTATTGTGTCCCCAACACATAATCATTTTCCTGCTTTTCAGTAGCGCATGCTGTGTTCAACGCTTTTCCAAATTCTCTTCTGTCAACACCTTGCAATATTTCTTTGCTTTTGCTGTTCCCCAGTCAGAGCAACGCTGTCCTGAGGACAGGACTTAAATTGCAAAGCCACTGTTCTCTTATGGGGTGCAGAAGAGAATAAACACACTGGGAGGTCGTGTCTTCCTAGGGAATTAGAGGACATACTCTGAGAGTCAGAGTACATCTGGGAGGACTGAGGAGGAGCAGGGCAGCAGCAAAGCCCCCCAGCAAGTGCAGGGGATGGTCTCCCCTCTTTTCCTTAGCTCCTTGTGCCCTGAGGCGTGGATGGCAGCACGGTGCCACTTCAGTGCTGTCACCTCTGTAGGGAGGTTGGTGCTACATCTGGTGCTCCAGTCACAAAACTAAAATTAGCACTTATGTCCTCTGCCCTGTCTGCTCTCCCAAGCTGTTGGATGTGGACAACTCTACTTGGCATCAAACCTTGATTTTTAAGCCCACTGTCTTCAAAATAATGTGTCTTCAAACAACAGTAGTAACCACCACAAACTTTGGGCGTCATGAGTAAAACAGTGAGAATAGAGCTGGCTGGTGAACAGAGTCCCTAAAGCTTTTCCCACAGTTCTTCAGTTTGTCCTAATTTTTCACTTCCATACCATTGCCTGAGTCACTAGAGATGATAGCTGGTGAGAGCCTGTATGTCATCAAATGCTTCTTGCTATTGTGGGCGAATGCCCCCAGGTACGGACAGAGCGGTGCAATTACGTTTCCCTCTGAGCTGTCAATTTTACTGCTAGACATTCAGTACTGCACAGAATTTGAGTTACAGATCCCAAATTTAGCTTTCATCACCTTTACTTTTCTGGAAATGCTTGCCTGTCATTCAGTAACCTTGATATTAAATGGCTTAGCTTTTCAAAATGCATTTATTTCTAGGAGTAACTGTCATGGTTTTAACTATTGAGGCTTGACCTGTAACAAGGTGAATTACTGTGTAAGTACAGTCTCCATGCTGTACTGTAGGAAGGTTCTCTCCATGTAAAAGCAACGTTCCAGCAAAGAAAATGCCCCTTGCAAAACAGTAAAACCCATCTGCACTTGTTTCTGGTTCCATTAAGAAAACTGTGTGAGATGTACTGGGCAACCCTCCCTGAGGAGTTTGGCTTTGTTACCCAGGCAATCTAATGAACGTGTCTCAAAAGTCACATCCATTATGGGTATGTTACCAATTCATGCAGCTGGTTCCACTGGGGCAACTTCCTTCAGACCTCTGGGAACATCTGTGGATCTTGCAAGTGATGGAAGAGTACAAAAAACAGATTCTCACCATGCACCACACTTAGATTAGTGTAATTCCACTGAGGGAGATAGAACTATTTCTAGTTTAGTCCATTAATTTGTAAATAGAAAGACTTGTATACTCAAATGAAGGATACTATATGGTCTGTTGAAATTAGCAGAGAAACGGGAAATCCCATAGCTAATCAGTGTAGGAGTTTATCAATCAATCCAGTACCCATGACCATTATCAGTTAACTTCAGAGAATGTCAAAGGAAAATATGTGCAGGAAATTTGGGATTTTCACACTGTAAAGCTTTTTTTTCTTGACTGGGGGGGTTCTTTTTGCATTTTAAAGCATTACCTGTTAGTGAGTGTCTGGCTCACTGATATCTGGGAGCTTTTGCTTCTGAATTCTTGACCAGTTCTTCCATAACCCATAACTTCCCTGCAGTCTGGGAACAGTGTGCTCATACAAACGTCTGCGTCTTCTCAATCCTACCTGATCCCAGTAATACCTTCTTATAATGAATTCCACAAGCAACGTCCATGATACGTGTAAAAACTGCATTCTTTTCTCAGTGTTACTTTACTACTATTCGATTTAGTATTTCCCTCTTAAACACTATGTAAGATAAACAGACATGTTTAGTTTTATTTCTTCTCGTTTGGCAAGAGTGATGTTCCATGCCTGCAGTTGCTTTCTCACATCTGTACTTTCTACTAGAGATTTACCATAGATAATCTAGAAATGAAAACAAGATTGTGTATTAGAATGTATTGCTAATATATAAATACCAGAATTAAAGTAATTTCTTCCAGAGTACATTACTTCTGCATTTGTAACAGCGAATTCCCCGTCCCACTGTGTGCCATCTCTGGAAAGTTTCTGAGTCTGTACGTCCTAAACACCCTGCAGTTCGTCACCCACCGACGGGTGCTGTTGGCGTGACTGCAGAAGCAGCGAACAGCAAGAGAGCCTTCTGCAGGCTGGGCAAGTTATTAAAAAAAACAGCTGCAAACTATAACCTCAATAAAGGTGGTGTCATTATGTTTTCATGCTGCAGGATGAAGTTAATTTTAAAAAGACGTTCCTGCACAAAATGTTGTCATAAAGGGACAGTGGATTTCATTACAAGCCTGGTTCTTTGGGGAATTACAACCTCAGCAATTTTAATTTACACCAGACAGCAAGCTGCTATGCTAGTCATTACCCCAGATGTTAATTTCCATCTAAATATTGCTCTAATTATATAAAGAAATTTGTCATTTCAGGGACTCTGCGTTATTGGAATCTACAAAGTGTGTGATTTTTCAAGATGTATTTTGCCGGTTTTTTCTTTATGTTTTGAGACTGCGGTAACAAATTTTAATCTGTTTGAGCTCAGGTGCTTTTGGTTTTGTGCAGAAGACACTAGAGGTTGTTAAAATCACAGCTGTTTCCCTGATGTCTGGGCACAGCTCTGAAGATACCTGCTGGCAGACATTCAGCGGGGGCTCTTCACTGACATCAGTAGGTTTCTGACCCAGGCATAGATTCCAGTATGCAGTCATTTTTAGTGTAAGGCTGAATTTACGAGAATACCAAGGGAAGATTAACCAGGACTGCTGGAAACAATGTGTGACTTCAGAAAATACCAGCCTCCCCGACAGAAACCAGAGGAACTCGGGATGCTGGAGCAGGCAGAGCTGCCTCAGGCGACTTCAGGCCACACAGGGACTGCCCCTGCGGAGGAGTCATCCTTAGGCGGTCTGGAGCCGTCTGCCTCACTCAAAAAGGGTGTTAAACAAGCAGATTAAAGCACTAGGCCTCAGCGCTGTGTAAAACACTAGGTTTTCTCTTGGTCTGCACACTCATCATGTCAAGGACAGGAATCTCGTAGCCCAATTAGGCAGCACACCTCTGCTTGTGCACAGGGAGATCCTGTCTGCCTGCCTTTGCCACCGCAGCAGTTAAAGGCCCTCCCAGTAACTTTTTCTTTGTCAGGCTGCTTCCTCAGACCTCTGATTACTCATCTGGGTTTGTTCATCTTATTTTCGGAGGTCTTCATTGCCTGGCCTCCATCCCACTCCCCAGCCAAGAGGGAGCCCTTGCTGCAGGAGGCCGAGGCCCCTCTCCCAGCAGCAGCTATTGTAACGTTTGAGTATGCTGTGATGTTTTCTGCAGTTTGCGAAGCAGCCCAGATGTTTCGCACTTGGGGCACAGTTTGATTAAATTTCTTTGCAAGGGACATAGAGTAACTACTGCCTGCGGTCTGCCTTAGCTCAGCTCAGCTCTGTCAGCTCCAACCAATAAGAATGAGCGCTGAGAAATCGCAGTAAATGGGTTTTATGGAACCAAAGTGAGTAGATAAGCCAATGTGGGGTCTGATATCCCTTCTTTTTCCCTCCCTACCCAGAGTGCGAGCCCATAGAAGCTATAGCCAAGTTTGACTACGTTGGAAGATCTGCACGAGAACTCTCTTTCAAGAAAGGAGCTTCCCTTCTGCTCTATCACAGAGCATCTGAAGACTGGTGGGAAGGAAGGCACAACGGGATCGATGGCCTTGTCCCTCACCAGTACATAGTGGTGCAGGATATGTAAGCAGTGTTTGGTGTTACCAGGGTTTTGGTGGGGTGTAAAAACATGCTGAAGCAATTAGCGGAGTGATTTCCAAATGGGACAGTGGTTTGAAGGCTCAGATAGTTTAAGCATTTTCTTTCTATGCAGGATGCCTGTGTCTTTATTGTCTGAAACTGACTGCTCTTAATCAAAAACTACTACTAGGCTAAGGCACTTTGTTTATGGGTACGTTCCCAGTACATTGAGATGGGTGCTGCTGCATCTATTTTAATTTGACTGTCTCTTCGTAGCAATTGCTGACATTTAACTTCAGAATAGCAAGGGCTGGAGAAATACAGCCCTGAACTCTTGTTTTACAGTATTAAGCATGTGCTTTGCCAAGGATAACAAAAGTTCTTCCTCACGGAAAGGTTGCCCTCAAAATGTAAAGAGCTCTGTAAACACAAGGATTATAAGCAAATTTTAGAGATGTGGAGGGGCTGCAGTGCATTATAACATGCCTACTTTTCTTAAGGAGATTAAAATCTGGGAGTGCCAAGATGCTCTTTGTCACACTTAACTCAGTGACTTCTCATCTCACCATGTGTGTTCTGTTCAGGGATGATACTTTCTCAGATACACTGAGCCAAAAAGCGGACAGTGAGGCCAGCAGCGGACCCATAACTGAGGACAAGTCATCATCAAAGGACATGAACTCTCCCACTGACCGTCACTCTGACATGTATTTAGGAAGGTAAGCTTGAGCATTGCATGTTTTCAGTAGTACAGCTCACAGACCAGGTAACACAGCAATAGCTTCTCCATGTATTTATGATGGGTCACTACAACTTGTCCTCTAACTGCTTCTTCATCGGTGCAGGCAAAGGAAGAGGTCAGAACCTCCACCTCCTCTAAGACGCCCCGGTAGGAGCAGTGACGGTCACTGCCCAGTACACCCACCTCACCCTCTCTCCAACTCGTCCATGGAGCTGGGTTCCCCCAACCTGGCAACTCACTGCAGCCCCAGAGCCCTCCTTCAAAATCGCAACCTCAATGCCGACAGCCCGGAAAGGAGGCGCAGACCTGGACATGGCAGTCTCACTAACATCAGTAGGCATGATTCTCTGAAGAAGACTGATAGCCCTCCGATTAGAAGATCCACATCATCTGGTCAGTACACAGGTTTCAATGACCATAAGCCACTGGACCCAGAATCAATAGCTCAGGTTTGTGTCTTTTTATTTTATATCACTTTCTGTTTTTCTGAGGAGCAAGTCTCAGCGCATAGCATAGAGCATGTACACTGCTGCCGGAGAATATCCTACTTAGATTTTTAAACAGAGTCCGTGTGAAAGAAGGTGTATTAAAGGAACTTGGATAGAAGCAGCACAAGGGGGAATAGACATTGCAGGAGCAGTAAAAAGAAATTATTTCCTGTTGCCTCTGCCACCCAGAACCCTAGGACAGTATATGATTACGATGGCTATGTAAAACTGCATGCTCGGATGAAGGCTGGCCTGTTCTAACTTGCATGTAAGTAGTGTTTGGTTATTTCTCAGTATAATGCTTTTCAGAAGAGTGCTCTGACAGGCTAGGAGTGACCTTTGCCATTCCAAGCATAGATTTACGTTCCAGAGTCTTGTGCATTTTGCATAGTTTTCATATAGTTCACACCATATGTTGATTTGATGCTTGCAGTTGTGCCTAAGAACATGATGTGCGAGACATTGCACCTGCATAAATCATGGGCCATCTTATCCCTGTATGAGCACTCACCAGGCTGATTCCTGGCAAGGAAGAGGTGGGAAGGACGGAATAGGGAGTGCCCCAACCATCAGACTAGTCTGTTGTGCAGAGCTGGTAACAACCCTTGAGCAAATAGATACCGCTGTCTTCAGAACTCGTGCTTTGTCTGGAGAGTATAACATGATTGCTAGGGGCACCCTGAGGGTACAGTATGATTGCACAAGTGTTTTACAATAACGCTGGCACTCATGTTTTAAAATTTAATGTACTGTTGATGCTTGCTTTCGCTTCCAACGAGAGATAGAAGGTTCTGTCATGTTTGGGTCAGAAAGCTGAACCTTGTATTAGAGAGTTAGAAAGTGTAAAGCTTGTTACTGTTTTATTTTACTGGAAGTTATTTATTGACTTTCCTGGAACCACAGACAGTGCTGTTTGGTTTAAGCTGTTTTTTATTGGTGTATAGACTAGTGGTCATTTGGCACGGAGAGAACCCAAACTTTGTTGAAACTACATGAAAATTACTGTGAGCAAGCAGGGAACACCAGATATTTAACCTCCATTTTCATAGGATCATAGAATCATAGAATGGTTAGAGTTGGAAAGGACCTTCAAGATCATCGAGCTCCAACCCCCCTGCCGTGGGTAGGGACACCTCCCACCAGAGCAGGTTGCTCAAAGCCCCATCCAACCTGGCCTTGAACACTTCCAGGGATGGGGCATCCACAGCTTCTCTGGGCAACCTGTTCCAGTGTCTCACCACCCTCAGTTTTATCTCAATACCACTGAAAAATCGTAAACTAGTGTCTTGGTGCATTCTTTTAGCATTTGTGCCAGAAATCCTGATGAAAATATTTTCTTAGGTAAGCTCACTGAACAGTGTCTTGCAGTTTTTTCCTGTGTAAAATTTAACTCAGAGAAACAGGAGGAGAGAAGAGCGGACAGACAGGCAAGCATTATTTCCTTACAAACCATGGTTTATAATCCCTGTGAGGGAATACAGATCCTGAACGCTTGGGGCAGTAGGTGAGGGGAGCAGTCAGGTAAGAGGTAGCAGATGGACTGAAATCTTTACAGCTGTCCATACCTAAGAGATGACAGAAATCTTCAGAGTTAAAAATGCTGCTAAGCAAATAGCCATTGTCCTGAGAATCGCTTGATAAAACAGCTTGCAGGATTTAGTTTACTTGATTTGTTTAAAAATTTTTAGCTGAATTTTTACTCTGTCAGGTCAACAAGTTAGATATTTATAACGTCCAGCCAAGGCTGCCATCTTGTCAATCGTAGTGTCTTTCAAATGAATCTGGTGGAAATTGGCTTTGGCATTGTAATATTCATTAAAAGGAGGATGGTTGGCATCTCCTGCATTTTTCGCCCCCTCCCCCTGCTCCTCCTCCGGTGCTTTGCGGTGGGTAGCAGTCAGAATGACCTGCCGCTTTCTCTGTGCTCTGACCCAGGACATCGAGGAGACCATGAACACGGCGCTGAACGAGCTGCGTGAGCTGGAGCGGCAGAGCTCGGCCAAGCACGCCCCCGATGTCGTCTTGGACACCTTGGAACAAATGAAAAACACCCCCACCCCTGCCACCTCCACCGAGTCGCTCAGCCCTCTCCACAGCGTGGTTTTAAGGAGCTCCGAGCCTCAGATCCGCCGTAGCACTAGTTCTTCCAGTGACACCATGAGTACTTTCAAGCCCATGGTGGCCCCTAGAATGGGAGTGCAGCTGAAGCCTCCCGCTCTTAGGCCAAAACCTATTGTTCTTCCAAAAACAAACCCGAGCATCGGGCCTTCCCCGCCTTCCCAGGGTCCAGCCGACAAATCTTGCACAATGTAGACAGCTCAACCACCCAGGGTGCCCAGCTGGGGTATGCTAGGGAAAGGGATGGATTAACGATAGAAGTCAGGGCTCCATGGCATCCTTTGTTCATGTTTGTAACTGGAGAGGAGGCTTTGTTTTTCAGTGTTTTTGAATGTATTGTCTGAAAGTAGCGACATTAACATGGGCATTTGTATTTTGTATGGTTTCAATTAAAAGAGAAACTGGACAGTTGTGCATCGTTTTAAAAAAACAAACGTAGACTTACTTGAAAACTTGATGCTGCACCATTTGTAATAAAACCAACACGGATCACAAACAGCTTGCCACGTCGTACCATACTTCACAGTCTTACTGTAGCTATATAATAACAGATCCTGCACAAAACTAAAGGGGGGGGAGGGCAGTCTGGGGAGGTGGGACCTCTTATTTCTGGGTCACCAAACCAAATCTCAAGCAGGTTAGTAAGAGCTGAAATCTAGCATGTGAGAATTAAGTGTCTGTGTGGAATGTCTAAGTCATCTCAGGCCACATTTCTTACTTAAGACACACCCAAAAAAAAAACCAAAAAGTCACCAAACCCTCACAATTCTCACAATTGGCACCAAGTTTTTGCTTTCTTGTTGGCAGTCTCACAAGAGACAGGCGCTGGACGGATCTGGAGGTCACACGGCTCCCACCGATACAAAAGCAGCATTCCAGGCCACAGCTAAAGCACATCTCCAGAAACTCCTTTTGCTGTCCTCTGTAACAGTGTACCTTTTTCCCGTGAAGCTAGACCCACCTTCATTCCCTGATACCACATTTTTCACAAAAGCTAAATTCATTTTAAACGCATCGTTGAGTGAGCTGGACTCTGGGGAGTATGTGAACCTGTTGGTCCATTAGGCCGGCTGATGGGCGATTAAAAGGATCAACTGCATGGTAATTCAGCAAAGTATCCCATTGACTTTATTGCTCCGTGTCCAATTAAAGACATGATTTGAGTGGTAATAGTCGTAGATCTGCCCTGACCCAGCTCCGCCGGCTGCGTCACCCTCAGTTACGCTGACGGCAGCAGGACGGGGACTCCCTGACAAGGGACCGGCGATGCAGGGGTCACCCTCAGGACAGGTTTCAAGCTAGATTCGAGCTAACTAGAAGTTTTTCATAACCACTTTTCCCATCCCCCCCGGCTCTCATTCCTCTGTTGTTCTTTTTAGTTGCCAGAAGTCAGTACCTTCCTTACGTCCGTGTGAGTGCTGACCGTCGCCTCTGCTTGGCGCTCTGTTGTTGCCCTTCGCTAGGCGTGAACAAAATGTACAGCTGTTTTGCACATTGCAACAGTAAGCCATAATATTATTTCTGCAAATATGTTTTCTGACATCCCATCAATAAAATAAGTTTCAGTGGAGAAGACGGGGCGGAAGGGGAGGGAATATCCGTTGTGATCCACCCAGAGGAGTACAACTGGCTTGATATAAGATCTGTCTTTCCGCGTGTTATTTTAAAAGCTCGCTGTTGGAAAGCATGAGGTTGTACCACTCGCTACACATGAACAGTTGAGTTTGGGAGGAGAAGAGGAGGGGCAAAATTTGATAAACAAACTTACTGAGGCAACAGGAGTGATTTTTTTGTTGATACTGGGAAGCAACTTACTCCTGCTCTGGTTTACACCCTGTAGATAGGTAATGCCAGGCCCCAGGTGTGAGAAGTGCCCCATGAACCACCCCTGAGAGCCAAAGCGCTCCTGGTGTTTGCAACCCCACCTCAGTCCAGCCGCGGACTTCATCCCCATCTCAGTCACAGGCAAAGTCTTAATCCACCCCAGCCGACTGCACAGCACCCGTCAGCCACCCCCTGGCTCCCTGCCTGGCTGGCCCCATTTGCAGACCAGTTGCAGACCAGTTGCAGAGCTGGGCCACGGGGTCTGTTTGCTTGGTCGGGACCAGAGCTATTTTCAAGTCGTAGTTCCCCCTCCCAGTTTACTAGAATCAGTGGAACAAACTGGAATTTCAGCTTTCATTTACGTGCGGTTTTAGTCTAGCGTTTTAAAATTAACCCACCCGGCATAATTGAGATGGATACCTGTATCTTTAAATTGCATAGGGAATTTTGTATGTTTAAATAACTGTACTGGACTCCATAATGCTTATATTAGAAATTGTTTAGCAAAAGAAAATATTAGAAACAGTGCATTTAGTGAATGCATCCACTTCGTGCATTCACACAGTTAAATGTGTAGTTTGATGGTTATTATAGATACTTAAAAGTATAGTAAGTGGATATGTAACAGGAAAGACTGCTACAACTACAGACGTACTAAAGGGTAACTCCTGCACACCTAATCCAATCAGTATTGTCCTTTACTGTCAAGTTTGATAAATTGCAGTACTGGTAGCTTCCTGCTTGTTGACTGTTACCTAATTGTGTCAATGTACATCTGTAGTATGTACATGTGAAAGTGCCTTTAAATTTTAGAGGAGCTTTAGCCTTGCTCTTGTACTGTTGCATTTCCATGGCATCCTTCCCTGTTCGTGTATGGCTGCATTCCCATCGCATTCCTTCCACTCTCGAAGAACAAATAAAAACACGGAAATTTCACGGTTCTGGAAGAGAAATGTACTGTTAATCTGTTGTGACAATGCACTTTTATGTATAGTACTGTACATTTTTGGCATGTACCATTACAAGCTTCAGTATACATTCAGGTTTGTTCCTCATAGTGTATCTTTATAATAAAGAAGATAGTTCTGTCTGTCCGTGTAGTTTTCCTGGGTAAACCACTGTGTCTTCTAACGTGGATTGTCAAGCTATCTTTACCTTCCACATAAAGGGAAAACAATCAGCATCTCCCAGCCACATCCATCCCACCCTGCAGCAAGTCCCATCACAATCTTGGCCTGAAGACATGCATGTTCCCAGATAGGCTCCTACCTGACTTTCAGACCACCATCCCTGAAAGCTCACCCAAGTTCCTCCAAACCTGAAGACCCCCGTACAAAGAGCCACCAGCCTCGTGTGGTTCTGCCTGAGCACCCACTGAAAGTGGCCACCCTGCTTCTACTGCCTGTGGGAACCCCCTGCCACCTCACTTAACCATGACCTTGCCACCACCCTCCCACTCCCCACAGGAAAGATGAGGTGGGAAAAAAAACACTCCAGCTTCCACATTTTAAAAACGTGGTCCCAGAGTGAAAAGTGTAAAAAAAGGTCAACATGGAGGCGTCTCATGGCAGAAGAAGGGATGCCATGGTGCTGGGCAGGGGCAGGAGTGTCACAAGTAAAGGTTCTCTTCAAAGCCAACTAGTGGTGGCAACGTACATGCCTCCATGGCTGACCCTCAGGTATTTATGCAGCTGCGAGCATCGGGCTGATGATTGCACGAGAGGTGGTCAATCATGGATCAGATGCTGTCAAAGACAATTCCTGGGCTTGGACTGCAGGCGCTCGGACAGGTTGACCATGCTGCCCGACTTACACTCGTTCAGGGAGAGAAGAGCTAACTTGGAAACCCATTTCCAATCCTTGCTAAAAAAATAATAATGAGCAGGAGCTGCAGCTGAAGGGGCCAGTTTTTAAGTCACCCCTGGTTGGGGTTGAGGATCCCCATCTGCCCAGAGGGGAAGAAGGGGATGGATGTCAGGAGGTGCCAGGCAGTACGTTGGCATGCCCCACACTGGGGACACTGCCCACCCTGGCTCAGAGCAGGGCTTTCATTCCTGCTGGAAAAGCTACCATAACGCAACAGTTGGTTACTGGGCTCATCCATCAGCCCGTGGTGGCAGCCCTTGTATCATAATGTCCAGTGACCTACTTTGGGTAGTTCTTCTTGTCCTGTACTTCACAAAAGCTGACTAAGACACGTGGGAGGGGACAGCAAAGGTCACTCCTCATTCAAGGTCCTGCACAACCCAGAGGACACGGAGCTGAGTTCCCACAGCCTGTACGCTGGTGAGGAGAGAGGCTTCTCTGTTGGGTTTTAGTCTGTCTTAAAATAGGTAACAAAATGCAAGAAGAGGGGTCTCCTCCTGTTGTGTAATGTGATGTTTCAGCGTTGCACAGCACTGACTTCTTAGCTTGCTTCCAGGTTTTGTAGTGGAAGAGAGCCCGGCTCTCATGGAGCCAGTCAAAGGTTTTGGCAGGTGACTGGGGAACTGCTGACTTTACTGGCACTGGGAAAAGCAAAGGGGTGATGAACTGTTTTGCTGAGAAGAATGTGTTAACCAAGCAGAAGACGAGCAGCAGTGGCAGCGGGATGTTCACCTCTCAGGCCACGGCTGAAAATCGCTGATTCAAGCTGAGTGCATCTCCAGGACACGGCACTGCCCAGCCTGCACAGATGTAAGGAAACCATGGGGGCTCAGCCTAGGTTTTAAATTCCCCTTGGTAGAGACACACAGTTTATTACTTACTCTAATGATCACGGGGACTAAACCGGCCCAGAAAGATCCACGGTCGCTCTGTTCAGTCACTGCCACCCCAGGAGATGAGCTTTTACCTTGATCTGGCTGAGGAACAACCCTGGTGTTAACTAGTAATGGTACCGGATTAAAGTACTATTCTTGTAAGTAGGAATATTGCTTTCTCCATGATCTTGGCCCTTGGGGTGGTGAGGGAGAGAAACAACTGTAATAAATTATAATGAAAGGCTAAATAGATAAGAACAGAACTTGTGTGGTGGCACTAAGCTGGACTTCAGGGAGAAAAGAGCAATCTAGTTTCTTACCTTCTCACTCACATGCCAGACAAGTGAGAGTCAGTGGCCCCACGTGCTGGAAGGCAACACACCAAATTTGATGTTGAATGAGGGATTAAATAGCATTAAATAACATGAACTGGGTCCAGCTGAATTGGACACATCAGGTGAGCTTTTTCCCACCTCTCTCAATACATACATGCAAATCATAGTATCATGGAATGGTTTAGGTTGGAAGGGACCTTAAAGGTCATCGAGTTCCAGCCCCCCTGCCATGGGCAGGGACACTTCCCACCACAGCAGGTTGCTCAAAGCCCCATCCAGCCTGGCCTTGAACACTTCCAGGGATGGGGCAGCCACAACTTCCCTGGGCAACCTGTTCCAGTGCCTCACCACCCTCACAGTAAAGAATTTCTTTCTAATATCTTATCTAAATCTTCCCCCTTTCAATTTAAAACCATTACCCCTCGTCCTATCACTACATTCCCTGATATAAAGTCCCAATCAAAAAATGAGAACCAGCAGAAAAACAGTTTTTATGCCTAACTCTATGGTCAGTTGAGCCCGTGCCCCACAGCAACACAAGGATGGGGCATCCCCAGTGGTGTTGCTGCCATTGCCCAGCACATTCAGGCCACCTTGGTCACCACAGACACCCGAGAGTGGCTTTTTGGTCCAGAGTAAGAGGTTGGGTTGGGTGGGTTTTTTTCCTTTTTTTTAATTAAAAAACTGTATTGATTTTATTTTTTCAAGTAGCAACGTAATGAAATAAGAGTGGGAAGTACAAGGCAAAAGAAATTCAGCTGTAAAACATGAAGATGGAGAAGTTGCGCTGTACAAAGGAGGTCAGACACTTGCGGGATTGAAATCGATAGCAGCTGCACTTCAGAACGGCAGCACGGACAAACCCAACCCAAACCCTGCCTGCTCTGATTTCCGTGGAGGGTATCGATTCCTCCCTTAATATCTGCCGCATGCACTTGCAGCAGCGTACACTGACATCCATAAACACTGACCAAACACCACAGAACAGTGGTTTACATTTATTTGAATGAATTACCCTCTGGGAGGGACAAATCATGGGGCCCAGTGCTCCTCTGGAGGGAAATAAGACAGTCATTGAAATGGTCGTTTTTCTGGCAGTGACTTCTTGATTGCCATGAAATAGCACTGACATGGAGATTGTTATGAGAGCCATAAACAGTGAACTTAAGTTGGAAAAATACCTAAAATCCTTCACAACTTTGACCCAGAACTGCTGAGTATTGTAAAACAACCCAGTGCAACACGTATTTTAATGGGTTTTTTCCCTGCCTGCGATGTTTTCAGAGATAGCCATCACAGCAGCACACCAGCAGCCCCAGTAACCAGCACCAAGGCGAGCACAACAGGGTGATCTGCCAATACTGGCAGATTTAAGTCAAATTTCCTTTGGATGGTTTTCTCAGCTCTTTAAATGCTTTTTTGCTGAACGGTGCTCCAAACTTAGTTTCAGACCTGGTGTCAAAACCTTTTTTCAATTTGTCACACACACCGCAGGGCTAAATCAAAGTTGCTCTGAACAAAATCAGTTCAGGGACAAGGTTTCAACCGGGAATTAAAACATGGCAAATCTGGGGCTTCCTAGTCATGTAGTTAATCCTGAACCCTCCACCGTTTCCCTTCCAAAATTACAAATTAATAAAAAAAATTTAAAAGCATATATAATTTCTGGAAAGCATGGAGGCAGGTACACTGCAAAATTCCTGCTGCATGTTTTATTTATGGTTAAGAAAATACAGTCATGTGGTTTGTTGTGGGGGGAATGCCCCAGGCAGGTGAGAGGGGAGCACGGAGTTGGGCAGCAGCAGGGAGACACCATGCACCCTTGTTGGAAGGACCCTCATTTTCATGCCCCCACGGGAGCACCCCGAGTCCAGCAGCCCTGTGGGTAGATCCTGCCCAGTTTTCTCCAGCCAGACCCAGAGCAACACTTTCCTCAATGCTGTCGTTACACCTCAGTCCCTCAAAATGCCCCCCAGTGTTCAGAATGAACTTCTTTTGTCAAATTCTAGAAGTTTAGGAATCATGTACTTTCTCATGTACTGTACACCCAAATGCTATTCACAGCTGGGTACATCCATGAGGTGTGCACATGAAAATTCAGATCTTCAGCAAAGCAGCAGCTGTTTTATAAGCTTTTCTATAGAAACCCAAGTTCCTTCTGAACCTGCATTGTAATATTGGGTCTCTGGTTTGACTTCTATAGAAATAACTTGATTTTCTGTTTATGGGTCACTAGTGTTGGTGTTTGCTCTTTCATTCTTTTCACTTTCTCCTACTTTAGAAGCACACCAGTAGGCTCAAATATTTAAATGCTGTTTTTGTGTGCACTACAGTTCTGTCTCCAATACAAGGTACATTTATTAATACTCTAAAGTAAACTCAATTTTTCCAGAGATCTATTAGCAACACCCAGCATAGAATAATTCAGTTATGCTTAACGTGGTTTTCATTCTTAGTTAAACAAAACTGATGGGAAAGCAATTCCTGCAGATAATTTCACTTTTTCCCAGGAATTCCTTTTCTGGTTGAAAAAAAAACCACCAGAGTTCTGCTCAGGCCATCTCAATTTCCCAGCAGTTGCTGGGGCACCCCTGATGCCAGCTGAGAAAGAAACCCTCCCTGTTTGAGAGTGCCTGTGCTGGGTGGCAACACTTCCCTGGTCCCTGCACCGTGACCTCCAGCGCCCACCCCACCAACAGCTCTGGCCATAGCAACATCTGTTGGACTTTTTCCCTGGTCTGTTAACCTGACTGAGAATATTCATGAGAGTGATCAAATATATACCAAGAAGGTAAATGGCATCCTGGGGTGCATCAAGAAGACTGTGGCCAACAGGTCAAGGGAGGTTATCTTCCTCCTCTACTCTGCCCTGGTGAGGCCACATCTGGAGTACTGGGTCCAGTTCTGGGCTTCCCAGTTCAAGAAGGACAGGGAACTGCTGGAGAGGGTACAGCAGGGGGCTACAAAGATGATTAGGGGCCTGGAGCATCTCTCTTATGAAGAAAGGCTGAGGGACTTGGGGCTTTTTAGACTGGAGAAAACTGAGGGGGGATCTGATCAACACCTCTAAATACTCAAAGGGTAGGTGTTGAGAGAACAGAGCCAGTCTTTTCTCAGTGGTGCCCAGTGACAGGACAAGAGGAAATGGGCACAAACTTGAACAGAAGAAATTCCATCTAAACACAAGGAGGAACTTCTTCACTTTGAGGGTGGCAGAGCACTGGAAGAAGCTGCCCAGAGAAGTGGGGAAGTCTCCATCTTTGGAGACATTCAAAATCCACCTGGATGGGCTCCTGTGCAACCTGCTCTAGGTGGGCTTCATTTGGCAGGGGGTTGGACCAGATGATGTCCAGAGCTCCTTTCCAACCCCATATCTTTCTGTGATTCTGTGATACATCTCCCCTCATACATCCTGAACCCTTTGTGACATGGGGGTCACATATAAAGCAGCAATCAAATGCTGTAGGAGTCAATCCATACCTCAGTCACTTGGAGGAGGACTGAAAGTAAATGTGCAGCCTTCACCATCCCTACAAAGCTACTGAGTGTCAGACATCATCCCTGAGGCTCTTGTTAAAGCCAACGCAAGCATCTCCAGTGCCTGCAGTGGCTCAGGTTCTCCCCTGCATCCAGGGCACCCGCTTCCTCAAAGCACTGGGAACAGTCAAGCCTCAGCTGATTAAAGAAAAGATCCTCGTATCAAATAAAACCCCATCAGGCAGGACACACATTTGTGTATGGCAGAAATCCTCCCAGAGTGAGATGCTGCAATTCTGTGAAAGGAAATACAAATCATTTTGCCTTCACGCTTACCTGCAGGAATATTTTTCAGTGTTGCTTGCAGTATCCTGAGCAACAGCCAGGGATAATCATCTGGCTTGTTCATAACTTCTGTCAAGATAGTGTTGAAGTGAGATCAGTGCTCTTCTCTCCTTGGACACTTGCGATTTGGTCCCGATCTCTCAGAAACGTTATTTATTACATCTGCCGGATGAGCAGGGATGGGCATCCCGTTCCAGTGGAGGCAGAGGTTAGCTGGGGGAAGGACCAAGCACAGAATGCTCCTAAACTGGTCAGAAGAGGAGTTGTAAATGAGGATAGAGCACACGATTGCTGTGTTAGAGTGGTAAAAATATGGGTCAGTCAAGAAGGGAAGGTAACATGTTGCTAATTATCTGTCCAGGGCTTTCCTCCTCCACATTGCTCCTACAGCACTCGATAAAACAGGTACCTGTCTATGGCCGGATGCCCTACTACGGTTTTTAGCAGCTCTGCTTCTCCCCAGACAAAATGTTAGAGAGACTGGTATAAGCTGGACAGCAACCACATATCTGCACAACCAGAAACACAGCCAGCACAAATATCAACGAAAATGTATCTGGGTGTGAGGTGCACCGAAACCAAGACTCATTTCTTTCAGCTGGTGAAGCCAAAGACCCATCCCTTTGGATACGTTGGTTTGTTACTCCAAGGGTTAGGATTTTTTTTCTGCTTTCATGCTCACGTCTCTTCTCAGAGAAAAGCAAAGGAAAGAGAGGGGCTGCGGAAAGGGGAGGAGAAGCTGCTTTCTAACGTGGTATCCTATGATCTTGCAGCCAAAAATCTTCCACTTTCAGTGAGACACGGGCATTTGGGACAGCCACATGGGAAAGGCCCTGAGTGCTGAATGGTGCCTGGGCAGGGTCCTGGCTAGAAGTCTTCCCTCCTGCCCACATCCTCCTCCGTGTCCCCCACTGCCCATCAGCTGGGAAGGTAAAACAGATAGAAAATGTCCTTGTGCTGCAATGCTGGGCAATGCCTGGTTCAGCTTTCCGCAGCAGCAAACATTGGCCCCAGGCAGCTCTCGTTGGAGCCCCAGACCACACTCCCTGTTTCTGCTGTGGTCTCTGATGCCACAGGAGCCCTGACAACAAAAATAAAGTTTCCAGACCACATTTCTGGTTTACTGCAGGTCACTCAGCATTTCCTCAGAGGGAGGTTATTCCGCTTGCTATGGAAGGTGAAACAAAAACTTTGATGAAAGCAGTCAGGGCTTTCTGTGGCTATACATTCATCCAGAAAGAATTTTTCATTTTTTAGCAAAAAAAAAAAAAAATTTAACAGAGGCAATGAACCAGGTCTGAGTTAATCCTGTGTACTCAGTGTGCCAGGAGCCACTTTGCATGAGGGTCTCCTCTCTGCCAGGATGGGGGGAAATTGCAGGACATTCAAGTCCAATTTTCTCTGATGTTTCAGCACTTAAAAGATCAGGGAGGAAAAAAAGAATCACTGTAATTCAGGTGAAGAGTGAAGCTTTGATTCCTGTTAAGCTTCCTAGCCACCACAGGGGGTTTTGTTCCCATTACCTTGTTTGAAGGCGGACGAGACAGTTCACACTGCAGTGTAAGAAGGCCAGGCAAGAAGCCTTGACCAAGCAGGAGGTGAGACGCTGGGCATTGGCAGGCGATGAAAGGCACCACCAGTTTATTTCCCCATACAAAAATCCAGTACATACCTATTTCTAGGATGATTATTTGTAAAACTGCTCTGTTTAACCCAAAGCAGAGAGTCCTTTGGAAACTTCAGTGTCCTTTGTGTATCATTACATGCACTAGGAGCATAAATTAATTTATTTCAAGGTCCAGTTTGTACCTCAGGGTATCCAAATATTAAAAATTCATGGTTCAGTTCATAATAGTTGCTCCCAATTTGTGGGGGCTTTCTGTAGGTTTTCCCTTTTAAGGAGAGCTGAGTATCCAGCCCCCACCATGCTGTGCAAGAACCCACCCTAACAAGTAAACCCCTGTGGAAACATAGGACCTGTCCTCCAAAATACACCGTTTGGATTTATATAAAGGAAAAAAACCCTCTGAAAGGCCTAAACCAAACCGTCCAACAGCCCCTGACCAGTTTCTGTTTTAATTTGACTAATTATTTCACAAGTGACACTCTCTCATCCAGACCTGAATACCAACAGTCCTTTAGCAGACTCAAGACTTATGGCTGCATCTCATTCCATATATTAGACGTTAACTCTACATTGCATCTTTATGAAACTATTGTGCATCTAAGTTATAAATTACAGAAGGCTGGACTGTAAAGGTATCGTACAGCAAATAAGTTCAAGCAATCAAAAGGTCAACCACAAACTGAGGAAACATTATGTCTTGCACAGCTGAACACCTCGTTAATACAAGGCATAAAACAAAATGAAGCAGCGCAGAGAGAGAAAACAAAGCTGACTTGTAATAGGATTTTCCCTTTCACAGCAAATTCTACAAGCTTAAATACATTTCCCATAAGGAAAATGGACAAAAGAGTCTCTGTAACTTGTTCCTAAGTGAAAGTTTTGACATTTTTTTATTAATTGAATTGCTGTGCTGCAATTCTTTCACCCTTATGGGATAAATGCATTTCATTGTAACATCTTCAAAACAGTTCTGCTTTAGCATAAGCATAACACTTTTTTCTGGTCTTTCTGTAATGAAATACTGCTAAGAAGTATGTCTACAGGAAATATTCTGGGTTTCACAAAGCAGCATTTCCTGACAGGACGATGACTTAAAGGAAAACTACTGGCCAGTTCTGGCAAACAGCTTCAGGATGCCTTGGCCTTCTCATGCACAGAAACCCATTGGGGCAGACGGGGAACCCCCCGATTCCAAGCTGGGGTGTGGGTAGGCAGATACTGCAATGAAAATAGTAGTATTTAAGACTGCAAAGGAACAGCTGTCAGACTAGGAACCTCTCCTTGAGAGAGACAGATGAGAATTTTAGTGGCTGGGTGTTTTATTGAGAGAGTTCAGCTCAGGGATCTAAGGGCATGGGAACACGACGGTGCTCCCTTCCTCCGACAGCGCACACCACCCTCTGCTTAGCAGGACCCCAAGGAGAAGTAGTTTACTCAGTGAAATATAAGTCATATAAACTGAGATTTTCATAACACTCTTATTAACGGCAAGTCTCACCCCAAATTCAGGAGTCTCAGCTCTTGCCTACCTCATGCTCCCTCCTACCCCTTTCCTGCAGGTCACAAACATGGTGGGAAGCAATGGAAATTCGCGGTCTTTTAAACTCCAGCTGTTAATCATTCGTGGTTTGTAAATGTCCTGCGGCCACTGACTTTTCACAAACATTACTTTTTTTTTATGTTGCTTTCTCTTAAATGAACCTGTTAACATCAGACATCCCCTGGTAAGCTCTTAGAGTGTTTTATAGAGAAATAACCCCCACATATTTTTGTTTTAGCAGTCACTTGATTAAACTGCTACAACACCATTTTTCATTTCTCCCATTTGTTGCACAACCAATTACTTTTGAATCCCTGCAAGGATAAGATCAATAGCTCTTGGTTTCTCTTTCAAGCCTCCAATAAACACACACACAGACACAGACACAAACTGATCTCACACCCTCAAACCTGGGGGACAGGAGATTTTCTACTCCCAAGGCTTTGGGAAAGTTCCTTAACCTCTTTCCTCAGCCAACAGATCCATCAAGTAGCGATAACACTCCCCAAGTGTTTTACGGATAAACATTTATTTACACATTCAGAAAAGCTGAAGAAGAACAATGTCACAAGCTGAAATCCTCTTTGATGCAGCTCATCAAAACCAGCCCACCAGCAGCCCAGTTACCTTCACAAGGATGGATGAATTCTCCTCCCTCCTGGACTTTCTTTGCATTTTAGTATGTTCAAGGCAGAGCACCGAGAGCACATCCTCTGTGCCTTGACTTTGTTCACAAAAGGAAAAAGTTTGGGCCACAAGGCCAGTTTCTTTCGGTAGTTCTTTGTAGCATGCTGCAACACCTCATTAACACCCCTTGCCACGTAAAGAAGCAGTGATGTACATATCAGAGAAGTTTTTCTGCTGTTTAAAGTTGCCTCCACTCATCTACTAATGGTAATAGTTTGTTGAACATCTTAGAAAAATCTCTAGGACAAACACTCAGAGCTTCCTATTAGAACATTTGCAGCAATTTCATAAACCCTCCTTCTAGCAAAAAAACACGTTTCTTAACCAATGTTGTCCCTGTGAATAAACTTTCTCAAAAGATGAGGGAGGTTGACTATCTAGTAGAGTTAGTTTAACATCATTAAAAAGTTCTCTCAGCACTAATAAACCCCAAATTTACTCATAAGCAGGCTTGCCCATCCTCGACTCCTGTGAGCAGCCTTCACTGTAAGAAGTTACTAGTGTGACTTCAAACAGTATCCTTCATCTCAGAGAGCTTTCAAGTCTTTCAGCAGCTGAACACAGTTAAATCCACCTCTCTCAGGATACAGTGACAGATATTGTGTCTTTCATTTAGGGGGGAGAGGGAAAAGAACAACTCAACAAGTCTGGGCATAAATCTTCTAATCTGTACCAGTGTAATGCCAGAGTTATTCATAATTTCAAAAGCCAGTTTTCTTTTATCATCAGAAGGACTGATAAGGTATATATATACAAAAAATCACTGTGGTATAAGATTTCTTGAGGTCACTTACCAAAAACCATGCACAATAATATACCTGCAGAACAATAATGCAGTTTTCCAATCTTCATTCCCTGGCGTCACCCGATCTGGGACCCAGGTGGACTCACATCACAGTTTATGCCTGAATAAATATCCAAATAAAGATCCTATCAGGTCTTTCATACTTCATTTATTTCTTATTGCCCTATGACCACAGACTTGCATTAACCCAAACAAAACTAGATTGAGTGTATCCTCGCAGAGAGCAGGGACAATCTGGGGAGGTTCTGAATGGCTTCCAGGGCTGATATAACACCTGAAGAACAAGATGGGCGCTGCACTGGCCTCCCACATTGAAATTATGGGTTTGTGTCAGTGGGACAACTCTTCATTTAAATCCAGCACATAAGAGGCTCAAGAAAGTAAAAGCACAGAATATTTTGAATTAAAAGCAATAAATGGTAGAAAGATGGTACAGTGAAGGTGTCACATCTGCAAGATCTTTAATGAGATGGAGCAACATTTTCACAATATTTTACACAGCTTATTGTAAAACTACTGGCTTTGTGTTAAGAAGCCAACCAAGTAAGGCTTGACAACAGGTCCACATCGTTCCCTACCTCATCTCTAACAGGGCCCCCTGGATATATCCAGGAAAGTTTGGAAAAACAGGACCAGCACATGGTGGTACCTCACCGCCTCCCAGCAACTTGGAGCTGAGAGTTTACCTCACCCAGAGGATGCATTTTTTGGCTTAAATCAGTACATGGGAACCACACAGCTCAGTGGGTTTCTGAAAACTTAGTATCTTAGGTCAATAAGTTTAACATCATTCATGGGAATAATTATAAAGCTGTGAACAAGGAAATAAAAAAAGAAACCTTATTTTGTAGATGTCAATGGTGATGCTCTAAGAGCTGGACTTTGCTTAGAGGAACCAGAACAAGCACTCCAGCATGTGCAGTCAATGGGAGCTCCTCACGCTGACCATATGCTGAAGCACACAGCAACCAGAGCTTTTCAAAGCAAAAATGACTTAAAATATATTACAGTGATTATTTTCCGAAATCCAAAGCTGTGCAGCCTCAAGCGTAACCCAGATTCCAACCCGGCACTGCACAGGTCCAAATCCCAAGGTGTTTCTGAGCCAATGCTGTTCTTATCCTCCCCAGCAACAAACACAGTTCTGCTGGCACACCCAAGACTTACCTGATAAAAAGCACAAGACAAAATAAAATATTGAAGACACATATGAAATATGAGTGCTATTAAGCTCTACACCCCAAATTCAGATTTTCCATTTCCCAGACTCCCAGATGCCTGCAAATGACAGCTTATGAAAGCGGCACATAAGCCCCATTGGGAAACACCACTAATGCTATTTTTCAGGCTTCAATTTAAGGTGTTATGCTTTTGCACAGACACTTACATGTAACAAAGGGTTTATGGATTTTTGAAAGTAGATTGAGAGCAGAATGGTTTGGTTTTCAAAAACAGCCTATATATTGAATCGAGCTGAACATGAGACTTTTATCTTTTCAAAACTGAATGGTTGAATATGCTCTGTGCTCTAGGAGTTTACTTTCTTGCACAACTGAAAACACAGCCGGTAGGTATGCTCTCCATTTCTGTAAGGGTAAAACAGAAGTTACACCAACTCTCCTAAGGAAACGATCATTGAAAGCAATATAATTTACATATTGTGTACTTGACCCGTTGTTGATCTACATGAAAAAAAGCCCCTGACAAGGAGGAACTGATGCATAGCTCATGAGTAAGGGGAAAAGATTGTGCATTGCTCTTAAAGCCCAAGAAGGAAGAGAAAGCAAAGGCTATTTAAATAAAACTGCGTCTCTTTAGATGCATTTTCAAGGCAGAATACACATTATTCTGTGCTAAAATGGAGTACTGAAGCAAATTTACTTCAGATCAGCTTAAAATTATTTTTTCAAATGGGGACCTAATGTCCTATTGAATTTTATTATGGGCAGGTACAGAGGTGAAGAGCATGCACAAGCTGAAGGAAGTGTCTGGAAACAGCCTCACTGGCAGAAATCTGGTTTAGTAACAAATCTTCTATAATAGTGCACATAATTAGGTTAAGCTTAGCAACTTATGGCTTACCAGAGCTGCTCTTAGCTTTCTAAATGTGAAAGAAAAATTTAGCGTCAGGACATGGAAAACCAGGCAACGTCACTGGGAAGACAGGTACATTCACCAGCTGCGGTGGGTGCAAACATTTCTACCAAGGAAAAAGGTCTGAGGAGAACGGTCAAGTTCAGAACCCCCAGACGGCATCCATCACCCTCCTGCAGGAACCTTCTGACAAAAAATTCCACTCCATTGCCATGACAACTCATGCTACATCATTGCCATAGTAACCAGCCGAACACCCTTAGTGTTTAACCACATGCACCGTGGCCAATGTGCCAATGAGGAGGAGCCACCATCATGGCCAGGCACTCGGCTCCGTCCTGCAGCTGGTCTCACCACACCCCATCTTCACAGTTTAATCCAACCTTCTTCCACGTGTCCCAGCCCTACACTACCGGCAAAGCTCCTCACCACCACGGGTTCTCCAAAACCAAGTCCAACTCATCGCCAGAGCACTAATTCCGTGCATTTTACTGCTGCTTCTTTTTTCCTCCTCCCAGTGATTTATCAGGCGAGGATTAAACGCAAGCAGAAAATGTTCATCTTCCCGCTGAGTCATTGAAAACCTGCTCTATTAAACCAGCGCACAGTGGGGTGGCTTCACAGGCTGCATTTGCATCCCCCCGCACGCAGTCGCAATATCAGTTCAAAGGCACCAGCCTGTCCCCTGAAGAGCCACGATTTCAGCATCGTCATGGAGAAAGAACGTGTTTGCTCTGCACCACCAAAACCCACGCCAGCGTCATTTTAATACGCGGGCTCTGGCCGGGCGGCGTGGCTGCCTGGCAGAGTTCTCATCGTGTGCAGTGATGCAAAACAGCAGCAGGGGAAAATGCACACGGACGCTTTTCAGATCACATCAAAGCCCCAAAAGTTCATGGCTAGATGATATCTTTCATCCAGCTACGTTCCAACATGGAAGAAGGAAAAATAAACACAATTATTACTGGGTTTTGACCCAGCCTGGGGGCAGAGGGTGAAGCACGGGTGACGCACGAGCTTGGCCATCAGCACAGAAGGATGGAGCAGGTTCGGAGCAGTTTGTGGCAGGGGTCTGGGGACATCCCCCATGGTCCAGGGGCACCATTCCCACCCAATTCCTGGGTACAGCAAGCCCACTGCCCTGTTGAATGCCACAGGTCCACGCTGTGTCCATTAATCATGCTGAAAGTGCCAATTAGTTTATTCTCCTCTTGGGCAAGGTTCCTGCTGCTGCTTTGGACCTTGCATACCCTCCACTTTCACTCCGTTTCTTGCACCTCTCCTCTGCCTCCTGCAGCTTTTCCCAGGGGTTGATGTGGGCTGAAGCACTGGCAAAAATCCCTGATCTCAACACCAAAGGGCAGCAGTGGGGTGGTACAGGCACCTGCCTGCAGCCCTCACACCCAAGTGCCCCCAGCAGCATCTTGAAGGGCTTGTGATGGCCAGAAGTAGCACAGCCACATCAGCCCTTGCACCTGAGCCACCCAGCCAGGGACCTGCCACCCAAACCCTGAACCTCACCTTCCGCTGCTCAGGGTTGGTATGGTATAACCACACTCTGGTTGGTTCTGTGTCACCATATAACATATGGTTATACCATGTGTGTGTGTATATATATATATATATATGTATATATACAGAGTTATATACCCACGGCAGCTCTGCCCACATTAGACTATCAAAACCCTTTTACTTTGCATGAGGCTTAAACCCCATCCTGATGCTCCCTAAATGGACTTTAACAGTCATTCAATCGTACTGCGCTGGGAAAAACTAATCTCATTCTCCTACTGTTGAGGGAGAAAAATAAAAGGAAAGAGGATGAAAAAAACTCCACCCTGTCCTTTCAAAAACGGAATGCAATTTTAAGTGAATGGGTAGTTTTCAACAGAAAAGTCATAAAAGTTTTTTTATAGCTTTTTTTTTGCAATTCAATAAAAAAAGTCCCTTGCAGAGAAGATGAAACAACATAATTTTAGTATTCATATATACATTAAGGTATGAAACTAGATACCTTCTATTGCTGTTTACAGCTGAAACAGTACTACATAAATCACTTGATGGGGAAAGAAGCCAACAAGGCTCAAACAACCCTGTCTAGAGTAGTAAAATCTATCCCATGTTTATAAACGTGTAGGAGAGAATAAATTATTTTATCCTGGAAAGAGACCAATTCCAAAATTACTTTTTTCTTTTTGTATTAACACCACCCTCTAGTGGTAGTTTTTCTACTTTGCTGAAGGAAAAAAAATGTAGTTTAACGTAGGGATCTTATGCATTAAGAATCAGTACAAAAATTGCAAACAGCGATTTGCCTACCTGCACTGAATTTAATGCCCATACTCTGCAGTCTCTGAATCTCTGCAGCTTTGGAAAAAAGCCATATCTGGATCATTTTAAACATAACTTATGAAAATAAGCGCTTAAGCAAACGCTACTGTGAAAAGCATAAAATAATCAAGACCCTATAATGCACATTTGCAGAATAACCTTCCAGATGGGCGAGTTCCTCAGTGCTTGGTGAGCAAATTACACTCTGAAACACGAGCCTTATGCTTTTAACATATTATTATCTTATCAGCCCCCTGAAGATGTTTTTCTTGACAGCTTTAAAGATAAGATGGTAAGAACTTGTGACTGTCGGACTTGAACCTCCTTCTCGGACATACTACAAATTCATCAACAAGGTGGTGGTGGGTTGGTTGTTTCTTTTTACTGTTCTCTTATAATTTCAGTCAGAAATATCCAGAATTAGCTGTTGCTAATCTAGCAGCCATCATTTTAACAAATCATTCCTAAGTAGAGATGGGCCTGAGGCACCTATGGCATATATAAATATTAAGAGCCTTATGTGTTCAGGAATGAGTGGATCTAGGGTATCATTTCAGCCTATAGGGATAGCATGAAAAATTAGATAGTGCCACAAATCCCACTAGGCTGGTCCAAGATTTACACCCATCTATTTATATCTAACAGAGTGAGCAACTTCAGAAATTTGCATCCTGCTTTTCTC
Organism: Thinocorus orbignyianus; assembly: GCA_013400375.1. Taxonomy (NCBI): domain Eukaryota; kingdom Metazoa; phylum Chordata; class Aves; order Ciconiiformes; family Thinocoridae; genus Thinocorus; species Thinocorus orbignyianus. The sequence goes on from VXBW01007594.1 coordinate 2,083,238, forward strand.
ACTGCACAGTGCAGCCAGCAGGTCACCTGGCTTGATGTGACCAGTATGTTGGGAAAACTCAGCGTATGAAATTTTGGAGCTCTCCAAGCAAAGTCAGCCTGCGTGCAGAGCGTAACTTCAGCATGGAAATGGCTGATCAACTACATCTGAGCGCATTGAATTTGCAGGCAAAGCAGTTTTAGATAAATTGCTTAGGAGGTTGGGGTGGGGACTTGATTCATAATGCTCGTTCCTCGCTTCTCTAACAACAAATGAGGAACAGGCTTTCCCCAAAAACCTGTTACTCAACAACAGCTGAAAGAATTTGCTCTTGCTTTCAATGGACAGGGACACACGAAGAGAAAGGGAAGATAGCTTTCACTCAGCTCCCACATCTTGCCTTCAGCAGAGCTCCAGGCTCTTTGCTCAGAGGCAAGCTCTACAAAAGGTTTCCACACCTCACATGGGACTTAATCAGCCAACTTTTTAAAAAGGTTTGGACAGATTTGCAGCACCAGATTAAAAGCAGAAGGCTAAACCTGTTAGTGCTCCCAACCCCTCACCCCATCCCTCTGACAAGTGCTGGCATCTCTCAGGGTGGGGACATGGGCCAACTGTACTGCTGGGGGGAAAAGAAGCCTCAGCTGTCCCACTACAAGTCAATGTAGAGCTCTCTGATGAAAAGCCAAGTTTTCACTCTAAATCTTGTGTCTTCCAAGAGTTTTATCTCCCTGTGATCTGGAGTCTCATGCGGCTCCAGGCCATCCTTGGAGAAGCATCACACCCAGTCCCTAAAGAACCAGACCCACCAAGTGCACTGGGAGGACACACAACCCCAGTCTGCAGCAGCTACCACTGATCCTGCTGAAGGCCACGGTCCTTTCACTACTGCCCACTGTTCACACACTAACCCAGTGAAGTCTGTGGCCACCCAGAAAAGAGGTGAGTTTCTCCTCTTCAGGTAGTTTAATCTCTCATCCCCCATTTTTCAAGAACATAGCCATATACGTGCCCTGGAGTTTAAACTTTTGCCACGCAGCTGAGGCTGTGGCATCCTCCAGCAAAACCTTGAAGTGAGAGGCCCAGGGAGAAGAAACCCAGCTCCCACCTGAGAGAGCAGAGAAATACTTGGAAGCTCCACTGAGCATTTGCACAAAAATGCAGAGAAGGGAGTTGTCAACTCGGATACCCCTGGTCAAAACCAACACTGAACCTGTGTCTGACACCGGGTTCTTCCATATGGTGGGAGACAACGTTTCCTCTGCCTGTGTTGCCAGAGAGGACTAACTCCAAGACAAAACCAAAGTCTGGGAATTGAGTTTGACACAGTTGCCCCTCGTCTCCCTTGGCACCTGCTGCCAGCCCTCCTCATTTTACCTCTGACCAGTATAAACAAGGACCACCACCACATTATCCTCCCCACAAGAAACTTTTAAGTTTTAAGGTCTTGGCTGAAGGTTGCACATCCCTGTATGGGATCCTAACAAACCAGCGTGGTGATGCTGGCTCTTTACAGCTCTACCCTGAGGAATTCGACTTGCACATGCTAAAAAACTTTGCAGCAGCTTTGCAGCAAACGATGCACACACCACAGAGCCAAAATTTAGCACCACTAAATATTTTATCTGATCAGCAGTGAGCTGCACAAATAAAGCATGACATCATGCTGCTGTGAAGCTTTGGATGAGGGCTCCTAACACCATGGCAGCATATCCCAGTTAATAACGGGATCGAGCAAAGCCTGTCCTCAGCATCTGTCCAAAAACAGCTGCTTTGCCAAGACTGTCAGTGCCTAAAGATTGAACGCTGTCGTCCTGGAAATCCTGTAGCTATTTTACAGCAGTCACATAAACCCAGCAGCTGGAACTGCAGGCAGGGTTGAGCCCAGCTTTTGCAGGATATAAAATACAATTTATATAGATTCCTGCAAAATCAGGCCAGCAACGCGGAGGGGCCAACGAAAACCTTCTGGCTCAGGGTCTGTCTGCATTGCAGTCCTTTCGTGCCTGTTTTCTCCCTGCCTGCCTCTCCCAGAGCTGCCACCCGCCCCAGCCCATTTGGCAGTAACTTGCCTGCCCTCCTGCGCTTCACTATTCTCACCCGCAGCCACACGCGGCTCAGGCATGGTCAGGTCTCCAAGGTGGAGAGAGCTTTGTTATTCTACCCCAAGCCCAGCAGCAGCAACACCAAGTTGAAGGTTAGGAGGGAACAGAACTTAGATAGGCAAATTCTCCCAGAAAAGCTCCATGGCAATTACAGAAACGCATCAGGCGACACATTGAAAGCACATGCACACAGGAGAGGAAAAGAGGCAGTTCCTGGAGGAAAACCATCAAGTAGTTCAACGATTTCCTGGCAAAAGAATCCATTACCTTTATCCTCCAAAGACAATCTTATATCAGTCCTTCACTAACAGGACAAGGAAATCAAGGTCCAGTTCCATCTTGCATTTGGCTTATTCTGTATGCCTGCTCTGCTAAACATTACACTATTGTCCTTTGTCAGCATCCGCACTTCCAGAGCCTCTCCTGCTTTTCCCACAAATAGCTAGCTCCTGCCTTTTCACAGTTGCAGCCCAAGGGCCATCCCTGCTGAGCAGCACAACAGTTGTCCCCAAGGGGGAGGACACCGATTTACTGCTGTTGAGGCTGAGGCAGAGCCCGAGCAGACACGCAGTGCTTGGCCCCAGTTGCATCCACCCAGGCAGGGCTGGCCCACGACTCCAGGAGTCTGAAAACGGGATTTCTGGAGAAAACAGGGTAGAAAAACCAAAGTTTCAGCCAAGTCAGTCAGCTTAGTGCCAGCACTTCTGGAAGCAATCGCAGGGCCACCCACGAGGCCAGGACCAGCCACGTTGTGCGACACTCTTCTTGTTGAAGATACTGGGACAAAAAAAGAGGACTTGAGGAATTAAATATATAGCATATTGCCCATTTTTTAAAGCAAAGTGTGGTTATGATTGGGACCCAGTGCAGTAAAAGGCAGCAGGCGTAGACACGTCTGCAAGGAAACCTCAGAAAACTATATCACAAACAAAGAACAACCACTGGAATGATCACAAGTGTCCCAAAAGGCTCATGTATGGATCAGAGCAACAATTAACTGGGAGACTACATTAAAGTAATTTCCACTTACAGTGAAGACTTTTTTTTAATAAGTTGAATTAGATAAACACTGAGTGTTAGCATTCAAATAAATATCAGGAATTTATGTTGCTTTTAGGTCATTAAACCAGGCTATATATGTGCATTATGCATATATTACAGTCCTTTGCAGCACAATACAAAATATATTAATAGCCTCCCTTTCTGTTGTCTTCTCTGTGTTGTCTTCATGCAAAGAGGGGAGAAAAGGAAAGATGCTTTATTCAAGGAGAAAAACCTGGACACTGCACGTGAAAGAAAACAGCTTACAAGATATAAATATAAAATATGCAAGAGATTTGCCATCAAATTCACATTCCAGGCAAAGGATACTAAATTAAATGTTCTGCCAAAATCCTCATGGACTCAAGTAAGTGACGAGGTATATGAAATCTGCTACAAGATAAGCTTCCACACTGCTATTCTAAGCAATCTGAGTGGCAACAGGAATATCAAGTCTCATTACCTGTTTTAAAAAACTTTTAAATCTGCCTGGAAGTGTTGGCTTTCATGATCTTACCATAAACATCTTTACATCTTGCATTTAAAGCAGCCATTTATACAAGACTTTTAAAGTACATTAGTGCATTCAATCTTGCTTAGCTAAATGGGTGGAGAGGAAAAGCTGTCAGATGGGATATCACCCAGATGGGCAAAAAGTGCATTTGTTCTCCAGTTCTTATAGTAAAAAGACTGATCAATCTTTCCAGTACTAAAGTCAGCAATGAATTTATTTTTTTGCCAGTTACTGAGTTTCTAATCATCTTTATTTACTCCATATATATGTTCCCCTGCCCTTAATTATGTGGGTTTTCATTACTGGCCTAGGCAATCTTACACTGTAGATAACTCAAGTCTCCCTGTTAACCTCATTTGTCATTTAAAACAAACTCCCCAAAGCACCAAGAAAGAAACCGTGCCGTAAGTCTGCACAGGGCTAACAAACCTATAAACATTCTTTCATCCCACATACTCACACCACACACACACTTAGGTTTTGGTCCAAGCAAACCTCAACTCTGCAAAACTATTTGATATCAATTCCAGTGTAGTTACCTCTCTTCAGCTTCACCCAAGCCATTTCCCATGGTCTGGATTTTCTGCATTAACTTAACGGTGAGTTCTTGCAATGAGAGCCCCATCGACAGGATCCCAAAACCCAGAGACAGCTCAACAAAAGTTTCTCACCCCACCATTTGTCTGTGCATCTCTTCCATTCCCTCCCATCTCACACCATGAAATTCCTGGTTATAGCTCCCTTCGGTTCTTCATCAACTTAAATATTCAGAAATTCTTACCCACGAGTCAGATGGCTCCTCTGGCCACTTCCCCAGCAAACCACCCCAGCACTAATAAGGGATAAAGGAAGTTTCACCTGCTCCTGCTCAGAAACATCACTAAGCATCGCTTCCCCATTCCCAGAGACACCACTCGCCAAAAACAGTGGCAGAAGCGTGAAGTGAACCACCAGGGCTGCTGAACAGTCACCTCCTTCTTCCTCTCCCCATAAAACCCACTGAGAACAGCCTCCAGACATTTCAACAACTGGTAAAAATTACTGGTCTGCTCCAAAAGGCAGCAGGTTTCTCGTTCACCTCTTCCAGCATGTCCCCGGCAACTCAGAAACGAACAAGGTGTCTGTACCACAAACTCTCTCTTCCCCCAGTCTCCTCACCCCCTTCCCATAGATAGCTAACGAGAGGGAAATACTGCAGAGGCAGACAGAATTTGTACACCACTTTATTACACTGCTGAAGACCAGGAATCAGTTCTGGAGACAGCCTCTTTTATGTTACTCAGGCTGAGGAAGTCAGTAGTACAATGTTCTTGCAAGGTCACTGGCCCACGAAGGAAAGCACACAAACTCTCTCAATCCTGCCACGTGCAACTCTGTCCTGTTAAAATGGCAATTCAAGTTGCAGAGCATAACGCTGCCACAACCAGGTGCCCCCCAGTTGCTGGTACATTTGCAACTCCTGTTATTTTCCAACGGCAAAGAGCAGACTCTGAACTTTTGTGAGTGATGCTGCAGTCAGGATAAGACCTTAGGTGAAAGGCAGCAGAGCAGACAACTCACAACAGACTAACATAGAATCATAGCAAAGCGTGGAAGGCTCCATTTGGCACAAAGTGGCAAGTCAGAGCTTACGTTTTGAGAACAGAGCATGCTCACGTGGTTGTAAAGAAATCAGTACTTGCAGCAAGAAGCAAGACAAGTTACCATAATTTTGGGAGGGAAAGGGAATCAGTAAAAGGCATATCTGCAATGGCATCTTTCATATTTAAAGGACATCGAACTGTTGGGACAGGTCCAGCGCAGGGCCACCAAGATGATCAGAGCGATGGAGCACCTCTCCTATGAGGACAGGTTGAGGGAGATGGGGCTGTTCAGCCTGGAGAAGGCCCCAGGGACACCTGAGAGCAGCCTTCCAGTATCTGAAGGGAGCTCCAGGAGAGCTGGAGAGGGACTCTTTGTCAGGGAGTGCAGTGATAGGACAAGGGATAATGATTTTAAATTGGAAGAGGGGAGATTTAGATTAGATATTAGGAAGTTCTTTGCTGTGAGGGTGGTGAGGCACTGGAACAGGTTGCCCAGAGAAGTGGTTGATGCCCCATCCCTGGGGGTGTTCAAGGCCAGGCTGGATGGGGCTTTGAGCAACCTGCTCTGGTGGGAGGTGTCCCTGCCCATGGCAGGGGAGTTGGAACTTGATGATCTTTATGGTCCCTTCCAACTCTAACCATTCCATGATTCTATCTTGCAGTCTTAACAGAAATCAGCATTTTGACTTAAACTCCCTTTTAAAACAAACCTGATTATGTTATACCCTACTCAGTGTCAACAAAGGATCTAACTTTACTACGCTTACATACATCATCCAGCAGACCCATACCAGTCTTCCTGAATTCCCACCAAAGTGCTTGCACAACTGCATAGCCAACTGTCAGAAGAATCATGCAATATAAAGCTACAGGTACAGCCAAACCGACCCTTTTATTGTATTTGGAAATACTGATTTCCAAACTAAAGCACTTGCAGGGGAAGAAGAAAGCACACTTTTTCCAAACCTGCAGCCTAGAAGTAAGTGGTGAAAGAGACATTTTAGAATGAGGTAAACATACTGCATAGGCTATGTATTTAAATCCAAATTCCAAAAGTGATTTGGCTTAATTGTGAAATTATTTGAAACTGAACAGAAAGAAAAAACTATACGCTCATTAAAAAAAAAAAAAGTCTGAAAACAAATCCAGGCTGACCCTAACAGCAAATCAGAAAATACAAAGGGCATCTCCTACTGCCTTTTTTTTTTCTTTTTTTTTTTTTTTTTCTGAAGATAGCCAGACAAAAGCAGAATTTGCCAAGTTTTGTTGCTGTTCCTTCTAAAACACCAGCTCAGCCTCAGCCTGTCTCCTTCAGTTAATCTGAGCCAAGACTGGCATTGGAGACACAATGTCACAACCCTCCAGTGAATATTGGCCTCCAGCCCCTGCTGCAGCTTTTCCTGCCCCGGCCTGAGCTTGGAGTAATGACAAAGCTTTATGACAGAACAGAGACTGGTGCTTAACAGAGAGCATCAGAGACCTCCATTAGCATTTTAAACTGTTTGAAAACTAAGTTAAAATTAACAATAATAGCTTTTGTAATTTTTAAATTTTTATTTAAAACGTGTCCTTGCAGGATCACATTTTTTTTTTTTTAATATTCCCTTGTATCAGTGTATAGTTCCCAGAAATCATTCCTGCAGGTAACGCAGTTTTCTGAACAGACAGGATCTTCCGTCCTCACCACATTTTCAATAAACTCTGTAGAAGACAGTCAATGATCAGACTAAGATAAAGTGCATATATTCCTTTCTGGTACAGGCAACAAAATTGTGGACTGAAAAAATAAATCAGACTGAAAATTGAAAACCACACCAAAAATATCCTACTGTGGCCATCTAGCAGCCCACAATTCAGTTGTCTCACTGAGTACTGCCCCAAAATACTTTTCTTCAAGTGTTGGTTAGCTTAAAAAAAAAAAGAAAAAGGAACAACATTAAAAATAATGGTTCCTTTTTAAATTAGACTCTGAGAATCATGAATGTATGTAACCCTTGAAAGCTACAGCTCCCCCAAGGCTGACATATTGCCATGACAGCTTCTAAGTAGTTTGCATTTTATCCTTTGGATCCAGGTTTCAAGCTTGCAAAAGCTTTGGAGTTCTTAAGGGAATGTGAAATTTCATTGAGAAAAGAAATAAAATGGTAGTCCCTTTCTGACTTCTTGGACTCAAAAATAACTACAATGGTAAAGTGAGGTTCAGGGCGAGTCAGAAAGTATGTGCTTTGGACTTTGTCATCGTAGAAGTGAACAACCTTCTCCAAACTGTTGAGGTCAGAGGTTCTATCAGTCATAATCATGATCACATTGGGCCAGTGCATAACAGGCCTGTCGCTGGGCAGAGACACCACTGCAGGGTACTGATCCACTCCTTTGGGAGCTTCCCTGTAAGAATGGGGATGATGATAACCATGTCCTTGAAAACTTTCTGATCCACGATTGTCAAAAATTAAGGAAACATTGACGGCATCATACTTCCGGATGAAGCTGGAAATTTTCCCAAAGTAATCAGGATTTGTTTTAGCAGTCAAAGTTTTCATTTCAGATGCTGTTGTTTGTCGACTAAGGGCCTCGTGAAAGTAAAAGCTAAACTTTGCAAGGAGAATGGTTTTGAGCTTCATCAGCCAGAGGAAGAGGTGTGGAGGTTGTACAGCCTTCTGAGACTGCCCTCCAAAGAGATGTTTCTTGGTCTCCCGCTGTCTCTCAAATATTTGGCCCCAAGTCTGCAGTTTTGTGTGAGCACTGTGCAAGTTGACCAGGGATGGAAGGAACTTCCACTCTGAGATCTGAGCCTGAGCCTTTAAGAGATGTGCAAGGACATCTACTTCCAGCTGGAAACTGCTTTCAAGAGGACTGAGGATTGGATGATGAAATCTAGAAAACATAATGTAAGTCAAGACGTGAGAACTGCTGTAGACAACAGATAGCATTTCTCAGTTCACAGGCAGAAGATCAAACATCAAAGCAAAGCATAAACCAAAAATCAATCTTGTTAATTTAAAAAACAATTATTCTAACACATATAGGGCAAATATTTTCATGAACATAGAGCACTTCACACTTGACAAAAACACCTGTCAGACACTTCTCTATCAAAGCAAGAGAGTTATATTTGATCAGTTCAAAAACAATCGCTGTTTATCCTGATCCATGAACTACTATAACATTATTTCTCTTTAAATTCAGAGAGGTTTGTTCCAATTTAAAAATCCCTTCTGCTGGTAAAATATGTCTTGATAGTTCTGGAATAGCAGTAAGACAATAAGATAAATCAAAGGAATTATGTTATTAACTTGCTGTTTGTATAGGGAAGCTAGAAGTTACGAGGAAGCCAAGATGAGCTTTTTCTTTTTTTTTTTTTTTAATTCACAATAAAATTGTGATGGAATATTAGTCAGTAGAACCATGATTAACTATATTTACCAATGAATCAGATCTCAGTCTTCAAACTTCAGTGTACTAAAAGCAATTTGACAGGATTTCATCGTATTACAATGAAAACACTGTAACAACCAATTTCTCTCATTAAAAATTCAGATCAAGATCAGCTCTCAATTTAACATGAGTCTTAAAAAAACAAAAACAAACCACCACATCCACCAGGCAGAACTGCCACTGCACATCTTATTCACAGGAGTGATCCTAGTATTAGAACAAATGTCAATAAAAGGGAATTTTATAGATCCTCTCTATAGCTTTCTCTTTATTTTTTCTAAACGTCAAGAAAAAAGACAGATCCAGTCCACCTCTCTTCCTTTGATACTCAAATTACTTGTAAATTCATAGCATCATCATTGATAAATACATACTTAATTCAAACTGGGCAACTGTGTTCCACTTACAGAAGCCAAATACTTAACTTTAGAAAGCATACTGAGTCTTCAGCAAAGGCAGAAATTACCTTTTTAATAAAGGTGTTCCCTAACAGGCATTTGGGACTCTTTAAGGAGGTCCCCAACAAAGAATAACCAGTAGTTCAGAGCAAGACTTGATGAGGTTTCCACTTAAGATCAATTTATCCTCTTGCTTCAGAAACTCATAAAAATATCCTGGGTCTGGTTACTACATTAAAACAAAGACGTTTATACTGAATCCTTTCAACCTTTAACAGCTCATCTGCAAAGCGAAAGAGACTCCATTACTCCCCTCAGCTTTCAGATCACAGTACATATGATCAATTTTGGAATATTTGGTTCAAAATCAAAGCACTTAATTTGTGCAATGAAAAGAGAATGAGAATTTTAGGTTTCTCATTCCCTCTCCCTTCAACTATTTTTTCTTTAACTTTCCATGAAGCTCTTGCCAAAACACTGATTCCTAGGCTTGTGAAAATCGTCTGGCAATTTTAGCACTATTTTTAAGCATCTCTTTTTTTTTTTTTT
>VXBW01007594.1:2106914-2143828 GCA_013400375.1 Thinocorus orbignyianus
CAGCCCGGCGGGGAAGGGGCGGTTGTGGGCCGGTTCCAATCAGCCTCCGTGGCCGTGAGGCGCTGGGGAGAGCGGGGGTGCCGCCATCCGCCTGTCCCCGCCGGCGGGGGCTGGGGCTTCCCGCAAAATACCGGGGTTTTAAGGCACGCCTCGGCTTGCGGGGGCTGTCCCGCTCACCCCCGCCGTGGCCCCGGTGGGGGAAGGAAGGAACCGTGTGCTCTGGGGCTGCGGCGTGAGGAGAGGGAGTGAGGGCCCTCCCCCGCACCTCCATGTTCCGCCGCGCTCGGCCTGGCTCGCTGCGGGGCTTCCCCCGCCCGCCCCGCGGGGAGCGCTCTGGGGCCCGGCTGCAGCCCAAGGTGTCCTCGGCGGGGGCTGGGGGCCGTCCCCGGCCGCGGGAGGCCGGGCTCCTTCAGCCTGTGTGTCAAGGAGGCCTCGCTCCTCGCAGGGAGTTACCTCCTGGCCCAGGGGGATGGGCCCCAAGTGAGGTCCCAACGTGTCACTTCCAAAGGGAACAACTTTCTAGTGCGGTTGAAAAGTCCTGGAAGTAGCTGTGGTGGCAAAGCTGGTCACTTCAACTGTGCCTTAAGTCAACGTGGAGGTTCCAGAGCCTGTGAATATGTTCAGGGTTTGCAGCAAGTGAGGCAGAAATCATAAAAGAGCATGAAGGGTGATCTCTTACTCTCTTTATCTTATTAGAGAGAAAACCAGAGGGAGTGAAAATTAAGCACGTGTCACTGTCTGCTGTCACAATCTTGTAAATATCTAAAATGAGTGCTGTAAATGAAGTATTCTTTAATTACTAATTGTTTCTGTGGTTAGCATCTGTACTTAAAATGCTCTGAATGCCTTCATTGCTAGGGCTTATCTGGGCCCAAGTTACACGCCTTTGACCGTGTTAGTGTTGTTAAACTAGGTAATCTTCTCTGCTTGAAGTGTGACTCCGTTTTTTTTTTTATTGCTTTCCTGTATGCAAGCAGTCTCAACCATTAAACACATTTGTAAGAATGTCATATCAAAGGGTATAAATTAGGTATACCTGTATGACTTCACTGTTAAGATCAATTTGCCACCCTACATAGTGTACTGCTTAACAAAAAGAGCATCTTTATGTATATAAGACAATGCTTTCTACACAACTGCATATTAATTATTAATGTTATTGATTATTTTTTATAAATAAAACTTGCTTTAATGGTGTGCTTGGTGTTATAGCTGAGTATGTCTTGCAATGGATTTTGTGGACTGTAAGTACTATTAAAATTGCAGCTTGACTTTGCTCTTGAAGTGTGGCTGGCAGGTAAAATAGATGTGTGGTGAAAAAGCTATCTGCCTAACTTGAGCCATAGAGCATGAGAAGCTATTTTTTTAGCTTTCTCAGAAGGCTCATTCAAATCATTTGTCTCGCTAATTGTCTTCTAGCATTGGCTAGTCAGGCTGAAACTCTTAGAAAAAGATAGATGATAGAAAGTGAGATTTTAAATATGCTCATGTAACATATACAAAATTAGTAGAACTGGTTGGCGTTGCTGTTAGCTAAACAAGTGATGAGAATACGTTTGAGCTAAGTTATTTTTAATAGTAAAACTTGTCCCCAGGTGTAGAGGATAACTACCTTTTGGGCAGATAACGTAGTGATAATATGGCAAAAATATGCTTCTGTATATTAAATAGTTTTACTTGTGTAACTCTGGATGAGCCCCTAATCAAGATGCTGTAAAAAAAAAAAAAAATTCTCTCCAGCGTTTTACCTTTATTTTAATCTGGGTGTTTTCAACGTTGAATATGGGGAACACAAGCTGGTGGCTGGGGATGCAGAGGGAGAAGATTCAGTAGAGCAACTTTAATCCCTAAAGGTTTTGACCCTGAGTAGGATTGCTGTGTGTTGCAAGGCAGAGAGAGTGAAGCTTGTTTTGCTACGAATCATCGCTTTGTTCCAGATTTTCTGGTTTCTATGCTGCTACAACCTGCATATTTTTTTTTATCTTTTTTCTTGTACAAGTTCAATTTTACTTAGTAAATTGCCTTTCACGATGCATCTCACCATCGTGTATTTTGTAATGAGTTTTTTAGAAATGTCTGTCTGTTACCACGTTAAATTTTGGGCTCTCGTTTTCAGGCACGCTTGCTGCCAGTTGTCACTGTGCCACCTCTCTTCCAGTGGGGGAGGGTGGAGGGCAGAGCGTGCACAGGACACGCAATGCTAAGAAATCGGAAGTCCTACCTATAGGCACGTAGGCAGCTTCCAACCACAGCTGCTTTGTATTTCATCTTTTCCTCTCATCTATCTTTCCCTTACCTCCTACGTCCTTATGTAACAAGGCGTTATTTCATCCCTAATTAACCACGTTACCATGGTGCATCAATAGGGGGCTTGAAGGATAGAGGGATTTTTAGCCCCTCTTGCTGTTTAACAGCATCCTAGTTTTTTTTTGTTTTTTTAATAATACACTATGTTTTACCAGAACATTGCAGAGCAACCTGTGGAGGCACGTCATCTTTAGAGCATTTGTTTAGCTCGCTTGGTAATTTTACACTGAATTTTCTACTTAAAAATCATTGATAGTAAATCAGCACCCATTAGCAGGAACAGAAAACTTTGTTAACAGCTCAGTATGATGTATTTTGTGGTCAATTTCTATGACACTTCCCTTGTGTGTGCTTGCTTTAGAAGAAAGACCTCCTAATGACTTTGCTCCTCGAGGGGAAATACCTCATAAAGGGGTTTATGAAGCATCTTAACACTATTATAGAGATGAGTAGAGATTACTTTTTTTTCCCTGCAATTGTGAAGTTTGTGGTAGGGAAAAAAATAACAGCGGGTTATCATTTAAGTAGCTGATTTATGCTTATGTCATGTCTTGCTGAAACCTTCTCTGTGTGCTTGAAATTTGAGTTCAAGCCTTTCAGTTGAATAGTACACATCATGCCACTTCTCTTCTAATTAAGATGACGTTAGCTCTTCAAGAGAACTGAAATATATGGACACTTCAAATTTTCCTTATTTAAGAAGTTTAGAACTATTAAAAGTTGATTGAAGGACTTAAAGTTCTGATATCTATATCAAAAGTATGTACATTCGTATTTTGATGGGGTACACACTATGTGTTTGAGGTTTGTGGGCAAATTTCTGTGGTTGTTGCTGTCCTGCTTTTAATTTTTGTTATTCTCCTCAGCAAATAAAGTTTCTCTTTCTCTGTTTTCAGATGATCGTAGTTTCCCCTCTAGAAGAAGAGGGCAAACCAGTTAGGAGTAGGAAGCAAAGAGTATAGCAATAGAGATGGATGAACAAGCCCTTTTAGGGCTAAACCCAAATGCTGATGCGGACTTCAGACAAAGAGTATGTAATTATCTTGTTTATCTCTCTAATAATTGGTGTTCCACTGCAAAAGTCTTATGTTTTGGGGGGCTTCAGATTTAGGGTTGGTGGTTTTTTTCATTAGCCAATACATAGAGGTGGAGATGGCAAGTACACAGCGAAGTCGTGTTGCAGTCATGTAAACTGCAGGTTGTGTGTTACCAGTTCTGTGAAATTGCACTTAATGTGTGTAGAATTTATTTTTCTGGGGTCTGACTTTTCCAGTCCTTTCAATTGTACTTCTTGCTCAGCTCCTTAAGTAGGTTCCCATAGAATGAAAAGCAGCCACTGAAAACAGTCTGTTGCCCCTGTAATTCTTAGGTGGGGGGGTTGTTTTTCATTTGAATGGATTAGCTACCTTTGACCTTATAGGTTTACTGACGTATGCAGTCTGCCTAATTTTGAAATATTTTATAGTAAAAGGTGATTTAGTTCTTTTTCTAACCACGTAAGATGTAATGTATGAAGGAAGCAGCAAATAATTTCTAGTAAAACTCTTCAGTATAAGAAAATTACCGATACAACCTATAGGAAGTTTGTTCCTGTTTTAAGAGCTTATTTCAACTTGCTGAATTACTACTTTGCAAAATTACTTTGAATGTAAACAGTTATGAACTACTGCAAAAAAAAAAGTCCCAACAATCCTCTTGAAATACATTCATTCGTAAAATTGAAATAATGTTTTCAGTCTAATATCTGTTTCAAAGGTTTCTTTACTGTTTTGTTTAATAGGCCACACTAAATCTTAAAGCAATTAGATCAAGTAACTGTTGTCAGAAACTATCTAGATGTTCTGATAAGCAACTCCATTTTCTCGAATTTGGTATTTTTTTTCCAGTCTCTGTAATAGATTGATGAAGTGACTGGTGTCAGATGATCAGTGTTTGAATGTTTTTTGAGGTGTAGAATACAGCCAAAGTGGTGCTACAAAAACAGTGAGTTGTTTTCAGCAGAAAAATCTAAATTACCTTCTCTGTAGAATTTGTGGAAGGAATTTTAACTTGGATGGGAGCTTCAGCCTGTCTCTAGAGGTCCTTTCTAACCTTGAGATTTCTGATTCTGAGTTTTATTTTCAAGTTAAATAAAAAGAGATCTTATAGTAAATGTAAAGTGGAAATGGGTCCCTATGATAAGCTTATTATAATTATCTTTTATTTCAGTAATTAGGGAACTGTATAAATACTTTAATATCTAAATACTATTTGTTGTTTTGAAGGAGAACTGTCTAAATGTGAATGACATATTGCTGTGTGGTTTGTTCTTTTTTTTAAATGTAACTCATTTGGATGTTTGCAGGCACTGGCCTACTTTGAACAGCTGAAGATATCTCAGGATGCTTGGCAAGTCTGTGCAGAAGCATTAGCTCAGAGTATATACAGGTAGTGTAGATAAGAATCATTGCATATTTTCATTAGCCATATATTTGGGTCTGATTTTAGCTCTACAGTGTAACAGGCAAACTAAATTGCTGAAAGTTAATACAGGCTTTGTACTATTTTTAGTATCATTAGTTGATCGGCAGGTTCTATATAATGCCTCTCAAGGAAGAGCAATGTATAAATAAAACTCCATATTAATTTAGTAGTCTGAAGACTGCTACTTTAATAAAGTCAGGGAAAGAGAGTGAGTTCTAGTGCTGTCTTCTAGGGAGGAGTGCTGAAAATTTCCTTTCGTGAGACTGGCAGCTTTATATGCAGTAATCTCAGAAGTAGTTCCTTGCCCCTGTTGTATGAAGGCAGCCATCCAATTTTTCAAGATGCAGAGAGTATGTAGTCACCACTATTTTTGCACAAAGTTGTGTATTTAGATCTCAAATATTAGATTGTTGCTGTATCACACAAGCATTCAGGTTGGAAGAAAACTGAGGGGTGTAATGTGTCCTGAATAAGAGCAGTGATTCATAGCAAGTGCTTCTTTGTAGATGACTTATCAAAACTTCTGACTCCAACAGAGTATGCAATAATTAACAAAACCACACAGAAGTTGAAAACAGCATTTTATAATTTTCAATAAAATATGTTGGTTGTTACAATTTTTATATAGTAAGATAAAGTCCTGTAAATTATATAGCACGTGGAATGTCCTTTCTTAGTCTGATCTCTGTTTGTCTTCAGCTTTGCTCTCTAAGATACAATGTACAACTTGCACTTAGTGTACTAGTGGACTCCAAAGGTATTATTGAAACCTGACAGAATTTTATAAAGGCAGGATATAAGAAACATTGTAGTTTCCTATGTTCAATACTGAAATCAAAGCATAACAAATTATTGGCTATATGAAAGTAAAAAAGTATTATAATAGTAAATATAAATACTAGTTTAATAGCAGCTCACTTTTACCAAATGAACTGCTTGAGTATTTGTCACTTTTGAAGTAATATCAGTAGTGTTGTTCTCTGGTGCCCAGCAATTTGTCAGAGGGTTTGTCAAAGGGATTCCTCTAGTGGTACTATTTGGGGAATTTTTTTCTTCCCAGAGAAGTGTACCATATTTCTACCAGTAACAGCATTTTCTTTTCTTTTCTAGCGATGATCACATCAAGTTCTTTTGCTTTCAAGTTCTGGAACATCAAATCAAGTTCAAGTGAGTAATCTTTCTTGATGTTGGCCATATACATCTATTTGATTTCCCTTTTTATTTTGCCTGCAAAGAAGCTTTAAGTGATATCTCTCATCTTGATGTGATTGATTGAGGTGGCTTTAATCTAGTACAGAAGAGTTGTAATTCTTCACCTTTGCTAGGAGAGGAGTAATTAGATTTTGAGCAGCAGTCAGGTTTTGGGCAGTGTGCTCTACTTAGCCAGTCTAACACCTGTGTATGGCCCAAACCAGATTGTTATGGTTTGAAGAACCCACAACAACTTATTGTCATTTAGACAATTATTCTCTCACCTGATGACGCCTCTTCACCCAGGAAGGGGAATTGGGAAGGAACAAGGAAGCTCAAAGATTGAATATAAACAGATCTAATAGAATAAGACTAAATAATTAACATTAATAATTCTAATGAATCAATTTTGATCCCAATACTAGTATAAAATATGTGAGGATTACTATCAGCCCATTCTATCAGCAGGAAGCTGTGCACTTCCAGCAGCAGACAGTAAATGTCAGACACTGCGAGCACTAGGAGGGAAGGGCTCAGGGGTCCAGAAGCTCTCAGGATCATAGCCATTAAGGAAGAGAGAACACCTCAGTAAACTTTCAAATTAATTTTGAACGTGATCTGGGGAGATACCCATGTGAACATGGTATGAAGTAATCCTGTTGGCCAACCTGCGTCAAGTGCCTGGGTCTGGTTCCTCCTCATCCCTGCAACTGGCAAGGCTAGAAAACAGTGAGGCCTTGAAACTTACACACCTAGCTGCCTATTAAATAAATATTTTCATGAATTCAGACACTAGAGTCTGCTAAAAACACAGCTTTCCCTAGCATCAGAAGAGCCCTTACTGAGAAGTTAAATTACTGAAAGAGAAATTAATCCTGTGTTGCTCAAATCAGGGCACACATCCAGTTACCAAGGATTGCTTGAAATTACTTAGTCCTTCCTTTCTGAAGATTCAAGCCTTATTCTGTACTCTCACTGACTTTTGCAGAAGAGAGTCCTGTAAGCAGCAGCCTTGCTCAGTACAGACTCCTGGACTTCAGACAAAGCCCTATTCATTCAATAACCGTGGCAGAGACATTAAAAGAAAGTAGTCTTTTCACTGTGTGGTGTTTTCATAGAATCATAAGTTTAGAAAAAAATACTTTGAAATAATGACATGGAGCTGTGGGGTTTTTCTCACACTTTGGACTTCTTTGGTCAGAACTTGAACGCCGTGGTGGAGTTGTTTGCCTCTTGGAATATCACCATAATTGATTGCAGTACACTGAACATCTGAGTCAGGCTTTAGATAGGAATATGATGTGGTTTTTGACTGTTTTTCACAATGTATCAGAGCAAAAATGAAAGACTTGAATTTCTGAGATTTTTATTTACCCGATTTTACCTTCCTCTGCTTGTTAACTCCTGTCATCTGCTCCCTGCAGCATGTTTATTCTTATTTTACTGCTGCTTATTTTCTTAGAGCATTGGGTTTTTTTTTTGTACCAAAGCTATAGCTAGATCCATTGCAAGGAGAGTGTTCTCAGCTGAGCTAGTCCTAGAAAGGAACATGTTGCATGGGTGGTATTTGAGATGGGCTGGTTATAATGTCAGTTCTTGCCAAGACTGTATGTTTGATATAAAGCAGAATTGTTTGCCTTTTTTATTTATTTTTTTTCCTTTGACATGTGTCTGATAATAAATGTGCTGTAGGTCAGATCAGTGAAAGACTTCCTTGTCTTCACTGTTGACAGTCTTCAATGTGTAGTAAACAAGTTTGAGCATATACAGATACCTACCTCTTCCTTCTCCCCATAGCTTATGGTCAAATGTGTATTTTTCTCAGGATCACAAGTCCTGTCCCTGCTAGAGCAGTCTTCCTGCAAATTTCAAGCTCCTGCTCCAATGCAGGAGGCAATAGTGCCTCCAAGTATAATCCACTGATATGGGCGAAATGTTTTTCCTTATTTTTATGCCCTTGATTGAAAATTTTAACATGCAAATAGCTGTGTAAGTTCCTTTCCTAAAAATGTCTCGTTTACATTAATATGCAGTTTTATGTGCAATATTAAAAGAGTGTTTGCCTTACTGAATGTTGCACTTGTCATAAAGCAGTTGTATTTTTGTTGTATTTTGATCTCATCATTTGATCTTTGTTTCAGATACTCTGAACTCACCGAAGTCCAACAGCAGCTAATTAGGGAAACACTCATAACATGGCTGCAGGCACAGGTATGTCCCCTCACAACAGTTTTATGTACTAGGCTTGTTAGTAGGCACTGAGCGTGGGCTAAGTGTTCATCTGTCTTTTGAGTTTAAAGATGGCTTTCTCTGAACATACACAGTACTTGATGTTTAAAAGCTTTTAGCATGTTAATCTTTATTCTAAATTCTTGAAATGATATGTTGTAAAGAAGTCTGTGCTTGAACTTACTACTAAATATAATGATTATGGTTTAACCAGTTGCATGTGAAATAAGGTGCATGAAAAGCTTCACTTTAGAGAGGTATAGTCCAGATTCCTGATGTTCCTGAGTGTCTGGAGGAGAAGAGGTAATTCTGGGTTCAAGACCCTCCTGAGCTGTCTCCTACTTGGAATACCAGCAGAAGTTTATGAATGAACAGCATCGCTCCTGTTAATGCTATGGCAGAGTATTGGCTACTCCTTCTTGTGGAATTAGTTACTGTAGCTGAACTTGAATCAGTTGGATGCAAGAGTTTGCAATCAGCAGAGCCATCAAGTGGGCAGATACAAGTCTTTGCCTATACCGGCAATTACCTAGTTAGCATTCCACTTCTGCACTGGAAATTAGCATAGTTGCTTTGCTTGTAGAAAGCTTAACAGTAGGAAATGGAGCATAATAAAATTTGAAAAAGAACAGATCATTGAGATGGATTAAATTGCTTTTAACTTTTCTTTGTGGCAAGCTGTTCCATTTAGGAGGAATTATGGAAAAGGGGAAGAGAGACATTAGTAGTGACAATTTTTTTATTATTATTATTTTTTTGTCCCCAGTGAGCATATATTTAGAAACTTCCTATACTGTTCTTAAGGTTAACATCTAGCTTAGGCATAATCTAGCTGTAAGAGGACTTGAGCTTGTTTTCTGTAAGTTCTTGTTTATTCTTTTCACCAAACTAACAAACTGGCTTTTAGTCTGAATAGTACACTAAATGCCGTGGTACTGAATTGAAAGGCATAGGACTGTGTCATACAGAGAGAATGTTTTCCATGTTTAATTCAATTTAGCTGAATTATGGTGGTTTGTTTTTTTTTTTTTTTTCAAAATCCTTGGAAAAGTAAGGCTTTTTATTGATCTCAGTCAGGAAGAGAGCTAGTACATCACTACACAGAAATCATCAGACGTATATTATTCTTCTCTCATTTAGTAAGAATGTACAAATAAAATATCTTGTTTTTACCAGATGCTGAATCCCCAGCCTGAGAAGACTTTTATTCGCAACAAGGCAGCACAAGTCTTTGCCTTGCTTTTTGTTACTGAATATCTCACAAAATGGCCCAAGTTTTTTTTTGATATTCTGTCAGTAGTTGACCTTAATCCACGAGGTGTGGATATGTACCTCAGAATCCTGATGGCTGTTGATGCTGAGCTGGTAGACCGGGATGTTGTTCATACATCAGAGGCAAGTTATTATTTTGTATTGACATTTGTTTTACATTTCCAAAACGTTCTCTTTAATTAGAGAAGAAGACTTGCAGAGATGTTGGGTTTTTCCTATGGCAACTCTTCCTTAGAGAAATTAGGTGGTTTAGATCCAAAAGCCATATGTTGTTTAATGCTTTTTATGATTTCATACTTTTCAGTTAATGTGGTTTTTTGCTTAGAGAGCTACCAAACAAAAACTAATGGGCTGAGTTAGCCAATTTGTTAGACTGGCTCGTTTTAAAATGTTAATTTCTTCCAGTGCCTGTTTTAAGGAGTTCTAATATCAAAAATCCTTTTAATGATCCAGAGGATTTCTTTCCCTTTTGTCTGCCTTTCTTCAGTGTTTGGACACTGCAGTAGGAAAGAAAAAGTGAAAACTGGGTTATTTTGATTTTATTTCTTGTGAGGAAAAAAAATGTGCTGCTCTTGTGTTTCTGATTGGAGTTACTCATCTTGCTAGGACAAGTGGTGTTTGGTAGTGGGTGCAAAAATAGTGCTAATTAGACAAGATGCTAATAAGACTGATTTATCCTTTTCTTGTATTGATAGGAAGCTCGTAGGAACACCTTATTGAAAGATACTATGAGGGAACAGTGCATTCCAAGTTTGGTGGAATCGTGGTACCAAATCTTACAAAACTATCAATACAGTAACTCAGAGTTGACATGCCAGTGCCTTGAAGTAGTTGGAGCTTATGTATCCTGGATAGATCTGAGCCTGATAGCCAATGAAAGGTAAGGGGGGCTTTGGAATACCTTTGCAAGAAGAACCCCAAAAATATTTCTGTATTCCTCTGAAATCAGAATTTTCTGGTTTTCTTTATTTCTCTGTAACAGAATTAAACCTCACCTTTGAAAAAAAGGACTCCAATTATATACAAATCTTTGGAGTTTTGAGGTTTTTTGTAGAGTAACTATGCAAGTCAAGCTGATATGATGGCCAAAATAGACGCTGCAATTTGAGTTCTTATAGCTCTTAATGCTGGATTTAATCAGTACAATAACTTCAAAACTGTCTTATAGAAAGAAACCACTGTAAATATGTACACAAATAATATCAAACTTCCGTAAGATGCTACTGTGTACATATAAAAATGACTCTCTTTTTTTTCTTTGAAGGTTTATAAATATGCTGCTAGGTCACATGTCTGTGGAAGTTCTCCGGGAAGAAGCCTGTGATTGTTTGTTTGAAATTGTAAATAAGGGAATGGACCCAATTGATAAAACAAAATTGGTTGAATCTTTATGTCAAGTATTGCAGTCTGCTGGTCTCTTCAGTATTGATCAGGTTTGTATATTGCTTTTTACAATAGGAATAAGCAAATCAACAGAACACTATAAAACTATCTTTAGAGATTAAAGAGAGTTAGTTGTGCTTCTGCATCAAAGCTAGACACTTCTTACTTATGCTTTTCTCATACTTTAAATTAAAGCTTGTTACTGATATTGCTTATTCACTTAAAACACACTGCATTTCATTTGTCCTCAGCATGAGTTTTTAATTTTATAAGCGAGATATTATGTAACTTCTCTCTCCCTCTGCTAAAGCACGTTGTGGTTAATGTAAGTGTTGCTTCTCTTCATTGCCTCGAATCTTCTCTTCTGAATGATTCCGTAATAGGTATTGTAGCCAAGGTAGAGGGTGTTGGGTTTTTTTAGGGTGAGACATTAGATCAGTTGTGCATAATTAGGCAGGGGAAAGAGCTTTCTTAAGGGCACATGTGTTGTTCTATGTGTCTGCACCATCGGACACAAGGCTGGAAAAATATACCTAAGTAACCAAACACAGGTTCCTTGGCAGTTGCAGTGTTTAAGGAACAGCTGTTTGCTACCTGCCATGGAGAAAGAGGAACCAGCCCTTATGAAGCTGTAGTCCTTGGGTTGTTATCTCTTAATTTTAAAGCCATTGTCAAATCTGTATTCCTACTCAAATGTGGAAAATGTACCTTCATCAATTCAGGTGTTTCTCTAAAAATCCTACCTCAGTCTCTCTGAGGAAGACTTCTTCTTCTTCTGTGCAGTTGTCTCCAGGAGCAAAGCATCTAGTTGGAGTGACTGGTCTGGTACTAGTTCTCAATTCTGATCAATGTATTTCTACAAAACCAAGCCATAAATACTTAATGTTAACTCACTCTTACAGGCAGTACTGAAAGTTACTCATTACCAGTATTTCTGAAGGGAGCTACAACTGTTAATTCTTTGAAGTTTTCCCATAAAAAGATTTTCCTCTTATACAGCCTAAAATTTATGGTAGGTATGTGCTGCTGCTTTTGTTTTGAACCTGCTTCTTGCTATAAAGTAAAAAGAGAAATGAACGGGCCTGAAGAGACGAAGGAAACTACTGTTGTATAATGGAGGACAGCCAAATCTGGCGTTGCTTTAATGTTTCTCTTTCCCTTCTCAAGGCAAAACGAACCAGGCAGTTGTACTTTTCATCTAGGAGACAAATACTGGTTTTACTTCCTCTGCATGCCAGACGTGGACAGTACAGTCTGTAAGCTCGTGCCATTTAAGTGTGAGCTCTGCTAGTGTTTTTAATCGGATGTTTTTTCTTGCAGGAGGATGATGTGGATTTTTTGGCGAGATTTTCTAAGCTGGTCAATGGGATGGGGCAAGCATTGATAGCTAGTTGGACTAAACTGATAAAAAATGGTGATATGAAGAGTGCCCAAGACACTCTCCAAGCTATCGAAGCAAAGGTGGCCCTGATGTTGCAACTGCTAATTCATGAAGACGACGACATCTCATCTAATATCATTGGCTTTTGTTACGACTACCTTCACATCTTGAAACAAGTAAATATGTCTGGCTTTAATTTAACATCACTTTTTGGCACACGGTTTAGTTTGATTTTTGTAGGAATATATGACTGTTAATAATATATGCAAGATGCCTTGCAAAATAGGTTTTTTGAGTAATAAGCTCTGAGTACCTTTAGTGGCTGTGGTCACTTCTATAGTGTTGTTTAGAAATCTGAAGGAATTGGGTTAAATCTTGCATTAAATGGAAAGAAGGCTTGCAGATCATACAGCTGTTAAAAAAGCAAAACTGTCTTTTCCTATTAGACAGTAATAAAGGCGTTACTATACGAAAAATAACACTTGGAATTTATTTTACAGCTTTCTGCACTTTCAGACCAACAAAAAGCTAATGTAGAGGTAAGTATTTTTACCCCTTTTTCTTTTTTTTCTCCAAGAACACTTTGGGTCAGAATTTTTAATCTTGCTGAAACAAATCCTGTTTTATTTATATGCCTTAAAGTGTGAATGTGACGATAATTAAAAGGGAAGGCTTAAAAGTACAGACAGTATGTTCCATCTCCTGCTAAGTAACTACAGATGTTTCTTTAAATAGTAAACTTACATTGAATTGTGTATGAAGATGAAAGCTATTTTAGAGCCGGCCTTCCCAAGCAATCTTTAAGCATATACTGGTAAACTCTTATACAGTCTGTTCAGTTGATAAAATGTTCTTAAATCAAGATAGAAGAAGAGGCTTTTTCCTGAAGCTTTGTTTTTCTATTAAAACGTGTCCTAATTCCAGAGGATTGGACAAAGAATGGAAAGGACTGTCATAAAATCCAGCCTTGATAGTATTAAAAGTTAATATTATGTTATATTTGAATTGCAGCTTCTTTCAGTTGTACTTACAACAAGATGTTCTATGTTAAGCATTGCATTAAACTATACATTAAGTTTTTAAAGTTTAAGTTTGAGTTTATATATAAACTTAAAACTTTTTGATTTCTTTTCCCTATCACCCTTCTGCACCAATGGGGATGTACTAAGATGTTGAACTGGTTAGATTGGTGCAGATGTTTTTTTAAGTTCATACAGCTGACAGCTGTGATTCCTTCTCCTTTACAAAGCCAACCAAATTCTGTTCTAACATGAGAAGTTGAATTTGAGTAACTGTGCTCTAGATTATCTTGATCTGGTTTTGTCTAATGCGTGTTGAAATTGGATGAGGTAATACAATAAAAGAAGTTTGATAACATCACAGAATATTTTTGTTACTGTGTCTCTTGTTCTTAGAACTGGATCAAACCGAATTACTACTGCAGTGCACTTAAGACACAATATTTGAACAAGTTACTGTTTCAGGATTACTGTTTTGTTAAACTTGTTTTCATTCTGAGGACCTTTGTTGCAATTACTTCTTAACTTTACTGAGCACTTCTTGAGAAGCAGTCATATCAGTCTTCTTCCACTGAACTCATAAGAAAGTATTTGGAAATAGTCTAAATCTTCTCATCTGTCTTCTGCTGCTAAGCACACAAATTAAAGCTTTCCTTCAAAGTTTTGCACCTAGGTAGTTCTCACTTTCAACTTGTTCATCATTTGAACAGGGAAAAAGGTGGTCTTGTTTATTGTAGCTTTTAAGTCTCAAAGCTTTTTCTCATCAGCAGAATCACAGTTCTTAAAATGACAGGTGTTTCTAAGCATTTCTGGCTACAAGCACATCACATTAATGTTTTGGTGTTAAAGAACTTCAGGTTTTGCACTTAAACTGAAAAATATGTAATTGTGGTTAATTTGTCAAAAGTGTTTGGTGAAGGGTTGTTTTAATTTACCTTGTTCCATTGTTTGTCTGAAATTTATGGCTATCTGCATTCAAAACTTCCAGTACTGGAAGAGAATTGCGAAATGCTAATCAAGTTCTTCCTGATACAATCAGCATTTTCAATTTCTGTAGTTATAATAAAAGCTACTGGCTACTGAATTTGACCAAGGTGGAAAAGGGGGACGGGGAGCAGCATGAGTTTGTTTCTTCCCCTAGTAGTAGGTATAAGAATGAAGTGCTTTTGTAATGCTGATCAAATACCTGTTACAATTCTACTGAGTCTTTTCCAGTATTCAGTGTACCTCTTTCTTGTAAGAGGCATATGGACATGTACTGCCCCATCAGTTGTTGCTGCTTGTTGGACTTCTAACACTTTATTGCTGTTAGAGGCATAAAAATGGTCTGCCTCTGATTCAGTTTTAATCAGAGGAACATTTAAGCAGAGAATAGTGTTCTGTGCATTTGGAATATATAAGTTTAATAAACATTTTTCTAGGTTCCCCAGAACAAACTGCTAAACTAATTTAAGTATAATAGATTTTTAAACACTTGTTTTATCTGTGTGTGACTGTCCAATTTCTATCCATCCTGAAAAGCATGAATGGAATTGAGTTCTTTCTGTATTTTAAACATTAAGTCAGAGTTCTAAGAGCCTGAACTAGTAAATGCTTTGTAAAATCAAAGTGATGGGCTTAAAGTTTAAGACTTCGCCAAAGATTAGATCAAGTCTTTATTCCTGTTTCAGGACTTTTCACCTTAGTAGGGACTGTTGATATTTCATGTCAGTGCTTTAACTGATCTAATTATTTGCTGCTGAAAAGGGAAAGTTTTGCATTTCTTACTCTTATTTCCTACTCCTGGCTCTTATTCTTGGATTCTTTGCTGAACCAATTCAGCTTGTTAACCTGCCCCGAAAAACCCTTTCAAGGATGTTGAACAATTAAGAGGAGTGAATTGTATGGCTAAACTGACCTGACCCTTTAAAACAGGATCTTGGACAACTTGTTTAGCTTCCTCAGCCTAGTTTAGTCATCTTAATTGTTATTCTCAATGTGAACCCAAGAGCACAGATTAAAAGCAGGAAACGAAGCCAGATAATACTCTCAGAGATTGAGACCTCCAAGTTGTCTATGCTGTGTATCTGAAATTGCATCTGTGTATTGTTTGGATATAATCCATCTGGTTTAATTCATTATTTCTTTTACTGTTATTTTTGCAAAGCCTCTGAAAATGGTAATTTGAATGGGGTTTAAAATATTTTAAATATTTAACACTTGCTTTAATGTTTCTTTTACTGTAGGATTTTAACTCTTGCTTCTTACTAGTTGTATACGCTTACACTTACAGTTCTGTTCTTATCTTAGGCAATCATGTTGGCTGTTATGAAGAAGTTGACGTATGATGAAGAGTATAATTTTGAAAATGAGGTATTGTATGAATAAACAGACAAATGCTTCTTAAATTGCATGTAGTAAAGCTTGCTTGTGCTTTTAAAATATGTATTTTTCATAGACTGAGGATTTGAAGGTAGGAAACGAAAGTCTGTAGGCTGAAGGGTTTCTTTTTCCTATGTGGAAAGCCTTTTTTAACCTCTGGGCACATGTGCATAGGACAAAACAATATAGTAAAGGGATATCCAAGCCAGTTCAGTTAGCAGAGTATTTCTGACTGTATTTGTGCAGAACAATTCCTACACAAATACAGCTGTGCTGCTAGCTAAGCATAGCTGTTGAGCGGGCTTGTTCAGGGAGAGTTTGCATGTTTGTGCACATCGTTTTCTCTTGCAAAAAGATTTGAGAAATCTATTGTGTAACGAAACTCTTGAAGAGATGCTGCTTGACCTACTTCAGATGGTCAAACCTCTGCAAAAATAAGGTTAAGGAGGCAGAAGATCTTCGATTTCACTTTCCTTTCGTGTTTATATCTCTGTCAGGCAGCAGTGATGGTTGAATACATTAGACTTACTTTTGCTTCAGGCTGTTTGGAGAGCTCTAACCTTAAAAAGGTTTGCTTAAGCTGTATGCAGTCTGTCATAAATGTTTCTGTCAGTTTAATTTTGAAACTAAGCTAGATACTGAGAACATCTTGGAGGATTGAGTCAATTTTCAGGAATTGGGTCAATAAGGCTTTGCCAAGAGCATTTTCCTTATTGTACTTTTGGCTAGTTTTCAGTTTGGAAAGCCTTTTCTTAATGTTTCTGGACTGCATGTGGTGGATCTTAACATTATTACAACCAGCCAAAAAAGCATGTTATGTTGCAGGAGCCTAGGGTGAGCATTATTGAATTCTCCGAGTGTGGTATACTGTTGCTGTATGTACGTGGTTTTGGTTTAGGTGCAGTTGTCTAAAATGATTATGAATTCATTTAAATGTGAAAATAGGAACTTCACTGATGTGACTGTCTTGTAGGGTGAAGATGAAGCGATGTTTGTGGAGTACAGAAAACAGTTGAAACTATTGCTGGACAGACTTGCTCAGGTGTCACCAGAGTTGCTGTTGGCGTCTGTGCGCAGAGTTTTTAACACTACACTTCAGTAAGTTGAGTTTTTTTTAACTTGTTTACATGATGCCCTTAGGTTTTTTTGCCTTGTGTAACTGTCAGAGTTTGTAGTGAACGTAAGTGTGATGTACCAAGGTGAAGCCAGTTTGATAGAATGAGCTTTGTTGGTAAATATGACTTTGTATAATCTTTTACTCAACTACTTTGAAAAAGAAAGCTTGCTTTTCATAATCTTGAATGGCAGCTAATTAATTTTTTTTCCTGGAGATGTCTCTTGATCTTTCTCATTTACCTACTTGGCAGCAGCTGTTTGGGCAGGTGTTTGCTTCACACCTCAAGGAAATGCTTATGAGTTGTGGTAAATAATTTTATATATTATTGCTATTGGAAAACCAAGGTTGATAAGGGAAAAGAAACAAAGGTGAAGTATTTTATACAAAAAAGCAGAACCAATCCTGGAAACTGTGTAAATAAGGAAGCACTACTGCTAGTTGCCTTCCTAGGACAGTTGTGTGTACAGAAATAGGAATCTAGTATTGTTGGTGGCTTCCTTGTCCCCTGAGTCTCTTTCTAAGTGAAGCTGAATGGCTTCACGCCATGCATCATAGTATGTGCTTTTGTACCTAAAATAAGTACTTCAAGCTTTCAGGTTGAGACTGGTAAAAGGAAATGGGCAGTGCTGTGGTAGAGGGTGCTGCATTTGTGGATAAAGTCTTCCAGAAGCATTCTGAAAATACCACATAGGCTTTACAGTGTTTTTCTTCATTTAAATCTGCTCTTCTTGTGCTGTGCGTCTGAAGAAGGCTCAAAAGAAAATGCTAACGTGGTGGAACTGTGATTATTGCATAAGCTACTACTGACTACCGTGATCTTCATATTTATTCCCTAGGAACTGGCAGACCACGCGATTTATGGAAGTGGAAGTAGCCATAAGGCTGCTGTATATGTTGGCCGAGGCTCTTCCTGTGTCTCATGGTGCTCACTTCTCTGGTGATGTTACAAAAGCTACGGCTTTGCAAGACATGATGAGAACGGTAAGCACGTGTGTTGTGGGAGCTATTTAGAAATGCTAATGAAGACTAGAACACTCCAGTTCAAATGGCTCATCTTAACTACCAGCATGTCACCTATGCTGTAGTTTGATGTTATAAACCGCTAAAGTACTAACTTCCTAATGCTTTTATTTGTAGCTGGTGACTTCTGGTGTTAGTGCCTATCAACATACATCAGTGACCCTGGAATTCTTTGAAACAGTGGTTAGATATGAAAAATTCTTTGCTGTTGAACCTCAGCACATTCCAACTGTTCTAGTAAGTTTTAACTTATTTGCATTTTCAACCAAATAAGATTAGATAAGTTCTTTAGACTCAAGAAATTTTCTATATTTCCTGAAGGTCCCTAAAGAAGGTCCGAAGGTCACTGGGTTTCTTAAATTGTTGGATGATTAGCTTTCCCCCTTCTTGTTTAAGGATTCTAAGATTGAGATGTTTTCTTGATTGCAGATGGCATTTTTAGATCACCGTGGTCTTCGCCATACAAGTCCCAAAGTACGAAGTCGAACAGCTTACCTCTTCTCCAGATTTGTCAAGTCTCTTAAGTGAGTAAAGCCCCAACACGTGTATCCAAATAGCACCAAATTTCATGTTAGTGAAACAAGCTGGGCTTCAAATGGATTGCAATGAAGTAATACATCAAAACGGAATCTAGCAGGATTAGGGTACTGATGTAGTAGTGGAAAAATTTGTTGCAGGACAGGGAACTCATATACATATGACTAGCTCACTTTGATTAAAGTTCAAACTGATCAATGTAAATCTCCTCATTGAGCAGAGCTGAGAGTAAGTGGATCTGGAGACTCCAAAGAGTAACTCTTGCCTATCTCTGAAAAAATATTTGCTGAATATTTACAGAATTCATACTGATGTAGTTTACTTGGTGTATTAGAGCTCTTTAAACAGTCCTGTCCTGTTGCTATTACTTTACAGGCATGTTTAATGTAGAGGCAGGAGAAGCTCCAAGTTGGTTCAGATTTCAGAAGGATCCATTTTTCAACTCTTAATGAAAATGTTTCACTGAGATGAGTGAGGTTATTTATGCATGTATGTTTGTTGTTGTTTTGGTTTGGTTTTTTTTTTAAAAAAAAAGAAAAGAAAGAAATGTTTTCTTTCCCAATATGCCATGTGTCTGTTAGACCTACCACAGGTTCTGTGTTGAGAAGGTAGTTTAGTGTCTAGCTTTATGGCCTAAATAAAATACCAGGAAACCTGTAAAAATGCACACTGGTGTTATGTACTTGTGTTTTCCTTCAGTAAGCAGATGAATCCTTTTATTGAAGATGTTCTGAATAGAATACAAGACCTGTTGGAACTTTCTCCTCCTGTGAGTATTTACAGCAAGTTTTTTGTAATAAATAATAAATACAGCTTGCACCCTACTTACCACTGTGCCTGATTACTTGCTGAATTGTTATCTCAGCACACAAACACTTAAACGCAAATAATTGTCTTGCTTTTTTTGGTGTGAGATCACTCATGTGCTTCCATTTGTACCTAATTTTAATAATCCTGTTTATATGGGTTTGTGGGAGCATTGGCTAGAGATGAGGGCTTATATATAGAAGCTTATCAGTTGAAGGAACAACTATTTTTTATACAATTCAGACAATATTTTTACCTGTACTTAACACTTTACATAAGTAGGAGAAGAATGTAACTATTGTAAATGTATTATAGAGATTATGTAGGCATGATTAAAGAAAGACCAGTATCTTTAAACTTCAAGGGGAAAAAAAAAGTCTTTGTTAAAGGACTCATAGTAAATTACGCCTGTTGTCTTCTGTTTTAGGAGAATGGTTACCAGGCTCTGTTAAGCAGTGATGATCAACTTTTCATTTATGAAACAGCTGGAGTATTAATAGTTAACAGTGAATACTCTGCAGAAAGAAAACAGGCTCTAATGAGGAATTTGTTGACTCCGCTGATGGAGAAGTTCAAAGTATTGTTAGAAAAACTGATGATGGCACAAGATGAGGACAGACAGATGGCCCTGGCTGACTGCCTCAATCATGCAGTTGGGTTTGCTAGGTAGGTACAGCACAGTCACCCTGTGTGTTTCTGGTTTGAGTAAAAGGCAAATATAAAGGATTTATCAGGAGGAGGGGCAGAGTTTTTACCTGTGCTTTATTGCCCTAGAAAATCATCAGTGGTTGTAGAATTTCTTGTGGCAGCCCAGAAATTAATCTAAGTCTCCTTAGGAAAGGCTGCTATGGATCTGCATACAGAGAGCACTGAACAAGTTTATAATCAATTCCCTTTTATAATCCATTCCCTTCCTCAAAGAATCGTGTGGAGCTATTCTAATAATACGTTGTTTAGAACTTAATTCTCAAAAAACTGCCAAAAGGTAGTTTTATTAGTGCTATATTTTATCAAATAGCATTGTTCATAATTACTTCCAACACTTGGCTCCCATTTCATGAGATTCTAGTTTAGTGCGTGGGTTTTAAAGTTTACCTTGTTCTCAGCATTACTGTTTCTCCGTTGTGTTGGAACATGAACTTATATAAAACTTTGGTGTGTTGCTTTTACAGCCGAACCAGCAAGGCCTTCAGCAATAAGCAAACCGTAAAACAATGTGGCTGCTCAGAGGTGTATCTGGACTGCTTGCAAACGTTTTTGCCAGCTCTCAGTTGTCCCTTACAAAAGGAAGTTCTGAGAAGCGGTGTCCGCACTTTCCTTCACCGCATGATTATTTGCCTAGAAGAAGAAGTTCTTCCATTCATTCCGTCTGCCTCCGAGCACATGCTTAAAGATTGTGAAGCAAAAGATCTTCAAGAATTCATTCCTCTTATAAACCAAATAACAGCAAAGTTTAAGGTATGATATTGCATAAGCTTTCCAGTATCAAAGTGTTGCTGCTATCTCCTCTTTCTGGTTCTGGGAAAAATAGCTGTCAAACCGTTATCTCACAATTAATAAAGAAGTATATTTCTAAGGTTGTTTCTAAATTTTTGGATTTAGTATTTTAAAATTAAATACTACTTGCTGCACAAAATTGTTTTTTATTGACACAATTAACTCCATGGCCCTCACTGAAGTGTTAAGCGAATGTTGTGAACTGTGCAAGCTCTGAAGTGGATTTTCTCTATTTTCTTCTTTTTTTTCTTTCTTTTTTTTTTTTTTCCAAATGATGGGATTTCCAGGAGATACTGAGATATTTCTGTATCAGATACGCATATAGGGAAGTATACTGATTTGCAAGATCTCGATGCAGTGGTGCGTTGTTACTCAAAATAGGTTGACAAATACAGGGGGTTTGAAATGGAGGTGTGAGATACAAATAGGAGTAGGACCATCAAGTAATTACCTAGCAAAGGTTCTTGAAGTGTTGCCTTTAAGAGCTTCCTGGTTTCAAACAGTTCAAATGCAAAGGCATTGGAATCTATAAAGCTGCTAACCAGCTACTTGTGGTTTGTTCCCTGGAGCTGCCACAAGAATATTGCATTGTTGTGAATGGAGTGGGAAGTTCATTGCTGTAGAAGGTGGTTAAGAAGCCCTTTACATAGGCTTAAATAAGTCTTTCAGCAGAATGCAAAATTAGAGTTACTAGAAGTAAAGAGAAGTAAGTTTTGTGAGCCATAGAACAGAGCCTCGTGTGAATCTAGCACGTGGACCTCTGGAATATCCCATCTGCAGAGCAGAGAGAAGGAATTTTGAAAAATCAAGTATTTCAGAGATTAGGGAGGAAGACACGTATTACTTTAGTCATTTTTGCAAGTTATGCTAAAAACAACTCAAGATAACAGTATATAATTAAAAATAGTCCAAGTTGAAGGTAAGAAAGGTCACAGGAGCAAGACTGGACAAGTAATCATGTTCAAGTTTAAATTCATATGGTACTATACCGTTCTTACTACAGTACATTAAGGAGAAGATCCTGGCTGCAATAGTGTCACCTTAATGCTTTCCAGCTACAGTAAAGATTAAAGATAAAACCTTGTTTAAGAATTAAGTGAACACCTCTTTATGGAACTCTAGGATGGCACTGAATAGCACACCTTCAGTTTTTCAGTTTGTAAGTGTTCAACTGATTCAGTGTTGTTACACATTTCATTTCTCACTGCAAGTCAGACATAAATGAGAAATATTCTGTAATGCCAGTAGTATTTCAGCTCAGAAAAAAAGAATGTATAATCTTTAAAGACAAGTAATCTAAAAGGCAGCTTGATGTCAGTTTTAACATCTTGGAGATGTGTTTTCTGTTACTACAGGCTTTACAATAGCCACCCTTGATATTTTGGGGAATTTGAAATTGTGTTTGTCTGAACAGGAGGATGGGAAATCTTGAAAAAAACTTGTGTTCCCACTTGGAACAAGTCTAGGTGGGACTGGGGTTATTTTGTGCAAAAGACTTGGAATAAGTGGGGTGTAACTCAGGGTGCGGTAGTGTTCATGGTGACCGATGAGACTTGCTTTGTTGAAGTAGTTGGTACATGAAAATACCAACTTTAAAGGTGAATCAAAGCTGAGAATTGTAATGAGCCCTTAAGTTTTAATTTTAAAATGTTCCATTTCTGTAACTGTTTCAGTTGATACCCTCTTCCAATCTCCACAGACACAGGTTTCACCTTTCCTGCAACAGATGTTTATGCCACTACTTCATGCTATTTTTGAGGTCTTGCTCCTTCCAGCAGAAGAAAATGACCAGTCTGCTGCTTTAGAAAAACAAATGTTACGGAGAAGTTACTTTGCTTTTCTGCAGACAGTAACTGGCAGTGGAATGAGTGAAGTCATAGCTAATCAAGGCAAGTAGTTCAGTTTCTCAAAGGATAGTACTATGGTTATTCTCATCTCTTTTGTCTGCTAAAATCATTAGCCTAATTCTTGTCAAGTACTATTAACTATTGTTAAGGTAGAATGGACTACCATAATTACAGTATTCAGCTTGCATATTGCTCACCTGTTGCACAAGAATTTGGGTTTGTGAAGTCCAGCTATAATAGGCACAATCTTCCCAGTGATCTTTTCAGCTTATATGTGATCACTGGGTCTGTAAGGAGAAGAATGTGTATAATACATCCTCATGCATGGTTGTATTTGGTTAACCTGAGTTCATATATCAAATACCTAACAATATAAATATTGTATATAACAATAGATATTATCAGTTTCTAACAAATGATAACCGTGGTCAAACTGGGCAAGAGCATTCATGGCTGCCAGTATTCATTGTGGTGTTTGTTTTCTGAAGGACACATCAGTATTTCTGTAAATTTTTTATTATCACCTGATCTTATTTTCTATGGCAGAGAAGTCACTTGATACCTTCTATGTAGTAACCAGGTTTTCCTCACCCTTAGTGGCCAAATGCAAGTTAGTGCTTTTCACAGCCAAAATTTGAAGTTGAATGTCCAGTTGTTTGATTGTTTTAAGTAATTCTCTCAGTTTGTATTTCATCACCATCAAAATGGCTAGGGACTTGAGAAGCTTTGAAGTGAGTGATCTGATGGATGGAGCTCAGGCTTCTTTCCTCCTATCCTAAAATGATGGTAATCCCTATGGGAGAGGATAGTGTGGCAATAAGTAGTAGTGGGACCTTCTTTGAAAGAGGCAATTTATAAATTGTTATATACCAAGAAATTTATAAAGGAATCAGAAATAAGCATAGATGCACAGAAATTTGAAGTGTGATAAATATGTTTTTCCATATATTGGGAAGATAAGCAAACTACTTTGATGCTGCTGAGTTTTAGTTAACTACCAAGTTTGGGTAGAGAGGAGAAAACTTGTATTTGTAATTGCAGGTCAAAATACTATCCTTGCCTTTGTGTGTATTAAAGGCCAGAAAAGCAATTAAAATCTCCACATTTAAAAGACAAACAAACAAAACCCCGAACTATTGTAACCTAAATAAGAGTTGTCTTGCATCGTAGGGGAAACTTCCCAAAAATATTTGAGATTTGTGCAAAACACAGCTATTTTGAAGTTGAAGCGTGTCTTTCAGGTCAGTATTTATATAAAATAGTGTAAGAGTACAGAAAGATTTTTAGGCTGCAAATTGAAATGACCACCTCATTTTAATGTGTTTAAGGTGCAGAGAACGTGGAACGTGTGTTGTTCACTGTCATTCAAGGAGCAGTGGATTACCCAGATCCTATTGCACAGAAGACTTGTTTTATTATTCTTTCTAAGCTGGTGGAGCTCTGGGGTAAGGCTGTCTTTCCATGACTCTTCTGCAGCTGTTACTAACCATGAAGCAAGAATAGAACCTGGAATGTTATTTTTCCTTGCAGGAGGTAAAGATGGACCAGTAGGTTTTGCAGACTTTGTCTACAAGCACATTGTTCCAGCGTGTTTCTTGGCACCTTTGAAGCAAACCTTTGACTTAGCAGATGCCCAGACAGTATTGGTGTGTATTGTGGACAGGGGTATTTTTGCTTTCATGCTTTTTGGGGTAGATTCATGCTAAGAAACTTACAATGGCCATGGGGTGTCAAAGATCATCATCTCAAAATAAAATTCCTCATGTTTTTTATTGAGGTGTACGGGTGATTAAATTATTGAATATTGTGGTACTGTATTCTGTAGTTCATCTGTACTCAAAATCAAGCTAGAAAATGGCAAATCTGAGTGTTTAAGATTGACCCATGTTACTTATTAACTAATGTTCAGTGAAAGTGAACACACGCAGGCAACTTTTCTTTAGTTCATTTTGGTTTCAGCTGTAAAAAGTCTTTCTGGTTAGACTGGAACAAAAATTGGAAGGTTGAGGCTGTTACTGTGAGAGGGGAAAACGAGGGGATAACAGCATGAACAAATGGTCCTTGTTTTGGGCCTCGTTAGGTTCTTTGGCTTTAAATACTTAACAAATAGACTAATCAAATAGTCTAATGTTATGTATTACATTGCAGGCTTTATCAGAATGTGCAGTGACGTTAAAAACAATTCATCTCAAAAGGGTAAGCTTCATAATGCTTTGCAGGGAGTAACTCCTGCAGGTTTCTTTCTAGTGCTTTTGTCACTTTCTAAAAACTAGATACTTATTAGGGTGGATTACTACTCTACCCTTATATAAAGTAACAGAATGACTGTAGAGCTGTGTAGGCATACAGGATCCGGCAGTTCTACCTCTTGATAAATTACCACAAAATATTGGCTCTGCATTAAGGAGAAAAATCTGCTCACTTGATCGTTGCTGTGCTTAATTGATCGGTGGCATTCTTTCACTTTTCACTGTGGTACTTAAATGGACATAAAGAACAATTACGGATGTGCTATAGAGCACTTCTGTGAAAACTAAAGATACCTTTCAATGTGTGTAGGAGACTAGAATGAAAAACATGTATGGAAAAAATGAACCTTGTGTTGTCTGATGACTAAAACATTGTTGCATATTTCCATTGTAAATGGAAAATGAAAGAGTTTCTGGCTTTGTGTTACTGTTTCCTGCTACACCCTTTAACTTGCTGGCTGGCATTTCTGTCAAATGCAAGTAAAAGCCACAACTACGCAAAAATTGTGAGAAGGTATAAACTGGCAGAGAAGAGACTCTGTTTGAATTGAGGAGAACTTCTAAGTTTGTTCCTTTTTCCCCAAAAATCAATGAAGAGATAAATCTGTAGGAAACCAAGCTTTGGTAAATGAAATAATTTCCTATTAAAAACATTTGCTTCTTTTAACACTACCAATATAAATAAAGAAAAAAGATCTGAAATTTTTTCTCCTTTTCATTTGGCTTCTAAATTTCACAATGGGAGTAGTACAGTAGAGCAGTTGGCAGATACAATTGCCAATTTTTAAACTTCTTTTTCCTTCTTTCATGTGTCAGGTAGTGAATTTAGGGCTGCCTTTTTACTTAACTGACTGCTACAGTTGACATGTTACAAACTGGCTGTATTGTAGTTCTAATTTCAGTGCAATTTTCAGTGCATTCTTCTGCTTTTGTAACAAAAGATGCCAGAGATTGCAGTAGAATCCTTAGTGACAAGGTTGTGATATCTTTCTATTTGCTTATGCCTGAGAATAGTGTGATCTTTTGGTGTTTGATCTGCATAACTCCTCTGTAAAATAGTCATGCAGACCACCTGTTCTCAAACTTACTGGTAGCACACAGTATAGAGCTTGGACTTCCCATATGTATGAAAAAATGCTTATACAAATTATGTACCACTTTTCTTTAGGGTCCTGAGTGCATTCAGTATCTTCAGCAAGAGTATTTGCCTTCTTTGCAAGTAGCTCCTGAGATAATCCAGGTAGGAATTCCTAAAAGAACGTTTTAACAACTCTTAACAATCATAAATGTTAAATGGGAACAAAAATGAATACTGGCAAAGGTAACAGCTTACCATCCTTCAGTAAAGCTTACTCTGATACTGCATATCAGAATAAGAGTTGTTTAGCATGAGGAATAACGTTACTGCAAGAGTGCCTTGCACAGAAGGGTCTAGTGCATGTGACTTAGTCGTCTTCCTACTTGAATTCAAGTTTTAACTTGAGCAAAAAGTTTCGTAACACCTAGAGTAGTAACTCAGAAGTAAAATTAATAGCATTGAACATACACAAAGTGTGATGATAAAGGCTGGATTCAACACTAGAGCAATATGGGCCACAGCACTGGTTCCACTGTCAAAAATTACATACATTAAACATGAGATTTTTGTGTGCTTATTTAGGAGAAGTGTAAGAGGATTCTCAAAAGTGAAACTTTATACCTGACCGTTGTCTCGGTGTTAGATTTTGCTAGCCATATCTTAAACATTGCCATGAAGAAGTTGTTAGGTGAACTCTGACAACGTAATTTTAATTGCAACTAATTTGAATACTATAGTAATCGGGTTTACTGCATTAGAAGACAGTTGTGCTCATTATGAGATTTAAACTGTAGAACTTTTAAGTGGCGTTAAATATCTGTAAGGATCAAGTGTTATCTCTTGCTGGCACCCCAGTGTTTTTCTGAGCTAAGATCATAACTTTTCAAGTGACAGATGTGTTCTGCTTTTCTCCAGAGACTCACTTAGTGCGTACGTAATGTTTTTCAGTGTAAGTGTTCACTTGCAGTATTCATCTCAAAGCCACCAAAAGTTACTGGGAAAGTTAAAGGGTTAGAAACTCCTTGGCTGCAGTCCTTGTAGACAGTCCTGTTTCTGTGTAATTGGTTAAAAATGAATATGATCCCCTATAATTGAACATACTATTTTTTCTTTTTTACCCCAGAATGCACTTGTCATAGCCTATTACAATTGTGGTTGTTTTTTTTTAATCTGTAACATGCTTTTCTTTGGTTACATGTTAGGCAAAATACAAACTAATACCGATGGCTTTACATACAAGGTATTCTGTGCACTCCTAACATATCCCAGGTTTTGTTGCTTCGTTTAGTTGGCATTTCTGTATTCTCTCTTACAGGAGTTCTGTCAAGCACTTCAGCAGCCTGATGCAAAAGTCTTTAAAAATTACTTAAAGGTAAAGATTTTTTTCTTTTCATAGCTTTCAATTCCATTTGAACTTTGTCACACAATTCAGTTGTGGTGGTGACCTGAAGTAAAATTGAAATATTGAATTATTTAATAGTTTTTAGTTAAAGGAATCTCCAAGTAGTAAAAGCAGTTGTTTGGAAAGAAGGCACAAACAACAACAAACCTACATCTGTAGAATTGTCCCTTATCTTCATCACGTTGCCATTTCCTCAATAGCTTGATATTCTTGTGGCTTATATTTAATAGTTGAAACAGAAGAGATGCTGTAATTGTAGGGAATGTGTTGGAATGCTTTGCTTTTGAGGGTGTGGGTGTAATTGAGCAGCATCAGTCACATCCTTGAACCCAGCGTGTTAATCTGTATGTTAAGAAAATGAGCTGTCAAACTGATTATCTTACACCTCAGCCATTCCATGTCTTGTATTCCTTTGTCTTAATTCCTTTTTTCCCATAATTTTTTAACAGGTATTCTTCCAGAGAGCAAAGCCCTAAGGAAAATACTGGAATCTCATGTACCTTTTTCCATAATCCAGAACTCTGGTTGTTAATTTATAAAAACGCTAACTCTCGTGCCATTCAAACTGGTTTTGTTGCTTTGTGCTTACATCAGTACATATTTTAGCCTTTTGCAAGAAAGAGAAATGCAAATTCCTCACTTGTGTCTCAAACATGAAGATATGTGACAACATTAAAAATAATCTGTATACCTACACAAACTTTTATGTATAGGATGATTGAAGCTTCTGCTGTAACACAATTACAGCAATGAAATGACACTTATTTTTGAAATTAAATGTAAAAATCCCTTCAGAACATAGCGATGGTTATTAAAATGTGTACATTTTTGATACTGAGTAAAATGTTTTCATAAGACATAAAATTCATTTGTTCATGTATGGTGACATGAAAATAAAACAATCAAAGTCATTCTTGTAGATAGTCATTTCATTGAAGTTGTCTTAATGATAAAATATATATATATACCTCCTATAAAACAGATTGGTTTAATAAATGATTTCATTTAAAAGTAGCATCTGGTTCTATCTTTTTTATAAAAAAAAATAAAATAATTTTATCCAGTGAAACGTTAAGTCTCTGAATCATTTTGGTCGAATCTTTAGAAGCTACAGCATTCTTTAATCTTCTGGCTGTTACATTTGAGTAGAACCTGGCAGTTTGTCTGAGGCTTGGATAATAAATTGTACTGCTGTCTCACAGGTGGGAGATGCCTGCAGAAAGAAATGATTGCATTTGCTGCGATATTTCAGTTGGAACAATTAGTCTATAAAGAGATTTTAGAACAACAGTGTTACTTCTGTCCCAAAACACATCAGTTGGTCAGTTTGTTTCTTTGGTTTAGTTTTTGGTGTTGATTTTGTGTTTTGTTTTGTTTTTTTCAATATTCTATGATATTCCAGTATTTGTAGCTACTTCCTAGGTGCAGGGGAAAGCCAAGAGTCTTCCATGCACAGGATTTAATACTTTCCCCAAGAGCTGATGTCATAGTGAAGAGCTGACTTATCTGCAGCGTAATCATATGAGCATTTTTCTAGACTCTGTGGTGCTACATTCTTCATACAACTTAAGTGGAAAACAAATGAGGAGGTGGCTCAGAAACAGCAGCCAGGAGCGGACCATGGTCATGTTTTGATGATACTCGCTGCTGTTGCCTCCCCCTTCCCTGAGGGAAGGAAGCAGAGGGCACTTTGATAGGATAGTATCACTTCAGTAAGATTTTGCTTTTGATTTTTGTATGTTTAATCAAAAGTTTCCTGTTACTCAATTTG
Source organism: Thinocorus orbignyianus (assembly GCA_013400375.1). Taxonomy (NCBI): domain Eukaryota; kingdom Metazoa; phylum Chordata; class Aves; order Ciconiiformes; family Thinocoridae; genus Thinocorus; species Thinocorus orbignyianus. The sequence continues at coordinate 2,135,846 of VXBW01007594.1, forward strand.
CTTTATCACAGATTAAGTGCTTGTGGTGCTTTTTATACTTTCTAGCCTCACCATCTCTTTTCCTCCCTTTGGTGTTGTACCGATGCTAGAGGTCCCCTGGGGCTGATATCCATCCAGCACTAGAAGCTCCCCCTCTTCGACTTGGTGCTTTGCTTGTGCTGCTGTGTTCCTGCAACTCCCAGCTGCCCCAGCTCCAGGGGATGTACCTACGGCCCCCCGCAGACCCTGCTGAGTGCTGTCAGTCTTCTCTCTGTTTGGCTTGGTCTCCTTCCCCTGCAGATATGGCACCTTTACCACAGGCAGGGAAGAGCTTTCACTAGGCGGATTATGAAGCAGTTAGGTAAGGATCCCAGAAGGGACTGCTCTCCTTCCTCATCCCCACCGTGTCCCCATAGCTTCCTCTGCACCAAATCCAGTGTTCGTCTAACCTATAATGAGCTATTCAGGAAGCTGAAGTGGCAGAAGGAAACGCTTCCCCCTCAAAAACTTGTCACCTCCTGGGGTGATGTCAGGTGCGAATGGATACAAAGCAGAGCGCGCAGAGCGTGGGGGCGAGCTGCACGGGGCAGCCTGCACCCTGGCCTTCCATCCAGGACTGAAAGAGGATTCTGCAGGACGAAGGACAAGGTACTCTGGATCTTCAGAGAAACAGGTTTAGCCTAAAAAATTCAAAAAGGGGTGTTTACTTTCCTATGCTTTAACCCTATTGAATCAGAACAGTGTATTGTCAGGGGTTGTGCAAGGTGTGTGCTGAGGGTTGGTTTTGGTATCTTTAGATAAACGTGTAAACAGTTTGATTCTGGCTACTAGGAGCTGGTGGATTTTTCTGCAGTTTTCTTCAGCAGTGCAGAGACAGCGGGTCTGCAGCTGTGATACTGCTGTTAGGTGGTGGGTCTGCAGTGCCCAGTAACTATCCAAGGTTTACCAGAGCAACTGATGAGTTTCTACATTTTCACTTTGAAGAGATGGGTTCCTGCTTTATGTTTGTTGGGCGAGGGTTCAGATGCTTTGAACTGGGGAGGGACTCTTTGTCAGGGAGTGCAGTGATAGGACAAGGGGTAATGGTTTTAAATTGGAAGAGGGGAGATTTAGATTAGATATTAGGAAGAAGTTCTTTCCTGTGAGGGTGGTGAGGCACTGGAACAGGTTGCCCAGGGAAGTTGTTGATGCCCCATCCCTGGAAGTGTTCAAGGCCAGGTTGGATGGGGCTTTGAGCAACCTGCTCTGGTGGGAGGTGTCCCTGCCCATGGGAGGAGGATTGGAACTTGATGATCTTTAAGGTCCCTTCCAACTCTAACCATTCTATGATTCTATGTTATGAGAGCTACTTCTTGTGGGGTAGAAGAAGAGGAAAGAGAAGGAGATAGATGAGAACACTCCACTGAGGAATTAGATCGACATTCATCCACTTTCCTTCTTCAGACAGCATGTGATTTTCTTGATTTAAAGGCTGCACCGACCACAGCCACCTCCAGCTCTCCTATATGACTTAACATCACTGTGTATGTACCTGCATTGGTCAGCATGACCCTGTCCAGATTACAGGTGCATAAAACCTCACCACGGCAGTAACTCTTCTTCTTGTGCGCAACAGCTGAGGTCAGGGACAATTTTTCTCAGGGACCAGCTAATCAATGCAGGTAAGAGATTTTAGCAACTCCTTGCTGTCCAGAGAAGCAATCTGCCCTTATCCCCTCTCGTCAGCACTGGCACTTGACCGATTCTGTAACAAGACAATTTGTGGTAGAAAGATAATCTTGCAGAATAACTATTTTCAAGCTTTTCAAAAACTTTTGAGCTATTAAAAAATAAATTCAAAGCCATTTAGAAAGCTACTTGCTCTCTGGGGGAAACAGTTTTCTAGCTGGAACTATCTCACCATGGGGTGAGACAGGTGCTGCTGAGATTCAGGGAAGGCACCTGTGATGTGTGGGTAAGGGCAGTGGGGGGAGCGAGGAGCAAGCCCCTTTCAGCAGCAGCTGGCCACCTGGGCCACGAAGTTGTACCATCACTCTGTAGCCATGCTGTTAACTTACTGAAGTGACCCAACCGAAGTTCAGTAAGCCAACAGAAAACCAAAGAAAAGGAAAACAGCAAATAGGTTTTGACAGATTAATTCTTCCCTCTCTACTCTGCGCTTGTGAGACCCCGCCTGGAGTACTGTGTTCAGTTCTGGAGTCCTCAACATAGAAAGGACATCGAACTGTTGGAACAGGTCCAGCGGAGGGCCACAAAGATGATCAGAGGGATGGAGCACCTCTCCTGTGAGGACAGGCTGAGGGAGCTGGGGCTGTTCAGCCTGGAGAAGAGAAGGCTCCGGGGAGACCTGATAGCAGCCTTCCAGTATCTGAAGGGAGCTCCAGGAGAGCTGGGGAGGGACTCTTTGTCAGGAAGTCTAGTGACAGGACGAGGGGTAATGGTTTTAAATTGGAAGAAGGGAGATTTAGATGAGATATTAGGAAGAAGTTCTTTCCTATGAGGGTGGTGAGGCACTGGAACAGGTTGCCCAGGGAAGTTGTGGCTGCCCCATCCCTGGAAGTGTTCCAGGCCAGGCTGGATGGGGCTTTGAGCAACCTGCTCTGGTGGGAGATGTCCCTGCCCAGGGCAGGGGGGTTGGAACTTGATGATCTTTAACGTCCCTTCCAACTCTAACTATTCTATCATTCTATGAAACTGCTGTGAAGGACCAGCACAAGTGGAAGAATGAACGACCTGTGGTAGTGGTGAGGAGAACAAGTGACAATGGTTGGATGGGGTAGCCAGATATAACAAGGGGAATATCTCCCAGTGAAAAACCCTGGAGGCACATTAGAAAAAAAAATTGAATATGCTGGAAAATGTATTTCTGCCATGATCAAGATAGATATGAGTTTCTGGTAATAACAGAACTGGGAAGTCAAAGGCAGAGTAATTGTTTTGGTGAGAAATGTTTTCTTCAGCAGATCTTGCTGGTTGCTCATTTTCATTTTCACAGAAACAGGGGTGGTTTTATTTGTCCACAGTTTGTCTCGGGGTGTTGCATTTGATGTTTCTGGTTTGCTGTGAAGTGGGTACCTATAGGTTATGTGCATTATGCACATTACACAGGCACACAGCAGGAGGATGCTCTGGTGATGGCAGAGATTTCTTGGCAGATTGGTTTTGAGTTTGTTGCTCTGGCGTGCAGGATTTTCCCACTCACATTCTGTTTCTCTGTTCTTCCTTCATACATTCACTATATCCCAAGCATTTCACAAAAATAAGAGAAAGCAGGCTCCAGAATAACTTTATTTTAAATCTAATAATGTTTTTGCCCATCAACACTAGCCACTATTCCACTGAACTCTTCTAGATGGTTTCATAACTATGGGACAAGAGGAAGAATATAATTTGTGGACTACGTAAGCATAAATGCTTCTAGACTAAGATTTGTTTAGTAGCAGTAATTAGTACATGTAATAAATGGCTTTGGAATGAATTCTCTGGTGGCAAGCTGGAAAAAAGGCAAAGCTAGAAAAATCTGTCTTATGTCATGGAATTCCTTCATGGATTTCCTTCCCTTTCCTCTGCAAAACTAAAGAAGATAAAATGCTTTAAATTAGAACTACAAAAGGCTGTTCTGGCTGAAGTGGAGTTCACTGCTTAATAGATTTGCTTATTCTGCTTCAGCTGTGATGCTACCTAAATGTTTAAATAAAATGTGGAAAGTAATTTGATTATAAGAGTAAATAGCTTAAAGGCTTCAGTTTTCTCTAGACAATTCTTTAATGATAGAGAAAAAACAATATTTAACTTGTTCAGGAATTTCTAAAGTTACTGTTCTCACCTGACACTGGTAAAATTAGTGGTTCTGCTTTCGGTAAAGTTGGCAAGATGCATTTTTTTCACTCAAAATTTTTAAAAGTCAAATAATTCAATCACGTGTTTTTTCCTGGCAAGTGTCTACTGTGGTTGATTTCCACTCTCCCCTGTTCTTACACCATTATTGCTGCTAGAGGGTCACAAGAAGAAGATCAGAAGGAGATGCTCTATTTTGCTCATTTTAACATTTTCAGCTCCAGTTGGGAAAAAAGCTCTCAGTTTAGTGCTTCCATGTTTGGAAATGGGGCCTTGGAGATTTGGAAGGTGAGATCACATTTGCAGCTATCATGTTTTCCAAGAGATATTTCAACCAAATACGCTACTCGGTATCGTTCTTCAGAGTTCTAGACTGTGTGCACACAATAAGAACTCTATTAGAAACTCTGTTACAGTCTCTAGCAGCCAAACACTCCAGAAATTACTGACCACAACTTTCCCTCTTGTTGACAGTCATGGTCAAGCTGTTAATTGTCCATTCTCTAACAAATACAGCTTTCTTCCTGTTCACCGATTTACCCTGACAATGCAAGTGCTGAAACTGCATCCTTTGATAATACCTCCACAAAAGGGTATTCATTGCTCTTACAGGTGTTTCAGAAGCTTAATTCTCCTCACCACTACTTTAGGATGAGGTAATTATTCAATATTCTTCCAGAGCAAAGCTCTAAAATTATAATCAGTTTGATTTTTTTCCTCCAGCATCTTTTTCTTTTCTGAATTCTGGCTTTCGCAGCTATACATGAGAGAAGACTGCATGCAACATGGCACTTGTAGTTGCAATTTGTACAGCTGTATTGTTAGGATGAAAAGCTGTAATAGCATACAGCTACAGACTACTGAATTTGTCAACGTGACTGGGAATCCAAATGCAAGGAATACCAAAAGTTTTACTAATACATTGCAAATAAGTGGAAAGAAGCAAAATAAACAATTCTAGAACGAAGCTGTAATGACACTTTCCTTTTCGGTATCTGTTCTTCCTATTCTTACATTCAACATACCGTTTTCCTGTGATTCATACTGTGAAACATTTAAAGGCTAGAGAAGATCCTCCTTGCATAAGGATCACTGATTATGATACAAATATACCCTAGAAAAATGGACAATTTGAATCATGCAAACTGTATGAATCATCTTCATCGATTTAAGATCTGGGCAAAGCACATGGGCTGGTAACTGCAGTAAAAGCGGCCAGACCCAGGGATGGCAAGACACCGGAGCTGAGATGTTCTAGGTCTTCAGCAAAGTCCTGGGCAACCTGGTCTGAAATCAGCGCTGACCCTGCTTTGAGCAGGAGGTTGGATCAGAGATCTCCCAAAGTCCCATCCAGCCTGCATAAGAGGATAATTTAAAACTCCCAGTTCAAAAACACATCGACATCCTGAGCCAACAGCTTGGGTTTATTCAGAAGCAGAAGCGAGTACACGCTCACCGCTCGAGGAGAAGCTCACTGGCTTTTCCTGAATTTGAGAGAGCTTTTGCTAAAATCTGTATGAACAATCTGATAAATATTTCTGAAGAAGACAAAGCTGACTCATAGGTATCCACCTAAGTACAAAAAAGAAAGGCTTGTAAGAGCTGGGCACAGAGGAGGGGGTGGCAAAAATGAACCATGTAACTTCTGAGGAGCGCTGCAACATTTTGAAAGGCACAAGGGCAAAATACAACTGCGGTGGGGAACTATTCTCTTTGTAATGCAGAATCATTATAAAAGAAAGCTCAGATGCCAACAAACAGGTGTGAGAAACGCCAGCTCATTTACAGCAGAATGTAAAAGAGGACAAAGTTATTGAAATAAAGGTTAAAAACAAAGTTTAAAAGGGTTTTATTAAAAATTTTTAAAACAACGCTGAATCGGGTACATATATCCCCAGGCAGATGCAAGAATTCTCTTTTCAGTTTTAGGTTTATATACATTTTATCCTGGCCACTTATTTGTCTGTCTCCCCTCTCATTGGTTGAGAAGCTAAACCTCACATTCTTCCCAACAGCTTAACCTATTAGAAACTGAATTTACACCTTTTAACCTTGTAAGGTCTTAACACGCCTACTCCAAGAAGACATCATCCTAAACATGCCCCTGATTAGTTGATTAGACTACAAGTTATCCCATAGTCTTTTGCCCCCTTCTGCTGTCCATTGTTAGTAATGACAAACACTTTGGTGGTCATTTACTTCACCAGGTGGTCATATCTTCCTCTTCATCAGTTGTCCTCTAGATGAACCTAGCCCATTTGGCAGCCTTTACAACCCCCTTGGCAGCTTAATTGTCTGAGCCTGGTTTCTTCGGCCTTCATGATACTCCCCTATCCTTTGAGCTCCTGTCTTGAAGGTTGCTTTCCTGTCTACATGTCCTTTACTTAGATAACATTCTGCAGAACATCATTCAACAGAGCAAGGACATTTCTGACGATTAATTAAGTTAGTCTAATTTATGAGACTCTACTATCACTAGGCCCCTTTCAGTACACACATACTGACCTAAGTATACAAAGTAGCTGAAGCAAGACTTATGAACCAGTTTCTCACACAGGGAATACAAATAAAGTGTTTCTATCAACAGCATAAAATGTACCAAAGTCAATTGGTTCCACTAAGCAGAATTTTAGAGGAAGCTTAGTGCCTGTAACAAGTGAAACGGCAGAAATTTTGACTTGTGATAAAACTTCAAAAAAGTAAGACAGTAACAATAAACAAGGCCTGTGAGCAAAACGGTCACTATCTTTTGTGTCGGTTCCTCAAGAAAATAGGCTTCTAAGATCTGGGAAGATGGCAACTCCCCAGGGGAAATGCAGAGGATGAAAAAAATTAAAGTTTGGTGGAGTGGGGAGATTTATTTTGACTACTTTCCAGCCATAATTATGTTTAAATTACATTGTGCGCAAGGTATACCATGATTTATTTTTCCTTATAAAAGCCGTATAAACTATTCATTGGAACGGCAGTGCTGATGGATAGTAAAAAACCAAAAAGGCAAATCAGCGAAGAACCTCGCTGTAATACATTTAAGTTAAAAAACAAAACAACAAAAAAACCCCCAAACCCAATCAACCAACCAAGCAAGACCACCAGCATATTGAAATGGTATGAATTTGTGGCAGGGGAGGTTTATATTAGATATTAGGAAGAATTACTTCACTGAAAGGGTGGTCAGGCTCTGGAAGGGCCTGCCCAAGGAGGTGGTGCAGTCACCATCCCTGGAGATATCTAAGAAACATGTAGATGCGGCACTTGCATGCAAGGCATGCTGCAGTGGCTGAGATTATTGGGCAGGGTGATTTCTTTCATGGGGTTCGTTTTCTTGGGGTTCTGATTGTTGGTTGGGTTTTGGTTTTTTTTGTCGTTTGTGTGTGTGTGTATGGTTTGACTCGATGATCTCAGAGATCCCTTACAAACACGAAAATTCTGTGATTCTGTATTAAAAATACCCAGGCTTCGTGAGGTTTACAAAGAGTGAAACTGAGAGAAATTGCACAGGTTAACAGTGGGTTTTTTTTCCTGGATATCGCTTGAAAGAGCGGTCAACAAGGCGAAGCTCGCACAGGTACCTGCAACTTCACCGTTTACCTCAGGAGGGGCGGGAGAAACGGAACCACCGCCTANTATTCCACGTTTCTCTGCTTGGCCCTCTCCTCACCTCAGGGGCCCGCCGCTCCTTCACCACCACCACCGAGCGGGCGGGAGGTAGACATGGCCGCTCCCTCAGCCCGCCGCCCCACGAGCGGGCGAGNGTAGATGCGGCACTTGCATGCAAGGCATGCTGCAGTGGCTGAGATTATTGGGCAGGGTGATTTCTTTCATGGGGTTCGTTTTCTTGGGGTTCTGATTGTTGGTTGGGTTTTGGTTTTTTTTGTCGTTTGTGTGTGTGTGTATGGTTTGACTCGATGATCTCAGAGATCCCTTACAAACACGAAAATTCTGTGATTCTGTATTAAAAATACCCAGGCTTTGTGAGGTTTACAAAGGGTGAAACTGAGAGAAATTGCACAGGGCGGGTTAACAGTGGGTTTTTTTTCCTGGATATCGCTTGAAAGAGCGGTCAACAAGGCGAAGCTCGCACAGGTACCTGCAACTTCACCGTTTACCTCAGGAGGGGCGGGAGAAACGGAACCACCGCCTAGGCGCAAAAAAGCTCACCAGAAC